>JAEQBH010005674.1:0-318932 GCA_016808115.1 Tetrastigma voinierianum
CCTCCATTGGCTTCAAAACATGAAGAGAAAGTAAGAAGAAAAAGCAAGACAAATGAAAGAGTTGCAAGGTCAGGTCGAGCGCTTACGGCGTGAGAATGACCAATTGCAGGCTCAGATTGAAAAAAGTTGTTATCTTAGAAAAGACGCGCGAGATGATGGTCGCGATGCACAATCGATCGCTCGCAATAAAGGGAAGGGGCTCGTTGCTCTTGGCGACGCCCTACGATACCGTGGATGATGGTAGATCCTTAGGCCCCATCCGCAGATCTGTCATCGGAAAGCATAAGGACCCGGATCATGAGCGCTACCTCACCTTGCCTTTAGTAGTTGTTGTGTGTCTCGCGAGCGAGAAGAGAGCGGGTAAAGGCCGATACTAGGCAGATTGACTGCAGGGGCCGCGGTGTTGCCGCCCAGGCGCGTTACCACCAGTGTCGCCCGTGCATCCTGCCTTTTGCACAACGCCAACGTTTTACATACCGCTAGCGGCCCTAATTCGAAGACCAGATGACATGCTCTCTTCACCCTTAGGGCAACACATCCTTGACTACGAGCCACCCCGTGGGTTTGTCATTCCAGCTTTCACCACGTTCGATGGCTTGATTGACCCCTACGACCATATGCTTCATTATAATCAGGCGATGACACTAAATGCTAGTAATGGTCGGCTGTTATGCAAAGTATTCCCAGCCAGTTTGGCTTGGTTTCACAATCTCAGCATTACTCCAATATATTAGTTTCAACAGTATGAACATTCCTGTCATAACATCTACCACTCGTCACGTAAGAGAAACATCAACTCTTACAAACCATTCTCCAAACGGAAGAAAGTCATTGTGACTTCCACGAAGGATTCGAGCAAGCCATCCAACAAATAGAGTCGTATAGCATGGATGTAGTCATGAAACTTTAGGAGAAGCTTGTTCATCTACTCCTTTCTTCCAGTCACTATATTTAGACCCTCTAGTGACGATGGAAGAATTATACAGACGACATAATAGGTACTCAATGCTGGAGGACAATATTCGTGCAGCGACCTAGATTGTCATGATTACCAACTAAGCGGTGGAAGGGAAATAGAGTCGTCTGAAACAGCTGAATCGAGGAAGGTGAAATAGAGACCGAGGCGTTCCGTGCGAAAAAAAGAGAGCCCCATAGTTTACCCCCCTGAACGTCCCTTATGAGAGGCTATTGCCTGTCATTCGTGACTTGCCAGAGTTTAAATGGCATGCTCCGATCCAGACGGATACCTTCCAAAGGAACAAATCCTCATGATGCGATTATCATAGAGACTATGGGCATGAGACCGATAGGTGTCGAAGCTTAAAATTTATGGTGGAAAAGCTTCTCAAGGTAGGACACCTTAGGAGATGTGTCAGGGAACCTGACCACGGGGTGGAATCAAGGCAAGCCACGGATAGAATCACAGTTGGCGTGACAACCCCGATAGAATCCAGACTTGCCATAAACTATATTGGGTGGCGGAGTCGACGACCCAGTAATAGTGAGCCTTGACATAAGAAGATCTTAAGAGCCGCCACAGACAAAGCTAGGGTGAATGCTATCCACGTGGAATGAAGACACGAAGAAACTAAGCCGATAGATGGTCTCATACCCTTTCCTCTTGTCAACTTGAACAGGATAATTGTGCCTCACTACGATGCTCACGAAAGTCATGAATTACTCTGTATTAGTGGTTTGATGTGCACATGGTGCGATAGATCACAGCGTAGCGAGCTTGTTGCAATTACCGGCGTGGGCGGATGAAACTCTCTTGAGGAATCTTTTGGAACTCGACGGCGGATCCTCTTCGGTTTATTGATCGCGACTACCACGACCAGGAATGTTGGCTCCTTGTGAAGTAGACGATGACTTAGTGGGTTCTATTCTCAATTGTTGAAGACTTGGGACCTTAGCGCCATAATGGGGCGGGCTTGGTTGCGCACTTGATGAAAGCTATCCCTTGACCACCGCGAGCGATCAATTATTTGACTAACTTTGAATGAGTTGACCTTTTAAATGATCAGTTGGCCATGCGATGTCTTATTAGCTATCTACGCGAGTAGAAATGGGAGAGGCAGAACCTTGAAATCCTCCTCTTGGAAGATTATACCCCACGTAGCAATCACGAGTTCGTCGCAGGTCGGGCGGAAAAAAAAGGGATCCGTTTGTTTATGGATCCCCTAGAGAAAGTAATGCTAGACGGGCCAGAGAAGTTCACATATGCTAGTTCTCTTCTATCCGGTGACCAAAAAGAATAGTTACGACTTGTGCTGTTAAATAACATAGATGTATTCACGTGGAACCACTCAGATATGCTAGGAATTAGCTTGATGGTGGCCTCTCACAAGCTAAATATCATCCCCACGGCCAGGCCGGTCAGACAGAAGGTGAGGCATTTTCACCCAGATCGCCATCAAATCATCTAAACAGAGGTAGACAACTTATTAAAAGCAAGTAAAGTACCCCGAGTGGTTAGCCAATGTGGTGGTAGTTCCAAAGAAAGGAGGAAAGTGGTGAGTATACGTGGATTACACTGACCTCAACGAAGCATGCCCAAAGGATAGCTTCCCCTTACTGCGTATAGATTAGATTGTTAACGCCGCAGCCTTGACGCCGCAGCCAAGCACAAAATATTGTCGTTTTTGGATGCCTTCTCTAGATATCATCAGATACCCATGCAGCAGTTCGAGAAAAGGCCTTCATTACCCTAGCATGGGTTGTATGCTTTGTATAATATGATGCCCTTTGGCTTCAGAATCTGGGACAACTTACCAAGGTTGTTGACAGAATGTCGGCAGATTGTTAAGGAAACACCATGGGAAGCCTATATCAGTGACATCTTGTAAAATCCAAAGAAGGCTTCGACCAAACCAAGCATTTACAAGAAGCCTTTGAGCTTCTACAAAAGTATGGCATGAAACTTAACCCTTTGAAATGTGCATTTGGAGTCAGTGCAAGCAAGTTCTTAGGATTTATGGTGACCCAAAGAGGGATTGAGGCCAACCCCATTCAACTCAAAACAATAATGGATTCCCACCCTACCTCGAAAAGGGAGTTGTGTGGCCGTCGGTTGCGAACTACAGGGCGGTTTATATTCGGCTTCACTAGGTCAAAACCATTTTCACCACCACCCTAAAAGGAGCCAGTGGGTCTAGCTAAAATGAGGAGTGTGATCAAGCCCTCATGGCTATCAAACAATATCTTACCAAACCACCCATCCTGGCTAGCTCAAGGGTAGGGGATACACTATATCTTTACGTAGTAATATTAGAAGTCTCAGTAAGCGTAGCTTTGTTAAAAAAAGACGAAAACTAAAAATAGAGACCGATATTCTTTGTAAGCAAATCCCAAGCAGAAGCATAAACTTGATATCCCATTTTAGAATAGAGACGCGGCCTGCGGCGTGGCAACGAAGCTTCACCTTACACTTTCAAGCACACCCTGTCGTCTTGTTGACCAATCTCCTCTACTTGAAGCACCATACCTGGCTTTGACCGCATATCGGGAGGATGTGTAACTCCTTGAAAATATGCTAACAGATTTATAGCATGTTCAGGGTGTAAAATAAATTAAGTTATATTTTTTTTAGCGTTTAAATGGCAAAAAACGAAAAATAATGGCTTAGAAAATTTCTGAGGCCTTCTAAATAAATTTGGTAAAATGTCGAATGAGGACACAGAATTAATAAATGAGTAACGTAAGTGCCAAAGTATAAATGAAATAAAATAAAGTGGAAATAAAAGTGAAATGAGGCTTTAAAATGAGAAAAATGAAAAGTCAATTAATGTACTAGCTAAACATGACATTATACATGACATGAGAATAAAGACCAAAGTGGTCTATGGAATGCCCATTTGGGCATTCACGTTTTTTAGAGGAGCAAGGGGAGAAGGAGCTAGGGCTTGGGAGAAGAAGGTATTTTTGGTGTGTTTCTCTCAATTCTTGGTCTATCTTTGTTCAAGCAAGAAGGAAGAGAAGATTTGAAGAGAGTTAAGGTAAGAAAACTAACCTTAACTCCCTCTTTGATGATTTTGGATTTGGGGAAAAACCCTAACCTTATGTAAAAGTGATTTTGATTGGTTGTAGACCAATTTTGGAGTTGTTTTGGGTTAAGTTCAAAGTGCTTTAGGTTATGAGGAGATTATTTTTTTTAGGAATTTTTGTATAAAGGAAATGATGAAGTTTCAAAGGAGTTGCTGTCAAAATTTTTTCAAAACCCATGTTTTTGTTTTGGCTATAAGTTAAGTTATAATCATCCAAATAGAGTGATTCCAATTGGTAAAGAACTATAAGATCTAGAGATACAAATTTATAGAAGGGACTAGGAGCAAATTGTAGCTCTAAGCCTCCTGAATAGGGGCTTAAAGGTGAGTTTCTGGTAGCTGACGGGTATGCTCTGTTTTTGGTGTAATTATGGTGTTTTGGCCATAAGTTGAGTTTCACTCATCCAAATTGAGTGATTCAAAATTCTGGATAAACAAGACTTTTAGGAGAATAATTTACTTGAAGAAGTGTAGGCAATTTGAAACCCCAAAGTGCCCAGAAATCCGTCAAAGTGGAGTTGTGCGAGGAACAATGATTAACTTTGCAAATTAAATTAGTTTATATGTAAAATGCAATACTTGAGTTTTCGTGAGTCAAATTGGATGATTACAATTGAGGAAGAAACTATTAGAACCATAGTTTCAAATGAGTGAAGAGCGATTATCAATTTATGGAGTTAGACCCTTGAAATCGAGAATATGATGAGTGTCCGAGTGAGTTGGGCTATCTGGCAGTTTGGCATTAAAATGCCGTGGCGAGTTTGAGGTGATCCAAATGAGATGATTCCAATTCCTAATGAAAATAAACTCATAGAGATATCATTTTCTTGAAGGAAGCATGAGCAAAATATAGCTCATGTGTCCCTAGAAAATTTTTCAAGTGAAGGTGTATTGGGTAAACATCAACCCTAACCAAAAATACTATAATGCACAACTGATTTTTTTTTCTTGGGTTGTTCTTTGATAGTGATATATTTGTGATGGATTAGGGGTTGTAGTAGCGAGGAAGTTTGACCCAGAATGGGATTAAGAATATGAATCGAAACGACCTTGCAGGTTTGTTCTTCACACTTCCTTCCTTGTTTTTCGGTTTGTGTTTGTTTGACAAAATAAATCTAAAAGGTTTTATATGAATATGTATGTGTGCTCCGTTTTAGCCATAAAAGAATTGGTTTGTTCTCCACTTCTTTCTCTCTATTTCTAAAATATTTGAAGGATTATGAAATAAGTGGATTTATTGAAATGAATTGCTATAAATTGCATATTGATTTGTTTTAAATTGATTTGATACAGCCCGATTGTGAAATGAATTGCACATGAAAAATTGCATAGTATTGGAAACCAAGTATTTAGATATAAATATATACACTATTGTAAATTTATGAATGATTTGGCGCCCATAATAGAATGTTAACTATTAAATTCGAGTTAAGAGATAGATTGGTATACTAATAAGAATTCAGTGCTTGAGTACTACGCCAGCAGAAGTAATGATGTGTCACAACGATCAGTAGCCCGAGTGGGACGTATCGACCAGTGTTCACGAAATGATTTTTAATAACTTGATCCAACGGCCAATGAGCCGTCTTGTGTTATAAAACCTTTTATCTGACTACGGCTGAGTGGGGTATCTTGGTGATTAAGTTATCTTGCATCGTAAGCATAGGTTAAATTCGCTTAAGGGAAAAATGAAAAAAAAAATTGTGAAAGACTTGATTTGTGTTTGAATGATTTATTATATATGAAACCGCATGATTGAAATGACCAATGAATTTTAATTTGAATGTATCTGAAATGAAAATATACATATATGTATTGTACCGCATTAGGCGTCGGAAAAAAATTATCTAAGGCATCGATTTGAAAAATTCATGATTTACTTGGCCAAATGAAGAGGCTGTATAGAACTCACCCAGACATGAAATGTTTGCAGCGCGTTGTTTTATCATCACGCAGGTACCGAGTAAACAGGTACGAAGGAAAAGACAACAGCGATTCAAAGTCCACGTCAAGGCCTCACGGAGTTAAAGTAAAGCTCCGACCCTGCATTCATGAAATATATTTGACACTTTTTTATCTGAGCTACGATTTTGTTTTGTAAATATTTTGGTATTGAAACGGCTTATAATGCGTAATGTATAAGGTGGTAAATGGACCAAATGGGCATGTAATGTCATTTGGTGAAAATGTGTATTGAAAACAAAATGATGGGGCCTCTTTAAGTTGAATTAGTATATACAAATATATTTTCATAAAGATAAATATCCTTTACAAAATGAGCATTGGAAATGTGTTTTAGGGACAAAAGAAGAAGGAATTGGATTTGAAAAGAGGACCGCGTCCCGAATCCGGTTTGACCTCCGAGTCAAATTGGGTACGGGGGCGCGAGCAGATCACAGGATGGCCCGGTGGGCAATCGAGCTAAGTGAGTTCGGTATTTAGTATAAACCTCACTTGGCATTGAAAGGGCAGGTATTGGTAGATTTTCTAGCATAACTACCCCAGCCGGATGTGGTCTAGGATAACAATGGTTGGTGGATCCCTTGTGTGGGGCTGAGCCTCTGCTGAAACGGGGCTGAGGTTGGCCTTGCAACTAGCTCGAATGGGAAAAAGGGTAGAGTAGGCCATACGACTAGACTTCCCATCGTCCGATAATGAGACTGAGTATGAAGCAATTCTAGCTGGGATCGATCTCGGTCAATCATTATCATCAGAGAAACTCCTCATACACAGCGACTCTCAATTGGTAGTAAGACAGGTAAACGGAGAATATGAAATGCGAGACCAGCGTATGGCCAAGTATATGGGCTTGGTCAAGCAATGACTAGGGAGTTTTGAGGCTTGGAAGATTGAGCATATTCTAAGGGATTCCAATGATAGGGCAGATGCATTTAGCGCGATGGCCAGAGCTTCCATCCCAAATAAAGGAGCGTATTCCCCTTCCAATCTCTTACCAGTAGGCATCGTCTATTCTGTGGTTCAAGTAAGTCATATAGATGGAATGAGACCTTCTTGGCTGACTCCTATATTGCATTTATCTAAGCTTAGGAGAGCTGTCGAATAATAGAACCAAAGCCCACAAGGTCCGCGTCCAGGCGACTCGATTTTCCTTGGTAAACAGGCAATTATACAAACGGTCTTTGGATGGGTAGGTATCTTAAGTGTCTCGCCCAATCGAGCGGGAATGATATATCGCAGTAGAACTTCATGAGGGGGTATGCGGAAACCATCCGAGCGACAGGACTTTAGCTCACAGGGCCCATACACAAAGGTATTATTGGCCAACCATGAGAGTAGGCCTTGATCGCCTATGTCGAAGTGCAACCATTACAGCAGACAAGCTCCATACGGGATGCCAACCCAAGACCTAGCCGCCATTACAAGCCCCTGGCCCTTTGCTCAGTGGGGAATCGATATAGTTGGACCACTACCTACAACCCCCGCTCATAAAGTTACTTTTGGTTGCCACCGATTACCTTAGAAAATGGATAGAAGCTTAAGCCTTTGCCTCCATCAAAGACAAGGGCGTCACCCAATTTATGTGGAAGAATATCGTCTGCAGATTCAGAATACCTCAATCGATCATAGCGATAATGGGCCAGTAGTTGATAGCAAAGTATCTGAAAACTTACGCACAGGCTAAAAAAATCATAAACTTGTACTCGCCTTGGTATAGTGAGCGATAGCGGCGGAAGCATCGACGAAACTCTTTTGATGGCTTTGAAAAGATTCTATATTAATTTGGGGAAAATGGGTAAGCGAGCTCTGGAGTCCTTTAGGCTTATAAACTGACTAATTTGGAAATTTGAATGGAGTATCACCATTTGCCCTCACCTATGGTATGGAAGCCATTATTCCTACAGAAATCGGGATGCCACGCTTTGAACTGAGGTTCTTGGAACGGCTAATGTTGAAGCCTTCTCTAAGGACCTAGATATGGTAGACGAGCTTTGAGAAGTGGCCGCTATACGTATAGCATCTTACCAATAAAGGATGAGCTTATACAACGAGGCATGGCGAGTGTGCATTCTAGTGAGACCTAGTCTTGAAGGTCATTGAAAACATGGCTAGCTTCGTGGTGCAGAATTCGGTAAATTGGGGAGGGGCCATGCGTGATAAGTAGAGTGGGGCTAGTCGAGTTAAGTGCGCATTAAAATAAACTAGATGGGGCACAGGTTGTAATGCCCGAAAAAATACCTTAAATTTTATAATAATTTTTATTATATGTTTAGTGTATAAATTCAGGCAAATGGTGATTTTTTAGGAATTGATAAATGATAAAATGCAAATCATTAATGTATATGATCGAAAATGAGTATATGTGATTGAGTGATAAATGCTAAATGTCTCGATGATAGAACTTAGGGAATTAACTTAAGTGAGAAAAGAGGCAAAAATGGAAATTTGTAGAAAAGATTACCTAAGGGTCCATAAGACTATAAGAATACATGTCTAGGTGTAAATATGGGATGGAGTGCAAATAGAAAAGTATGGGCTATATAGTAAATTAGGAGAACTTAAGTCCAAAATGGATTTGTAGGCTAAACAAAGCCTTATGAGATTTAATGACTTAAAACCACATTTGGTCTTAGAATGCCCATTGGGAAAAAGCAAAGAGTATTTGAGAGGAGTGAAAGGGAAAGTTAGGGTTTTGGGAAGAAGTGAGATTTAGTGCGAAATCAGGCTCTTTGGTGTAGATCTTGCAAGGAAGGAAGAACAAGGGCTAGGGCTTCAAGTGCAAAGAGATTCAGAGTATGAACCCGCACCTCTTGTGTTTGGGTTTAATAAAACCCCCGATGTGAATAAAGTGTTCTTGGATGGTTTTATGGATTCGGTTGAGGTTGTTTTACATTGTTTTGATTGGTTTGGATTGGTTTTGAGGAATGGTTGTAAAAGGAGAATGGGTTTTCAAAGAAATGCGTAAAATTTGTAAAAACCCTTCTTCTTGTTTAGTTATCGTTAAGTTATAATCATCCAAATGAAGTGATTCCAATTGGTAAAGAACTATAAGAGATAGGGCTACAAATTTATAAATTGTATCTCTAAGGCTCCCGAATATGGGCTTAAAGGTGAGTTTGGGTAGCTCACGGGTATACTCTGTTTTGGGTGTTGTTATGGTGTTTTGGCTATAAATTGAGTTTCACTCATCCAAATTGAGTAATTCAAAATTCTGGGTAAAATAGACTTCTAGGAAATAATTTTACTTGAAAGAAGTGTATGAAATTGTTACCTAAATTACTTGAAAAATATATGTCAAAGTGGGTATGTGTAAAGCAGATTTGATTTTGCTTTGCAAGTGGAGTAGTCACGGATATAAAACTCAATAACTTGAGTTTTGGTAGTCAAGTGGATGATTATAATTGGAAACAAAACCTTAGAACCATATCTTCAAATGAGTAGAAGGAACCATTACCAATTTGTAGTTAGGCCACGAAATTGAGAATACTTGATAAAAATGCTTAGAATTATTTGGGCATATCGACCAGTTTGGCATTAAAATGTCGTAACTTGATTTTGGGTGATCCAAATAAGATGATTCCAATTCCTAATAAAAGTAGACTCATAGAGCTATAATTTTCTTGAAGGAAGCATGAGCAAAATATAGCTCATGTGTCCCCAAATTTTTTTTCAAGTGAAGGAGTATTGGGTAGACATCAACCCTAACCAAAAACTCCTAGAATAACCGACTAATATGTGATTTTCATTGTATTTGAATAGGGGTTGACGAGGAGGAAAACCCACATTGAAGTCGAGATTATGAAGATTAGAATCAAAGCGACAATTTTTGGTTTGTTCTCAAACTCTCTCTCTATTTCTAAAATATTTGAATAATTATGGGAGAATGATTGTGAAAGTGCGTATTGGTTGTGTTTGAAATGATTTGTTTTAAGTGATTTGAGACAATTGCTTGTGAAAGCAATTTGCATAAAGAAAGTGCATGAATATGAAAATGTTCTATTTGCATACAAATGTATATATATACTATTGTAAATTGTATTGAATGATTTTAATGCCCTTAAAAGATTGTTAACAATTAGAATTCGAGTTAAGGATAAATTGGTATACTAATAAGAGTTAAACAAACATACTATTGTGGCATACTGATCCATAGCCCAGCGGGACAGTATCGGTAGTGTACACCAACAGATTACATATTTCTTTTTATATATCTGGAGTGCAACGGCCTAAGCGGGACCCGTCTTGCGTGTGTTGTTGTGCATTGCAAGAAAGCGCAGTTTAAATTAGATAAGGAGTAAATTGATAATGAGATTGAAAAGTGCATGATTTGTGATTTGAATGATTTAGTGCATATGAAATTACATAGCAGGAAATGACGATGAATTGTAATTGAATGTAAATGAAATGAATATATATATATATATATATATATATATATATATATATATATATATATATATATTGTGAATTGTATTTTTAGCATTGGTCATTGAATAATGTACAAAAGCATCGTTTTATAGACATTGCATGATTTGATTTAAACTGAAATGAAAATAGAATTGTATAGAACCACTAAGCATGAAAATGCTTAGCGTGTTGTTTTTATCCAATGCCTTGGGTACCAAGTAGAAAGTAGCGGGGCCAGAAGATCGCGGCGCGAGTCATAGTCGAACAAGCCTTGAGTATAAGTAAATGCTCCGTTCCATGCATATCATTTCCTTCATGATATTTTGTAACTATTTTGCATTGAATTCAATGATGTAAAAGTCTTCATGAGAAGAATATATTATTAACTCATTTTGTTTTGGATATTTATGGAATGTGTTTTAAAGAGAGGTGAAGTCTAAGAATATCATTTTGTAAATGTATTTGAAAAGGCATGAAATGCCAATTTGTATAAATGCGTTATTAACAGTTATGAGCCTATTTGAATTAAAGATGTATACATATTCTTTTATGTGTCAAAAGAATGTGATTAGGTCTTGATATCATATACCCATAAATAATTATGTTTTAAATGAATATTAATTATTCATATTAGAAATGAGTATATGAAATGTATTTAAATGAACATGTCTTTAAAAGGTAAAAGAGTGCTACATTTATTTTGGTATCATAGCCTGGGTTTAGGCGGTACTACAAATGATTTTGAAATTTTTTTGTGAAATGATTTTTGAAAATGGTATTTGACACACATTGCATTTGCTTATAAAGGGATGACATGACTCTGACGCGGATCTTGTTGGTCTTAATAGGACAAACATGAGTGGTATAAGTCCCCTTAGGGTCGAGGGTGACGAGGAGAGTGTATAGAGATTGTCCACGTCAAAATACGAGAGTATGAATTTTTGGGAGATTTGATTGAGTTATCCTTGAAGGAGTTTGATGTGATTTTGGGGATGGATTGGTTGTCCCGACACCAAGCGATAGTTGATTGTAGAATGAAAAGAGTGACCTTAAGGACACCGAATGACGATGAGGTTATTTTCATCAGCGAGAGGTCGAATCACCTCTCTAAAGTGATATCCGCAGCCACTGTGAGAAAAATGGTGCGAAAAGGATGTGAAGCCTACTTGGCTTATGTGATTGATACAATAAAGGCAGGAGCCTGGTGTATCGGATATCCTGCAGTTAGTGACTTTAGGACGTGTTTGGAAGGTTTCGGGATTGCCTTCACGAGGAGGGAGATTGAGTTTGCTATCGATGTTGTACCCGGGTGCCACGTCGGCATCCAGTATCGTATAGAATGGCTAAAGTGGGTTAAAGAATTGGAAGCTTCCGATTCGCGAGAATTGTTAGAGAAGGGATTTATTCATCTGAGTGTATCACCATGGGGAGCTTCAATGCTCTTTGTCAAGAAGAAAGATGGTACACTTTGGCTATGTATTGATTATAGACAACTGAACAAGTTACAATAAAGAATAAGTATCAGATTACCCGAGTTGATGATTTGTTAATTAGCGAGAAGGTGCAAGTATCTTTTTGAAGATAGATTTGCGATCTGGGTATCATCAGTTGAAGATTAAAGATACAGATGTGCATAAAACGACATTTAGAACGTGATATGGACATTACAAGTTCCTTGTAATGCCGTTTGGTCTGATAAATGCTCCAGCAGCTTTCATGGACCTAATGAATCGTGTTTTCTGACCGTATGTGGATCAGTTTGTTGTAGTGTTCATAGATGACATTCTTGTGTATTCAAAAGATCGGGAAAATCACGACACACAATTTTGGGTAGTGTTAGAGACTTTGAAAAGAAGCCGATTGTATCTGTGAAAATGAGGCAAGTGTGAGTTTTGGTTGAATGAAGTGTGGCTTTCTTGAGAGCCTTGTATCGGAGAAGAAGGAATTGGTGGATCAGGAAGATAGAGGTGATCATTGAATGGAAACCATTGAGAAATGTCACGGAAGTGCGTAGTTTCCTGGGATTGGAAGGTTACTACAAAAGGTTCGTTAAGGGGTTTTCGATGACTGCGGCCTCGATGATAAGATTGATCCAGAAAAATGTAAAGTTTGAGTGAAGTGAAAAGTGCCAAGTAAGTTTTGATAAGTTGAAAGCGTTCTTGATCGAGGAGACACTTAGGTTTCGCCTCTCGTCGACCTGCGGTAAAGGCTCTGTGATATTGCGTGCGTCGTTAAATGGACTCGGATGCGATCATATGCAAGAGGGTAAGGTAGTGACTATGCCCCAGATAGATTGAAATTAAACGCAGAAGAACTACCTACGCATGGTGATTGGCGCGGTGTGTTTGCGTTGAAAATATGGAGACATTACCTTTACGGGGAAAAATGTTTCATCTACACTGATCATAAGAGTCTTAAGTATTTTCCCTCACAACGAGAGCTTAACTTGAAACAACGTAGAAGGATGGAATTGATAAAAGACTATGATTGCGTGATTATTTATCACGGGAAAGGCGATGTAATTAGTGGCCTTTGAGTAGAAAAAACCGATGCGCAGCTTAGCGTTGAATGCTCAATTGTTGTTGACAGACGATGGTACAGTAATGGCATAATTGATAGTGAGACCGAATTTCTTGAATCGAGTGCTAGGAGCACAAAAGAAAGATGAGAAAATTGCTGCCATAATAAGTCAGATTGGAAATGGTAAAAGCGAGGATTTACAGAGAGAATGAAGATGAAGGTTTTTATAATGTAAGATTGGTTTGTGTGCTGATGATAATGATTTGAGGGAAAGCCATGAAAGAGGCACATAGTGGATCTTTTGCTATACACCCCCGGTAGCCTGTAAGATGTATCAAGATTTAAAAGTCGTCTTTGGTGATGCGGAATGAAAGAAATGTTTGAAATTCATGACCCGAGTGTTTAGTGTGTGTCAGTGAAGGCGAGCATCAGTTCCTTCGGGATTATTACTGGCCCTATCGGAATATCGGGTGGAAATGGGACCGAATCACTGTGATTGTGGTTGGGTTGCCATTAACCCGGGGAAGAAGCATGACCGAGTTTAGGTGGAATGCTAGGCCAGGTTGTGCGTCGACTCACTTCCTACCGGTGAAGCTGACTATTAAACGATAAGCTAAGCGGCGTACATCGAAATAGTTCGGTTAAATGGGATTCCAATGTCTATCATTTCAAACAGAGATCCAAGGTTCACTTCGAGATTTTGAGGAAATTTGCAAAAAGGCTTTAGGCACTCGACTAAATTTCAACACGACTTTCCACCTGCAGACGGATAGACAATCGAGAAAGGGTAGTCGGATTACGGAAGACATGTTAAGAGGTTGTGTGATTATTGTAAAGGGATAGTTGGGATAAACACATCCCTTTAGTTGAATTTGTGTACAACAACAGTTTCCAATCGAGTATTGGAATGGCACCTTACGAGGCTTTATATGGAAGAAAATGTAGAACATCGTTGTGTTGGATGGGATTGAGTGAAAGAAGTGATTGGCTGGAGCTTGATCGGGGAGATTGAAGAAAAGTGAAAATGATTGAAAGAAGATTGAAAGTGGCCACTTAGATAGACGAAGTGTGTGCTTATACATGAAGAAAAGACATTCGATATGGTCGGCGAAAAGTGTTTTGAAAGTATCGCCTTGGAAGAAGGTGATGAGATTTGGGAAAAATGGCAAGTTGAGCCCTAGATTTATTCGCTAACAAGAGTGATGAAAAGTGGGTCAGTGGCATCTGGGTTTGGCATTACCTAGAGATTGGAAAGGATCCATAATGTGTTTCATGTGTCCATGCTACGGAGTGCGTCGAACAGATCACATGTAGTCTCTTCGAACTGATTAGAAATTTGAGACAGAATTGATATATGAGGAAGGCTAGATGAGATTTTGGCTCGTGAGGTGAAGAATTGCGAGCCAGAAAGTTACTAGTCAAAGTGTTGTGGAGAAACCACAAGGCCAGGGAAGCTACTTGGGAAGAGTGAAGAATGATGCGGCAACAATATCACTTAGTACATTTGTCGTAATTAAGTGAGAATTTTCTTAAGTGTGGGAGAGTTGTAACGCCCCAAAAATACCCTAGAATTTTTATAATAATTTTATTATATGTTTAGTGAATTGAGCCAAATGGGGATTTTTCGGGAATTAATAAATGAATGAAAATGTTAAATGTTATATAATAAAAAATGAGTATATGTGATTGAGTGATAAATGCTAAATGTCAAATGATATAACTCGGGAATTAACCCAAGTGAGAAAGGGCAAAAATGGAAATTTGTGAAAAAGATGACCTAAGGGTCATAAGTTATAAAGAATACATGTCTAGGTATAAATATGGGGATTGAAGTGCAAATAGAGAAAAGTATGGGCTATATAGTAAAATTAGGAGAACTTAAGTCCAAATGATTTTGCATTAGCAAGCCTTAAGTTAATGACTTAAGATACATTTGGTCTTAGAATGCCCATTTGGGCAAAACCGTATTTGAGAGGGAGTGACAGGAGAAAGATAGGGTTTTGGGAAGAAATTGAGTTGGTGCAAAATCCGTCTCTTTTATTAAGATCTTGCGAAAGAGGAAGGAAAGAGAACATGTTTAAGTGCAAAGAGATTCAAGTATGAACCCTTTCTACTTATGTTTTGGGTTTAATAAACCCAAATGTGGTATAAAGGTGTTCTTAGATGAACGTTCAGTTTGAGGTTGTTTTTGCATTGTTTTGGTTAGTTTGGATTAGTTTTGAGGAATGGTTGTAAAAGGAGAATGTTGGGTTTTGAAAAATCTTTGTCCAAATTTGTAAAGCACCTGATGGCATTTTGGCTATAGGTTAAGTTATAATCATCAAAATGAAGTGATTCCAATTCTTAAAGAACCATAAGAGATAGGGCTACACATGTATAAATTGTAGCTAAGGCTCCCAAATATGGGCTTAAAGGTGAGTTTGGGTAGCTCACAGGTATAACTGTTTTAGGTATTGTTATGGTTTTTTGGCCATAAGTTGAGTTTCACTCATCCAAATTGAGTGATTCAAAATTCTGGGTAAAATATACTTCTAAAGGAATAATTTACTTGAAGGAAGTGTATACAAATTGTTACCCCAAGTGCCTAGAAATGCGTCAAGAAGTGGAGCTATGTTGTAAGAACAATTTGATTTTGCTTTGCAAATTGGGTTAATACGGATGTAAAGTGTAATAACTTAAGTTTTGGTCAAATTGGATAGTTCAATTGGAGAAGAAACCTTAGAAACATAGCTTCAAATGATTGAAGGTGTACCAATTTAACTGAAGTTAGACCCCACAAGAGTGAGAATAACAGTGAGTAACTAAGTGAAATTTGGACATACCGAGTAGTTTGACATTAAAATCATAGTAACTTGAGTTTGGGTGATCAAATGAGATGGTTCAATTCTAATAAAATAAACTCATAGAACTATAATTTTCTTGAAGGAAGCATAGGCAAAATATGACCATGTCCCGAAAAGGGCCTTCAAGTGAAGGAGTATTGGGTGAACATCAACCTTAACCAAAAACTCATAGAATAACGACTAATATGTGATTGTCATTGTATTTGAATAAGGTGACAGGAGAAATCGCATTGAAATTCGAGATTCAGATTGGAATCAAAGTGATTTTGGTTTGTTCATAAACTCTCTATTTCTAAAATATTTGAATAATTGCCAAATGATTTGAATTTTGGAAATGATTGAATAAGTACATGTGATTTGTGTTTGAAATGATTTGTTTTAAGTAGATTTGATTAAAATTGCTTGTAAGCTTGAGTTTATGAAAAATTGCATGAATGTGAAAATGTTTCTATTTGCATACAAATGTATATATATACTATTATAAATTGTATTGAATGATTTTAATACCCTTAAAGAATATTAGATTAGAATTCGAGTTAAGGATAAATTGGTATACCAAGAAGAGTTGAACAAACATACTATTGTGACATACGGATCCAGTAGCCAATGGGAACTTGATGTCATTAGTGTACACCAATAGAGTACATATTTCTTTTACATATATCTGCAGGCTGCAGCCCGAGGCGAGGCGGAGTCATAGGTGGTCGTTATCACATTACTTGCAGAGCATAGGTTAAATTCGATAAGGGTAAATTGATAATAAGATTGAAAAGTGCATGATTTGTGATTTAGATGATTTATAGTGCATATGAAATTGCATAACTTGAAATTACCAATGAGTGTAATTGAATGTAAATGAGATGAATATATATATATATATATATATATATATATATATATATATATATATATATATATATATATATATATATGTATTATCTTGCGTGGTCATTGAAAAATGTCTGAAGCATCATTTATAAACATTGCATGAGGATTTGATTTAAAGCGAAATGAAGAAGGTGTATAGAACACCTAAGCATGAAAATGCTTAGCGTGTTGTTTTTATCAACGTGCAGGTACCAAGTAGAAAGTAGCAGGACTGAAGATCGTCAGACCCGGAGTCATCGTCAAATAACGCGGAGTATAAGTAAATGCTCCGTCCCATGCATATCATTCAATTCATGATATTTTGTAACTATTTTGCATTGAATTCAATGATGTAGAAGTCTTCATAAGAAGAATATACTTTTGACTCATTTTGTTTTGGATATTTATGGAATGTGTTTTAAAGAGAGGTGAAGTCTAAGAATATCATTTTGTAAATGTATTTGAAAAGGCATGAAATGCCAATTTGTATAAATGCGTTATTCAAAAACAGTTATGAGCCCTATTTGAATTAAGGAATGTATATATATTCTTTTATGCCAAAGAATGTGATTAGGTCTTGATATCATATACCCATAAATAATTATGTTTTAAATGAATATTAATTATTCATATTAGAAATGGGTATATGAAATGTGTTTAAATGAATAGGTCTTTAAAAGGTAAAAGAGTGCTACAACCGGTGCCTAGAATGTGGAATGCTATGCACCTTAAAAGGTATTATCAGTAGAGTTTTCTTTAAAGGGGTTATCAATAAAATTTCCTTTAAAATATTTTCTTTCAATCTTTGGACTATTACCAATCAAGTGTTCTTTAAAGGCATTATTTCCTTCAATTTTGGAATAACCTCCAATCAAGTGTCTTTAAAGACATTATTTCCTTCAATTTTTGGAATAACCACCATTTCAAAAGACCAGACTCGTGGCTCTAAGCCTATTGGCACTTCAGACAGGACTCATGGCTGGCGCCAACGTAACTTTGAAAGACGGACACGTGACTCTAGCTTCTTTGCACTTTCAAAAGCGGACTTGTGGCTTTAGAGTGCAGACACTCAAAGACTAGACTTATGGCTTTAAGCCTGCTGACACTTTCAAAAGACCACACTTGGCTCTAAGTCTGCTGGCACTTTCAAAAGACCAGACTTATGGCTCTAAGCATTCTGGCACTTTCAAAAGACTAGACTTGGGGCTCTAAGCCCGCTGACACTTTCAAAAGACCATACTTATGGCTATAAGCTTGCTGGCACTTTTAGAGAGCTGACCTCGTGGCTTTGAAAGAATTAATTATCCTAGTCGATGTTCACCAAAAGGATGAGAAATAATAAATGTTCAATGCATAAAAGTACCAGAACGTCATATTTCATTAAAATGTAGCAATTAGCGTTTGTGATTACAAAAAATATGTCCTAATGGCTAGATGGGGCCCCTTATAGAAATTTCAAAAAGAAAGAGAAAAGGAAAAAATGAGGAATTGGAATCATCTCTGATCCCTGGTGGAAGCATTCTCCTCAGGTTCCTTAGCCACTTCGCTCGAGTGCACTTCGATTGTTGTGTCCTCAATAGCCGCTGGGACCGGGGGGCACTTGGGGCTCACAAAAAACTCAGGTGACAACAGTCGGAGGAGTCGGGTATACTATCTAGAACCTTTTGTTGGTCTCCATAGATGTTGTGTTTAAAAACACAACATTCGTAGTCGTAGGAAAAAATGACCTCTAAGGCCTTATGGTAGTTCTCCTCCATGGCCTCCTTGTCTTTGCCAGCATGGGAGTGGAGAGAGGACACCTGCGTCGCCAGTGCGCCCCGATCTCGGCAAGAGGCGTTCGCTCGACCTCGACGGACGGTCTTAGCCCTCGACCTTACGCTGGCCTCCTTAGATTCTTTATACAGCTTCCTCAGCTACCACCACAGCTTCCTCACTTGACGGCGAAAGCATGCAGACCCTAGCCGAGTCACCCTCACTTTGCTGAAATGCGTATTGTGGCCAATGACAAAGCGTAGGCGACACAGGCCCTCCTTGGCCTTCCATTCCCAATGTCTAGACTAGGACTTAGCCTTGCTCAGGGATTCTTCTAGGGCCCAATTCTTGGAAGTAGTGGGCAAGCTATGGCCCGTGCTTCTCGTCCTCGACTGACCTTAAGCCCTATCTTTGGCGACATGTTCGGCTTGTGGTGACGGCACGACACAAAGGCGTTAGGAGGAAATAACGATACAAAACCCATGCTCCAGACATTAAAGTCGGCCATACCATCTCGTAGTCTCTCATTGAAGTCTGAGTTAGGGATATACATCATGTCTTTCGCCTACTTGATAGGGTCCCTTATCCATGTAGTTGGAGAAGGGGATGGAGTACTCCTCATCACGAGCCACCATTGGGGCCCAGCGAGAGGTTGTGAGATAGAGGGTCATGCGTAATGTGCGATCGGATCCCTCTTGTCGAAAGGTTGCATTTCTTATGAGCAAGCGGCGGCTTCCCTAATCGGGTCTTAGATGGAATGGCTCCATTCAATGACTTGACACCACGAGTCGAATGCTTGACTTGTCAGGTGACCTTGTCCTCCGGGCTCCAAAAAGTGATAGATTGGGTCGTTTTGCCCAAAGCGGCGGGCCATCTGCTTCTTTTGCAAGAAGAGCCTTGTTTGCAACATCGTCGTCTTTAAGGGGCTCTGCACTTTGGAGCCCTATCCTCAATGGCGCCTGGCTTCCCGGGGAGGCACCACTAGGCGTCACCCTCTAAAAATTTGGTAGGGCACCATGAGCTCGTTAGATAATCTGGGACACTTCCTTCGAGTGTCGAACCTCCTTGGCGGGAATTTAGACTGGCTAAAGTGTTTGTCTAGACCCTCGGAGGCTGGGAGTATCTCCCCGCCCAGGCATTAGCGGCTTGTTTGCGCATCCACGCAACAAATCTAACAGTGAGGCTAGACATCTCAACATCCCTTTCTTCAGCTAACTAGCTAACTGTTGGATCCGTCCAGTCCACAAACCCCTCTAATCTCGAACCGACAACCTTAATTTGTCTGGTCTTCTTTTTCTTCTTCTTCGTCGCTTAAGGGGCAGGTTGTGAATCTCGCTCGGCCAAAGGTAATTAGGCAAGCTTGGGATCTTGCACGGACAAGAGTAGGCATGTAATGCCCCTTCTTAGATCCAACCCGGGTGCGGATCAAGACGTCAGAGGTCTTTCTGTACTAATTACTATAAACTTAGAACTTTAGCTTTCATTTACTATATAATGTTAAACATTTAACTTGTATTATATTTAAGCAGCGTGATTACAAAAAAATATAAACTCCGTATCTGGAAGTGTTAAACATTCACAATATTTATTGTTTATAAATAAACAAATTACATATACAAAATAGACGAAAAGGTCTTCCTAGTGAGCTGAAGCGTGACCTTTGACTATATGATGAATTGTCCTGTTCTAGTTTCTATCTTACAACACTTCTACGGATGAAAACACAGTGCCTAAGCTTTACGCTTAGTGGGAATTAATATACATGGACGACCTGCCCAGGTCACACACTTCTATCAGTCATATCTTCACCCACCATATTTACATATCTTATCATTTCTACCGTATATCTTTTCATGCTCGAGTTTCATTCTTATCATATTTCATACCTTTTCATGTCATCTTGTACTTTACTTCTTGTTCTTATCTTGCATACTATCATCGCATAAGCGGTGTTATCACTTGTCATATCATGTCATATATTATTGTACATTTCATTTGCATATACTTGTTATTTTCTTTTTATGTTTCATGTCACGCATAAACCTTAGAAGCGGATCTGAAATAAGCATGTACCCCAGAAAATCTTATCATTATCTGACTAGTGATCTCACATCGTATGTACCCAGGTACTATCTATCTGAGACAATGATCTCTGCACAGCCTTAGCTGAGGCGTATAATAATCGAAACGGATACATATATCGACCAAAGCAGGAGCCGATATTTAGTAAGCGTATGTTGCAGCAACTATATCCCTATAGGCATGCCTATCTATCCCTCTACTAGGTTCTAAGTAGACAATTCATGTGTATTTTATGTTCAATACATATCGCATATTTTCGAATAATTATTGTCATTCGGTAATTATATGCGATATTCTGATCATTATTAGTATATTTTCATTTTCATATCATTGTGCATGAATAAATACGGTTACCATATATGTATGAGCTATTTCTGCTATCATTGAGTCTCATCAAAGGCATATATATATGGATGGATTCTAGACTCAGAGGGATTTCCATAGAGTCGAAAATACCCAGAAAATAGTTCTGAAAATCTCTGGGACTATCGAAACAATCCAGAAATTTCAACCAGAACTGTCAGAAAGCAGTCCCAATTAGGCCAGTTGTCCAGAAAATAATTAAGAATTCTACAAAAATTCCTAAACTCGGTCTAAAAAATTTTGGGATTGGATTTGCGCAACTCCTGACCTCTAAGTAAATCACAAGCCATTAAATGACCTTTAGGATAGAAATAGCCCAAGTAGGAAAATTCCATACCTCTTAGAGTTTGATAGGCAGCTAAGATTTTGTAGTGTCACATGTAACTCGTGCGTGGATAAACTTTGTCTCTTGCTCCGATGAAATCCTACGGTCAGATTTGCATGCTCTTAAAAGAGCGAGAGAAGAAAAAATCAAAATCTCACTCTCTCTCCCACCGGTCTCTCTCACAGAGCCTCCCCTTTCTTTTATTTTCGTTTTTATCCTTTTTATTTTATTATTATTATTATTATTATTTTGGATACGTGGTTCGTATTGTTTAATTCAGTCTGTTATCGGCATTGTCGTTTTAGGTTAAGCTATTTTAAATGAGCTTGAGCCATTCGCATTTTGAGATTTTCGTAAAAATTTAGATCCACGGAATCATTGGCGATATCACCCAAAAATGCGTAAAAAATATTGGTATGCCGAATTTGTGAAACTTTTACGGTCGATAGATTTCAGCGAGGCAATTTACTTGGCGCGATCAGTTTAGTCATCCGAGATCTAGAAGAATTTTCTAGAACTCGCGAGGCAATGTAATGAACATTATTATTGTCAGCTAACTAATTAAAGGTTCCATGTTCACTTTCCTTTACTTTCCTTAATTGCAAAAGTGCCACCATTCTTTAAAAAAACTTTAATTTCCTGCGCTTTGTATACAATCTTATATTCTTATGTCATTGGGTCCTTAATTAATATTTATCAATTTACCCTTAACTTTTTGTATTAATTCAGGGTTTTGCTTATTTTATTTTTAATATTATTTATTAGAAAAAACGTACTTTTACTTTATTATCTACAACGTGTTATAAAGCGTCGAGTATAATTTAGTAGTCTGAAGCGATCAAATAGAAACGGGGGTTACAAGCCAGTTAAACTTGAAGAGCTCCTAGATATTAGCTTAGGAGATTTGCGAGACGAAATGATCGCCATTACAAGCAGTGAGCAATGGGCTGGAAACAACCGAGACATGTATGGGAAAGTTGGCACTAGCTCTGCTGATTCTTCACCGAGATAGAAGGAGCTCATGGTTACACTTCCTCTTTGCATGATCTCAGCAGCGTGTGGTCGATCTTGCCTTACAGGTTGACGGTCGGCCTCGCTTGCACTTTCCTACTAATCATCAAGAAAATAGAGGCATGTCAATAGAGAAGACCGCCTAAACAAATATGAGTTACATCAAAACTAAAACAGACCTAGGAATGAGAGGGACTGATTCAATCAAAAGGAAGCCCTAGAGACCCAGGCATCAAGTGCCACGGGCCCTTAACCAAGACAACCCCTTTCGCCTCTGTTTTAATGGAGTCAGGGAGCCCGGTTACAAATTCCAGTCGAGGATTGTGGACCGACATAGACAGGCAGCCCCCAATCCCAAGATTCAAAGTGTAAATGAAACAAATCTCTACCAGCAAGATGTCCAGCTGGTATAGAGAGTTCAGCACACTGTAGCCCGTTAGAATTTGAAAAACATTCAGGTGTACGAGT
Source organism: Tetrastigma voinierianum (assembly GCA_016808115.1). Taxonomy (NCBI): domain Eukaryota; kingdom Viridiplantae; phylum Streptophyta; class Magnoliopsida; order Vitales; family Vitaceae; genus Tetrastigma; species Tetrastigma voinierianum. Next base: position 22,641 of record JAEQBH010005674.1, read on the forward strand.
GCAAGAGGTGCCCGAGTAAAGTGTAGAAACTACTTCACCAATGATGGGACAGGGAAGCAAAGTCTTACAGCGAACTGCTCTTGGGTGAAGTAGATGGTGTTATCTGCCTCCTCTACAGTTGAGGTAATTAAAATTAGATCCTAACATCTCCATACCCCGGCGGGAACTGGTTATGTGACCTCAGTTCCTCTACAGACATAGTAGCAACTAAACTACTTGTAGTGGGCGTTTCCCAGGGAGTCCCCCTCTGACGCCTAGCTTGATTGTTGGAAACCTCTTCGTAACCTCTTGCCATTCTACAAGCAAATAAAAAATAAAAAAATTGATAGAAGAAGGGGTTAGCTTCAGGTCCATAAAGCGAAGGTGGAAACGAAACCCTCAAAACATAAAAGAAATCCACCCACAGGAGGTTTTACATCCACCGGTGATAAAACTTGAAACATGAATCGAAAACGCCCGTAGAGAGACGCCTAATAGGATGCCTGACCATAAAAACACTAAAACAAACTAACGATAAAAATAAAAGGTTTGAGATGCGAACAATCCTTTAGAAAATTGTGATCATCGAAGAGTCGAGAGTGATGGCTCCTTTGAAGGAAAGTTAGCGAGAATCACAAAAGAAAATGCAAAATCGCGGGGAGTAAAAAACTTTAAGAAAATGTAGCGAGCTATTTATCGAAACCCATAAGGCATTGACAGGTGCATTAAATGTGCCGTCAAAGCAAGATGCGCCGTATATATTCTGGGAAGCTTGCGTTTCCTACACCCTTTAAACCCACGAGAGCATCGCCTCCTTTCATTAAACTCTCCCTATTCCACATTTAATACTATAGTATTTTCCCTAATTGGAAAAGCACAAAATTCTAGCTAGGAAAAAAGGGGGCATTGTAGGTACCGTGGTTTTTAAACCCACTACTTGATGGGCCCAAGGCTCGACCCGCTTGGTCCATGGTCTGCTTAGCCCACAACGTGAAGCAGCATAAGCCCATCGATCATATTAAAACTTGTAGGCACTACCTATACGGGAAATCTGAAGGCTCGTCTGTGAAAGTCAGGGTGTCCTCCTAGAGGCCAGCCTCAGGGTGGCCAGTTTAGAGTTCCAAGCCCCCCAGACGGTCGTCCTTCCGCTTATAGCAAGTTCGTTATGAACGAATGGATAAAGGCGAAAAACACGCAAAAGGTATTTATCCACTAATTTCCTAGTTCCCAAATCCCTTACTTCTCGAAACATTAACCCTTGATAAGGAAGGATTAGTCTTTGATAAGGAATGAGAGATTTTATCTCGAAAAAGAGGTGATTCTTCCCCGAGAAAAAAGAGGGAGGGATTCATGAACCACTTTCTATAAATCGGGAGGGTCTCCCACGATGAGGAGGTAAGCGATTCTAACTACAAAAACCCTATTTTTGCATCATCTCCATCTTTCTGCTGACTTAATCATCGGAGAGGCGGTCGGCCTACCGTCGCCGAAACGCCCTTTTTTGCAAGATTCACATTGCGCTGCTAATGCCCCGACAATCAGACGATCAAGGTAACAACAATACCTACTCTCCATCCAATCGGTTTTTTGATGCATGCAATGTGATGGAAGTGCACCATGTTCTTGGATGAACAATGGTTTTCTTATTCATACGCTTCTGGTTTTCTACTTCAAAAAATGAATAATGACAACATGTTATTATATAAATATATTTCTTTAACAGTATCAATAATTCTTTAAATACGATATTAAATTTAAATTTTTGCTTATTATTAGGAAACCTTATCTGTCCCTACATTGAAGGCTCCTTTGAAGCCCTGTTTGTTGTGAGAGAGAGGGTAGGGTGATTTTTTTAACCATTGTGTTCGAATCATCTTTTCTTTTCGCTTCCCAGATCTGCATTTCTTTCTAATAAAACACGTTTCTTTCTTGCCATCGACGTGTGCGCCTTGCTTTTTTCATATTTTTCTGATGCTAACTGCTATGCTTGTTTTATCATCGATTTGCTGCGACATGCTTTGTCGCTAATTTGGTATACAAAGCGGGCAGCTATCATCGATGCTAACTTTTCGTGTTTCGAGTTGAAAGTTTAAATGCTAAAATTCGACATTTATCGTGAATATCGACAAACTACATCTACAATATATAAGAGACCAACTTAAGATTTCTGTATACATTTTTTTTATTATCAAATATATGCGCCTTAAACCGATCATTTCGCTATCAAACCTCAAAGGGCGTAATTATAACGACCCTTTATATTACTATTTTCGTTAGGTTTCTTTTAAAAGTGTGTTTAGATTCTGGTTAACGTTTCCTTGTAGAAATTGGTTTCCTCTCTAGGATTTTTATTAGCTTCATTAGGTTCTACTGCTATATAAATGGGTTTGGCTCTACGCATGGCATCAGAAATTGAATGTTTTATTAATAAAAGATTTCAATTTAAGTTTAGTTCATGTTTTCTTCTTTCTTGGCTATTGGTAAAGCAACGACTCAGTAGTATATCGGAATGACGAATGGACTAAAGCACAAGAGAGATTCGAAGAACTTCGCATCAACAATTGACTGATTTAGAAGAGTTGGATCCGTGTGGTGCTAGAGCTTGACTCTATATGGCAAGTTTTTAAAGATTTTTATTCAATATTTTCGTATTGCTTAACATTAAACAATAAATTTATCTATTTTTAAAATAAAATACAGTAGTAAATTAAATATATATATCTTTTTAAAGTTGATAAATTATTTTATATAGACCTTAAATTTTATTTGCTTCTTTTTTATTTAAAGATTAGATAATAAAAATATTATATATTTTTCTTATGGTAAAATATTTTTAAAAATAGATAAATTTATTTATTTAGGTTAGTAATAATAATCGATAAAAATATATAATCAAAAGCTAAAACTTTAAAGATACATACATAATATCCAAGGGCACACAACAAAAATGATCATCACCAATAACTACACATTCCGACAATTAAAAACGCCAGATACTTCAAGATTCCAGATTTACCAACAGATACTAACTAACATGATCGACGTAATGACTTTATCGAATCTATTCTATCATTCATCCATTCCACAGAAAATCGGCACATGCATAACTACTAAACATGCAATACTCATAAGGTACAAAACAAGCCGCAAATATGTCAATAAATAAGAATACGAAAAATAAAGGTATACTCAGATCATACTGAAGAAACCACACAAGTAAAACCAACATCTAGTTAAGAAACGATATAAATGAGTAATTTATGACAAAAAATTCATTCTCAACAAATAAGGCTTAAAATAGAGAGGATGAGAAAAGGTCTCATGGGCTGAATTCATGGGCATAGCCCAACTGGATGAAGAAGAACCCGTATATTGGCCTGTTTAAGCTGAGATTGATTACGCTGAGAGTCCAGTGTCCACTGAAAGAACTGTATTTCAGTATCAAGCTTAAAGTCATTTCCCAATGATTTTCACAGCATCGTGTGGTCACATGCACTAATCCCTACTGTATTCCCTTTCCACATCTTCTTAGGTCTGTCACATCTTCTTCTAAACTATATGATCTTTCTATTGAATATAAAATAGAAATTGCGAACATTTCTGTTTTGCACCAAAGTCATCACAGGCTTCTTTATAGAGATTCATTCAATTTCTTGCAGTCATGTAAGAGATCAAACCAAGTTCACCGTCTGCCAGTGAGATATCATACTAACGGTTTCCAATACAACCAATACATTACCCTAAACTGGTCTCGGTATGCTCGTCACTGAAGAGAATGGCGTATGCCCGTCATTTGTTCGATCAAATTCCAGACCCCAATATTGCACTCTGGAACTCGATGTTTCGTGGGTATGCTCTGAGCGAATCATACAGTGAAGTAGTAGTTTTGTTTTTTCAGATGAAGGGTATGGACATACCGCCCAATTGCTTCACCTTCCCTGTTGTCCTGAAATCTTGTGGGAAGATCAATGCATTGATTGAAGGCAAATAAGTACATTGTTTCTTGATTAAATGTGGTTTTAGGGGGAAACCTGTCATGGGAACTACATTGATTGATATGTATTCGGCTGGTAGAGCGATTGGGGATGCTTACAAAATTTTCTCTGAAATGTTTGAGAGGAATGTAGTTGCTTGGACTACAATGATTAATGGATATATTTTGGCTGGTGATCTGGTTTCGGCACGTCGCCTTTTTGACGTGGCGCCAGAGCGTGATGTTGTGCTGTGGAACATTATGGTTTCATGGTTGTGCTAACAGTGGGAATTTTGAGGCTCTTGAGAGGCTGTTTGAAGAGATGCCGGAGAGGAACATTTTTTCTTGTAATGCATTGATTGGAGGGGGTATGCTCATAATGGCCTTTTCTTTGAAGTTTCTGGGCTACTTTAAAAGGATGCTGAGTGAGTCTGTTGTGCCTCCTAATGATGCCACTCTTGTTACAGTGTTGGTTCGTTTAAAAGATTAGGAGTTCCTGATTTGGGCAAGTGTACATGTATGCAGAGAGCTGCGTTGGAGGCAATGTTTATGTTGGGAACTTATTGATGGATATGTATGCAAAATGTGGGATCATAGAAAATGCAATTGCAGTGTTCCAGGGAATGAAAACAAAAGATTTGATTTCCTGGAACACCTTAATTGCGGCTTAGCCGATGCATGGCCAGGCTGATGCCTGAATTTGTTTATTCAGATGAAGAATGCTGACAAAAGCCAGATGGTATCACCTTCATAGGCATTTTGTGTGCTTGGTACACATATGGGTTTAGTGGAAGATGGACTTATATTTTCAATCAATGGTCCATGATAACTCAATTGTGCTCAAATTGAGTATTTATGGTTGTATGCTTGATCTAAGAAGCAAGAGCAGGTCGATTAGAACAGGCTATGGATTTTATCAGGAAGATGCCTGTGGAACCTGATGGTGCCATATGGGCTGGTTTACTTGGGCCTGTAGGATTCACAAGAATGTTGAGTTGGCTGAAGTGGCTTTCCAAAGGCTGATTGAACTTGAACCAAAACCCTGCAAACTATGTCATGTTATCCAATATATATGGGGATGCAGGCAGATGGGAATATTATAGCCCGGAAGCAAAGTTGCAATGAGAGATACAGGGTTTAGAAAATTACCAGGGTGTAGTTTGATTGAGGTGAACGATGCTGTAGTTGAGTTCTATTCATTAGATGAGCGGCATCCCCAAAGAGAGGAAATATATGGAGTATTGAGGGGATCAGTGAAGATTTTAAGATCATTTGGGTATGTGCCAGACTCAGGAGCTAAAGTGAGCAACTTGAAGGAAACAGATTTTGACAGAGTCAAGGCTTCATTTGCAGTTTGGTTCTTGGGTATCCAAGAACATAATCAGCATTTTGCGGCAACTCCAAAGTAGAAGGAGGCCTAGCAAAACATCCCATAATTTGTGCAAAAGTTATTCTCCTGTGTTGAAGATATCATCATTAAACTGCCTAAATACTCTATTATAGCCAGGATGTACCCTGTATGCCATGAAAATGACGTAGATTTGCATACATTCGTCTTCTTGACTGAAGTAGTTGCTCAGGAATTTCTCATTTAGATCAGATCTTTTTGTTCATTAATCATATGCTTATTGTTTGGATTATCATTTTTTTTTGTTGAATAATCTGCACTGGTGTCAAGGGAATGCTTAGCTACGGCTAACTTGAGAATGCACCATGCCCAAAACCCAACCCCAATATGAGTGCTATTATCATTATGACATGTTCATTTTCTGCAACTTCATAGTTCCACCCTTGAGTGAAAGGCCTCCATTTATTGCGACTACCTAGGAGCTCAGCTACAACATAAATTCCAATTTTAAGATAGCATCATAGTAAGCTAACTCTAAACAATATCATGTCTCTCTCAAAAGTCAAATCACATCTATGTAAGATGGACTTGTTATCACATGGTTGAGGAATCACCTTGTGAAAGCCACACTATAACAAAACTTGATCAAGTTTGCCATTCAATAATGTGGGAAAATATTTAAGATAAGACAATGTATCATATGTCTTTTTCAAATACATAATAATTGAGAATTACAACTTATCATATTATCGACATAAGGTTGTTATACAATCCATAATCAATGAAGTTTAGATATATTCATCTTTGAAATTTCTTACAAAAAATTGGAAAATAAATAAACTTGTATCACCTGGATTTGCAGTAAGTCAACCAAGCCAATGCTTATACTAAAGATAGATGCGCATAGATATTGAAGTAATGTGACACGCATATCTCCAACTGTAATAATCAAATGTAACTCATATCTCCAACTGTAATAATTAAATATATAGAAGTTAGAAGTTAAATTTATATATCCTAATAATAATATAATTAGAAGGCTATAATAATGTTTCATGAAGCTTAAAATGGAAAGATGAGGTGGTAAATGGGAATCTATCCCATACCCATAACTAGGGTAAAATTAGTATGACAAATATATTATATGTACTATCAATAAAGGCAAATTAAATGGATGGTACTTGAGTTAAAAACTAATAGTTGCCTCTACAAGATCCTTTAAAATGGTATAAATATAAGATGCACCTATTGTTAAATTTTTCTATAAAAATAACTCTAGTCACCTATAAGATATTTGTGTAGTTATACTGTTAAATACACTCTTCCTTAGCATCTGATCAAAAGTAAGGAATACTTGATCATATTAGATGAAGATGGTATCCATCGTTTACAGATCTCTAAGAATGAACCTTGATAGAGAATGATACATATCTCCAATCTAATTGAAATACCAATAACTATGAAACCATCCACTAGTAATGGTGAAGAATGACAATGCCAGGTAGTGGCATAATCGTGCACTCTCCATGTGGTGAAGAGAAGGCAGGAGGCATTTAGTTTTTCATCTCTAGACAAATGTAGTAATTGATAGGGTGTTAATATAAAGAAATAAACTTAATGTAGTATCATAGAAATACAATAATATTATAATATGTCTATTTAGCGCACTTGGTAGATGGAAAACCACCTTCTTATATCAATAAGGAGCTTTTTTAAGTCAATATTTGTCCATGCTAAAGATGATCTGTGTATGTATTGTCCATGTAGAATTGTTTTCGTTCAACCTTTAATTGTTCGACAACTCTTAATTTTTGTTTCAACTAATAACTACGTCATTTCATCTGCTCTAATCATCTTTATGAACTCTTGTCATTCTTGTCTTATATATGCTTATGATTGGTTTTTGTTTTCAACTTTGCTTTAATTATGTTTTTCAATCTGAGTCTCTTTTGAAGTATATTTAATATTTTCTTCTTTTGGTTGAAACTACTTATAACTTCGCCTCTTCTTCTAGAGGATTACGCCGAAGCCTAACTCCGCTCGTTTATGGTTGGGGGTGCATCTTGAAATGACACAGAGCCAAGCCAGACGATCATTTAAAAAAACTTGTGCTCAACTCCAATCGCTTCTTTTTTTTCAAATATTCAAACTGATTAAAAATAATGTAATCTATACAAACTCACTCAATGTGCTCTCAAATCAATTAAAAATTAATAAACATACTCCGAATCCCGATTCAAGTCGACTCTGCTTAATAAAAATAAGAAAACTCGATTAGGTTTCATTTAATAAATGAAAGTGATACTTGAGCTCGAGTCAATATTATGATATTTGAAACCTGCCGTATGTTAAGATTTGAGCCTATTCGAGTTTGGAGCTGCTGATCTAACTCTAAGTTGACTTTTTAATATCCTGAGTCTGTCTAAGTAAATTAAGCTGTTTACACCCAGTTATGGGTAAGGGTATGAGTCTGAGACGCTGCTGGTAGAGACCTCCTAGGCTGAATTATGCCATACTGCTATTTCGTGTTCTCCAGTCCAAAGTCCAAAGTCCAAAGTCCAACCAACCCAGGACATTATTTATGGGGGTTAGGTAGAACATACGCAGTCACGTGCCAGGTTTATTAACCTTGGTTGGGCCCCGTATTTGCTGTGGCCGAAGGTTTAGGTACACTAAATTATGTCAGCTTGGCCCATGCAAACAAAGTGAAAATAATGGAGACATTGGGGCCATCCGGAGAAGTTTTCCATGGAAGTCCTGCTTCAAACTTCTAATGGGTGGGGCCTAAGACACCCAAACACAATTTTAGAGCATGAAATTGGCCAGCAATCAAAGGGCAACAAGTAATGCGTTGGGACTTGGAAGAATAAGATCAATGAATGAATGAATGATGGATTCGACCCTGACCTGACCTGACCTAACGTCTTCTGTAGTGTATAGTTATAGTTATACCGCGTGTCGGTCTGGGTCTGGGTCTGGGTATGGGTATGGGTATGGGTCATGCCACCCCCACTCCCCATGTGCAGAGACAGACAGCCACATACCAAGTTGTTAGTATTTTACGTAGTTTCAGAAACAGACAACATCATATTGCTGTAACCCTTACGCTTCTCGGGTCTCCCCCTCTCCCCATGGATGTATTGTATATATATTATTATTATTATTATTATTATCACCCTAAAACTCCATAACCATTAAACTAATTAATAAATTATTGTCAATATTAACGTTGTCGTGGTACCGCCCCCAAGACTTATCGCCGAAACCTAGGTCGTACATAACTTAATAATAATAATAATAATAATAATAATGATACTAATATTATAATTATCTTAACACCCCATGCTAACAATTTCATTATGCTTTGTACCTATTATGTTCACTTGCCGTATTAGGACTATTATTAAACTCAGTCCCTAATCTTCTTTAATAAAATAAAACATGCGACTCTTCATCATGACGACTGCAGGCCTTAAAACATTACTCATTGCATTGCCCACTTGTAACTCAGCCAAGTGGAGTACTTAATCCAAACAACCAAACTAACATTAATTTTACACTATTTATTCCTGTTCTGCCAATCCAATCTTGTTTAGAGGTCCCTGTCACACGCATGCAACGTAATTAGTATGAGATATTTGATTAAAACCCTTAAAATTATCTCAAATTTGTAAATCTAACATTTTTTATGTTTTTTCTTGATAAATAACCTATTTTGGACATAAATACCATTTTTCATTTCATATATTTATTTTATCTCTTTAAAAAAAATATGTTATTTTTGTAAGAAAACAAAAAATATATTTTTATCAGGCAAAAATTAATGGTAGGCTAAACAAAATTGAGATTTTAAAAGCTATTTTAATTTTTTTTTTGATAAAATATTTAGTTATAATATAATAAATTATATCAATTAAGACACAATTCAAACTCTTTCTTCCTAAGTTTATCTATTTAAAACGTTAAACGCTTTTACTATATTACTAAGATGATGGACTCAAAAGCCATTTAATCAAATCAATTGTTAGTAATTACTCTCATTACTCATCACCATTTTTCCCCGTTAGATACACACTTCATTAATTTCTTCAACATTTGACCAACCCATATTCCCATCTCTAGTATTCCGTCAGCCTTCCCGCGTTCCAACTGGATAGGCTTCGGAAGTCCAATTTACTTTCGGATAAGACACTTTAGCTAATTGTTTTTTTTTTTTTTTTAAATCCTAATAACTCAGATCGATTAAAAGAATAAATAAGGTTATCTTCTAAGTTGTAATTAAATTATTTGATGGTTCAACAACATCAAATGACAAGAAGATTGAGACCCATGAAACTTTTCTAACCCCGTTATTTAGACGTTGAATTCAAAATTTAAATGGACTATCTCAATTATCTAGGCTATTGACTTTAAGTATAATTCAAGGATCGTTTATGTACAATATGAAGTTGCGCCTCTATCCGGTGAGAAGGAGGAAAAAGAATTAAAAAAAAAAAGAAGCTTTGTTGTACTATGTTTGGATTCCGAGAAATGCAAATAAAAAAATAATAATGAAAAAAAAAGGTTGTTTTTCATATTTGAAAATGGAATACAATTGAAATTAAATAAAAATATTTTATATTTAAAATTTATAAAACATTTCTGTAACAAATACAACATATCATGACCCATAAAATTAAGAAATCACATAGACAACTACTCCTGAAACTAAACGAATCATATAACGAGGTATCTCATAGATACTTCTTCTGAGTGAAACGAATTCTACATTGAGGCATTCTACTTTTTTATTCTCTAGGATTCAAAGATTCTTCAAAAAAGTACATCTTGAATAAAAACAACAAAGAGATAGAGAGAGAAAATATGAGTTCTTCGACATCAACAAATGTTTCAATTTATAAGAAAATAATTTTGTAACAGCTCCAGTTTGGCATTTGAAATTCAAAATTAATAAAGGGCATTAAGACTGAAATTAAAGCAAAATGTTCCTTTAGGAATTAATTCAAAAATGGCTGTTATTAAGACTTGGAACGTTTTGATTTTTCAATAGTCAAAAACCAAAGTTTCCATATAAGCTAAATAATACAATACAATATATATACATGGAGTAAAACCAAATATGAAAATCAAGCGGAGGGGATCCAATGGATTTTCCGATGCACTAAATTTGGCCTTTCGGGTCCATTTCTTAAGCTGCAGCAGGCCTTATCTTTTCAAACCTGTATGCTTCAAAATACTAAGTTTTATTATATAAATCAAAAAATATTATTATTTTTTCAATGGATAAGTTTCATTTTTAAGAAGGCTACCCTTCACCAATAATTTGAAATACATGACATACGATTAGTGCGGGTCATATTTTTCATAATCACGGAAACGTTATATAAACACTTATATTTTCTGGTCAGGATTTTATCGCAATGGGAACACTTTAAGTTATATGGGTTTGGCAATATTTTATTGCGTTAGGTTATAGCACACTGGGAAATTCTTAAAAGGATTCTAGCAAGTGGCAGGGCGCATGATAATTTGGTTTCATGATCGCTGCTTCGCGTCACTAATATTCATCAATTCAAATCGGCTAATGAATAATAAATATGTCAATATTTGCTAACTCAAACTCAATCCATTTATTATTCGCAAGTAATGATGCTATACTTAATACGATTTATTTAATTGATTGCTAAAATAATGTTAATTTACACCAACCATTAATGTTTAATACAAATAACTTATTAAATTTAATATATTTATTAATTTTATTAAAATAATACGAATTATAATTAATAATCTATATTTAACACAAATAACCTATTAAATAAAAGAATATCAAGATAATAATTTAAAATTGATTAAATTCAGTATTAAACAAAGTTAACGCAAATATGACGAGATGGGATGAATTAATACGAATATGACCCAAATACAATTATATTCAATCTAAATCCATAAAAATTATATTAAATTTATGTCATACTCATATATCAGTCAAATTTCTACTAATAGTTCTCTTTGTCAAACGTTACTCAAAATTCCAGACTTGGAACGTTTAAGCTTGGTAAACAAGAGATTTAATGGGGGCATGGGCCTCATGAGATAATAATTTCACTTTTATTACAGGAACATTTGATGATATATATGAGCAAAAGTCAATATACATCACATTTTGATAAGACGTCTCTAATTGGAAAAAGACGAAGTGGTAAGACGTCTCCTATATATTTGAAATTCTGCTAACCTGTCATGACCCGCCACGTTGTAATAGTCATATCTTTTTACCAAACCAATAAATTATTCTTCACTCTCGAGTCTACGTCGATAATGACACTTATTTAAATTCAAATCAATTTTGCATTTTTTATATTTAAGGATGATAGAAACTCACATTAGAAAGACCAAATCCTAAAATAATCTTTATTTTAAACTTAAATTATTATTCATTCTTAAAACATTTACTTTTAAAAATAGAATATTTTAAGAAATGATATGAAATATTTTTATTTTTATTTAAATATAAATATAAAATTATAATAAATGAAAAATAATTAAAACCTAAAAGTGCTTTTTTAAATCCAATAAATCATATTATAAAGATAATACGACACAAACAAACAATATTAAAAAACTACATAATTTTAAATTATAAACTAAATAAAAATAAACACAAAAACTAAATAATAAAATACAAAATAAGTATATTTTGAAAAGTAAGAATATGTTATAAAATATTATTGTAATAATTATTTCATTATTATAATAATAAACACGGCATGAAAGGCATGTTAATAAAATAATAAGATTAGTATTTACAAAACATGAGCACATCATCCTCATATTTAAACGTGAATACACTTCCAAATAAAGATATATTATTCATATCTTTATTTTTAACGAAATATAAAAACTATTTAAATATGATTTTGTCTTAAAATCTCTATATAGAGATAGAGTAAGTAAATAGAGCACTATGCTCTAAAAAACTTATGTATACTTCCATTTCATCACCTGGATATTTTTCGAAATTACTTTAGGTGTGTTTTTGTGAAATTGCTCTCACCAAAGAATTGTCAACATATTTTTTATACTTGAAAATAAGTTTTTTGAACCTGAATTTCTTTAATCCCTTCCCTATTTCTCATCATTCGAAATGCCAAATCTTAAGGACAAAAATCGCTTTTTTTAAAGAATTATTAAAGTAAGATATTTAAAAATATATATATATATATATATATATATAATTGTTTTTGCATCTATACATAAGATTATAATATAAATTTAAAAAATTATACAAATATAAATAATGATTCAAGATAAATATTATATATATAAAAGGAATTCTGGAATTGTTTTTTCCTTTTTAAGAAAAAAATAATTTTATTAATTAAAACTAGCAAATATAAATATATAATAAAATGTTATGGCGAGGTAAACGACATCCAAGCTTAATAAGATAATAACTCCATTTTAAAGCCTACACGTCATAGTCGTTCTATACATTCGACATTATTATCACGACTAAATACATAATGACCAAGTTCCGAACATATCACGATCATCGATTCTACTTCGCTTCTAATAACATATTTCATGATCTGGGGATCAATATTCACATATAAACAACGTCAGATCACGACGGCGTGAAATAAAACGTCAGGACAAGACGACACAAACCACACATCGTGCATCAGCACGACGATTAAATCACGAAAAACAAACGAAAACTTAGACAGGCGAATAAATCGAATTTATTAAGAAAGAGAATAAGTGAAATAGGGGTGAAGAGATGCGATTTTGAAAGAAAAAACGACAAAAGAAATCACCCATCATTCTTAAGGAAAAAAGGTTAGCGAAGAAAAAAATGAGGCTACAAGAAAACAAAAAAAGGTATTTTTATCAATTGAGGTAAAAAATTGATGAAAGATTAGATTTCCAAAATTTAGTTTTCAAAAGATATTTTAATCAAATAAAAATTTTAAAGAAAATTAATTTTATTAATTCAAACCACGCTTGAAATTTTATAATACTACTTAAATATCATCGATATATCATATCAGACAATCCTCGACATGATATCCTTGACATCAATCGACATTTCGAGGATTTATCTATAATATCAACGATAAAAAAGTGGATGAAAACTACTCTACCACTTAACCAACTTTTTCTCGTACTAATACAACATCAAATGTACTTTTTATATCCAACAATTTATTTTATTGAAAATGTTTTAATAAGTATTTTTTTTAATCTTTTATATATTAGTTTAATTTATTAATTTTATTGAACAAAGTTAACTTAATCAAATTATAATTTTACATCAAATATTTCATTTCTTTCATTAATGATTTTCTTAAAAAATTACTATCCCTTTTTTTTTGTTAATATTTTTCTTTTTGAAAATACTATATATAAAAATAATTTTATTTTGTAATAAAAAAATATAAATATAGTAAAGGAATTTAAAAAAAAAATTTCAAAAAACTATTTGATATTAACATTGCTAAACTTTCAAAATAATTTTGATATATAAATTAAAATATATTTTGAATAATTTTAATTATTGGATATTTATATAAAAATATCCACCGATGATATCTCCGATATATTCCCAAATCCAAAGCACTAATATATCCGTCGAAACTACATTTTATCCTCGATTCAAATTAACAATATATCTTTATAAACATGATACAAATTTACTAAAATTATGTTACTTAAATAACATCTAAATTAATAATATAATAAATCTACGAAAAGCCTCACAAATTTATAACAAAGATAACGACTTAAATACCTATCATTTCAATTTTGAAACATTCTAAAGCAACCATAATCAATCAAATCAATATTTTAAAAAAATAAAAATTGTGAACTAAAATGTAAAATAAAGAACATAATGGATTGCATTAAATTATCAGTATTTTTTTTCTATTTTTTATTCTAATTTTATTTCAAAATAATATTATTAAAAATTTATTCACTCTATAAAAATATATAAAAATTTGATATTTGTGTGCACATAAAAATAGGTCGGTGTCATATATTTAAAAAAAAATTCGTACATGAAAATAAATGTCTATTCATAATATTTAGTACTTTGACTTCGTGGGTCCTGGATCAAATGAAAAAACAGAGAGTATCTATATAAATAATTAAATAAAGCTTCGACGGGATGTTTCAACTTTTAGGTGATCTTGTTGCTTTGCCTAAATGTAGCAAAGATTTAGAAGCCGTTATTCACTAGTTTTGAAGAATCCTAAAAATATCATGTCGGTGCTTATAGAGTTTGATATCAAATTAAATTTTTTTCTAAAAAAATTATACATATGCATTTCTTTTCAAAATATTCATCAAATTAGACTTTTTAATTTTTAAAAACCATATTTATCAATTACGATTTTGCAAATATAAATTGTACCTTTTTAAGCTCAATTTTCAGAATTTACATATTCGAAATGTCACAACACGTTTTCTCAAACCTCTATCAAAGAAGGAACAATTTAATTGAATTAAGATAATGTCATAGCCCCCATTAAAGTAATTATTGGGATTTTTCGTCTTAGTGATATGCAAAGGCTAAGTAACTTAACTAATATTTGTTATTTCCATATTAAAATTAAGCCGCTGTCCACTAACCTAAGAGCTTAAATTTTGCCTTGCATCTAAAAGTTAATACTCAATATCTTTAAGATAGTTGATATTACCGATGGAGCTGTAAATTTATAATAAATATAATTTATTATAAGACTATATTTATAGCCAAATATAATTATTATATTTAACGGGTTATTTATGGTCAATATAATTTCATTAGATAAGAATAATTATTTATAATAAATATAATTTATTATAAAGAATACGCTATTCGACCACACGCTAATGGTTCAACGTGCATTCGCCCTCTTCTCCCCATCAATGCTTATATATAACCCCTTCATATGCTGCTAGAAAGACTCTTCCATCAATTACGTAAAACACCATACAGACAAAGCTGAGGCGAGCTAAGAGAATAATTTACGAAGATCTATAAATCATGAAAGACATCGCTGATTTAAGATCTATAAACCGCAAATTTCTACATTAAGGTTTTTCAACTGTATGTAATCTATATGTTTTTTTATTTATTATTATTTTATTTATTATCGAGATGAGTTTTGAATTGCGATCCAAATATCGCGTTAATTTCCGTATTAAGGTCAATAATCGCAGACGTGAGCAAAGATCACTTAAATATTCAAATCATTGTTTATAAAGATTAAATTTTGAGATTTATCTTCGACACTGCTCACTAAAATGAATAAAAAAACTTTAATTAAACAAATAAAGACTGTTCTCAACGCTGAAGGGAAGATTTTTCCTTCAACCGACCGATCAATGCCCGCGTGGAGCGCCTGGTTTAAGGCCAACCGGGTGGCTATTTTAGGCGCCATTATTACGCCATTAATTCCGGGCCAAGTTTCGCGCCTAAACACCGGGACAGTTCTTCAATAAAGGAGAAATATAGAATCACAAAGACTGATTAGCCGATTAAGGCTATCACTTATTTGACAACATGAACCAAATTCTCTTTACATGTCCATATCCTGTGAGATTTAAACATTTAAAACATCTTAATGAAATGCTCATTTCTTTGACTATTATTATTTGATTATTAAACTTAATAATTATTATATTACTATTTCCTTGATTTTTTAACTCAAATAAAAGCATTAATTTCACTTGTGAAATTTATATTCAGAAATGACAATTTATAAATGTAAGGTTAATTAATTTTAGAAAGTCAAGCCAAAGTAACTCAAATTAGTGAGCCTTGTATTTATTGGAACTGTATAAAAGGAATAAAGGAGACTTATAAAATTCTTAATAATTCTCTTTATAATTGGGGAGAATGAGACTAACCCAAAGGAGAGCCGACTTCCGCTAATTATTAACAATGTTTATTGAAGTTGCTTAGAAGGTAAAATGGTTACCCAAAGGTAACATATAAATGACACAAAATAGTAAAGTGTTTTAAGCTCCTCTCCAAGTGAACATCGGATATGTTAAAATTTACCCAAAAGTAGGACTTTAATGATATCAATAGCTTCACTATATTTATTTTATACTGAGGCCTTATCAGGAGCATTGTTATATTTGCAAGCTCCCACTTCATTACACTCTCAGATCCGAATGACCGTTGACGGGCCGAACTTTTCCGAATGGTACAAAGGGTTCAATTTTCATCGCGTATTGGATCTCGACTTGGCTTTAATAACGTATAAACCTCCCAAGCTACTTTATTTACAAAGATCTGAGCAAGTGGAACAATCAAAAGTCTGGCAAGATCCAATAGGACTCGGCCCGATGTTTATGAGAATGACTATTACTAATAATATCAAGACCTCTTCTCCTTCAAACCGCAGTTTGCCTTAATTTCGAAATTTGTCGAGGAGCGCTTCAAACGCTACCGATAAGTCCCTTGCAGCACATTGATAACAATTGACCACCATGAAATATGATGGTCGGGAAGGTATTCAAAGAACATATTTTTAAAACATTAATCGAAAGGTCGCGAAACTTAAGGCACTCAGCATGGGTACGATGAGTCCTTTTGGTATTGGGCCATTCCTTAATCACTTCCATCATTGGGCCATCTATCCAAAATCCACTATAATACTAACAGACTGAACTTGGAATGAGCTCACCAAAGAAAAGTATACAAGAGGAAGTGAGATTAAGACAAAAAGGACAGGACCATGTTTCGGCCTGTAACTCATGGAGTCACGAAGAAGAAAGTGGAATTGAAAAGGGAAAGAACTTTCCACCTAAGAAAAGTGGACCTGGGAAGGCAACAGAGTCATGATGGAAAATTCATCATAAGTGTTACTTTGTGCAAGAAAGGGCATGTGAAGAAGGATCAGACACGCAAGGGCCTGGGTTCGAAAAGAGAGGTATAAATATTTCTTTTGTATGTTGCGAATCCAATCTTGCCGGGTTCCTTCAAATACTGTGGATCGATTCCTGAGCCACGACTCATGTGACTAATTTAACGTGGGATTCCAGCAAAATCAGAAACCAAAGGAAAGTGAAAAGTTCCTCTATATGGGAAACCGTCTCAAGTGCTGAGGATACCGCGGGTACCTATCGCTACTATTAGAGACGGTCATCTCGATGGATCTTTTAAACACTTTTTATGTACTCTTCATCTCTAGAATTTAGTTTCCTTGTCCAAATTAGATGCTATCGATATTCTGCTTTATTCACTTTGGACAATTAAGTTTGATGTTGACCTCGCTAGCTTGGTTCCGTATTTTATGTGATGGTCTATATAAAATTTCCTTTGAATCATGAATTTGCACTGCTTTAATAACCCCGCATTCAAATGTTGGTTCAAAATGCGGGCTTAATTAATGAAAATTCTTCAATCTCTTACACGTAAGACAGTGCACATCTCTAGGGAAAGAATAGAGAAGTTAGTGAAGGAAGGAATTTTACAAAATCTCGACTTCACTCGATTTTCATGGCGCGTGGATTGCATAAAGGAAAGCAAACTAAACATACAGCAAAGGTGCCACAAGAAGTAATGAGCCCTTTGAGATAATTCATACGTATATTTGTGGACCACTGCTCCATGTTTTACAGGAGAGAAATATTTTATCACCTTTATAGATGATTCTATCTCATTATGGTTATGTTTATCTAATGCATGAAAAGTTTTGTGCCATTGACATCTCCTCGAGATGTTCATACTGCAGGCTGGTGAGACAATTAGATAAAAAGATTAAAATTGTGAGATCGATCGAGGAGGGGTGAATATTATGGCAGATATGATGAATCAGACAAAATCCCGGTCCTTTTGCCAAATTCCTTGAAAGCATGGCATTCGTACTCGTGACACAATGCCCCGGCACGCCACAGCTGCACGGTTGCCGAGCGCGACCGCACATTAATGGAAATGGTTAGGAGTATGATGAAGTTACTCTTCTGTACCTATTTCATTGTGGGGTGAAGCCTTAAAAACCGCAATGTATATCTTGAACAGAGTTCCTAGTAAGGCAGTTCCAATAACTCTTTTCGAGTTATGGACTGGTAGGAAACCTAGCTTGAGACATATACATATATGGGGTTGTCTAGCAGAGGCAAGAATCTATAACCCACATGAGAAAAAGCTTGATTCAAGAACGATATCTGGATATTTCATTGGCTATCCGGATAAATCGAAAGGGTACACATTTTATTGTCCTAACCATAGTGTGAGAATAGTTGAAACCGGTAATGCCAGATTCTTAGAGAATGACTAAATTAGTAGGAGTAATGAACCAAGAAAGGTAGATGTTGAAGAGATAAGAGTGGATATCCCACCACTTTTTTTACCTCAAGAAATTATTGTCCTCAACCTCCGTTCAACAAGTTGAGGAAAATGAGCAAATATAATAGAGATGGTTCATTACCAATTAAAATATTGTCATTGAAAATGTTGTAGAGCCACCACAACCGCGACCTTTGAGGAGATCTCTAAAGCAGAAAGGAGACCTCGCTTACGCGCATGATTAAGTGGTGTATTTACAGAATCCGATTTTGATATTTGATAAGGAAGGATCCGTTTACTTTCACAAGCCATGGAAAGTGATGATTCTAGTAAAATGAATGGAAGCTATGAATGCAGTTGAAACGCGGCCCATAATCTAAGTAGTTCGATCTCATCGACCGCTTAATAGTTGTAAACCCGCCACGTAAATGGGTTTTTGGAGACAAGTCGCGACGCTAAAGGCAATATCGAATGATTTTAAGGCCGACTTGTGGCCAAAGGTTTCACTCAAAAGGAAGGTACTACCATAAAGATACCTTCTTCAGCTTCCATGAAAGATTCGCTTAGAATCATCATGACAATTCTTGTAGCTCATTTTGATTTATTACATTAAAATGGATGTGAAAATCGCATTCTTAAATGGGAATTCGGATGTGAGAAGATATCTACATGGAAATCAAACCTCAAGGGTTCACAAAGAAAGGAAATGAACACCTAGTTTGCAAATTAAAGAAATCCATTTACGGTCTTAACAAGTTTCCGTACAATGGTATATTAAGTTTAATAATACCATTACATCTTTCTCGATTTAAAGAGAACATTATTGATCAATGTATATATCCTCGAAAGCGTGGGAGCAAGTTTATATTTCGACATCAGATGTGGATGATATTTTGCTTGCTAGCGCTGATCTTGGTTTATTAGGTGAAACCAAGGAATATCTCTCTTAAAAACTTTCATATGGTTGGATATGGGTGAGGCAAAATCATGTTGACGGCAATTCCAGATCCTTAGACCATCCTCAGGAGTGCTAGGTTTTATCTCGTAAAGGATATATTGATTCTGGTTTTAGAGAGATTTAATATGTAGTCATGTTCATTGGGTATTGCACCTATATTGAAAGGTGACAAATTAAGTAAAATGCAGTGCCCAAGGAATAACATGGAAAGGGAGCAAATGAAGAAAATTCCTTATGCATCAGCTGTGGGGAGTTTGATGTACGCTCAAACATGTACAAGACCGATATCGCCTTGTCAGAGGTATGTTAGGAAGATACCTGTGCGATCTAGGATTCAACACCGGAAAGCCGCAAAGAAAGTGATGAGACAAAGATTATATGCTCACATATAAAAAAGATCTCGAACAATTAGAGGTTGTCAAGTTACTCGGATTTGATTATAGGAAAGAGTCTCGCTAGCTTGTAAAGTCAACTTTGTGGATTTGTTCTATGCTAGCAATGGGCAATCTCGTGAAGAGTGAAAACAATCACCATCGCTTCATCCACGATGGAGGCCGAGTTTGTTGCTTGTTTTAGAAGCTTCAAGTCGCGCTTTAAGGCCATAATTTTGTCTTTGCAATAAAGGTCAGTTTTACTTATTGCTAAACCTTTGAGAATATATTGCGGATAACACCGTGAATCGCTTTTCTTTCTAAGAATGGCAAATTTTCAGTGGATCAACACATGGATTTAAAGTATTTAGTTGTTAAAGAAAGAGTCCAAAAAACAACAAGTGTCAATTGGAAAATATTAGACCACACTTATGATTGCTGATCCATTAATCTCAAAGGATTACCCCAAAGGCATATTTAGAACATGTTATGAGGATGGGCCTCGAGTAATCCATAATATATATGTAACGCTCAAAATACCCTGTAATTTTTATAATAATTTTATTATATATTCGGGTATGAATTGAGCTAAACTTGTGTTTTTCCGGGAAAATTGATAAATTGACAAATTATGAAATAGTAAATTTAGTGAACCCGGAAATTTGAGCACTAAAACAAGGATAAAATTGAAATTTCCATAAGAGATAAAAATCATAAAGGGAGTAGAGATGGGCCACAATAGAATTAAAACAAATTGATTTGCAAAAATTAAAAGGTGAAGGACTTAGTTGCAATTTGGAGACTTATGGGAGTATAAAGGGGAGACAAGACCAAAATTCATATTTGGTCTCCAATTTGCCCTAGCAAAACGCGTGAGAGAAAGAGAGCAAAGAAAACAAGAGGAAGAAGAGAATACAGCTAAGGAGGAGGAGGAGTCCAAAGGATCAAAAGGAAGGGTCTTAGAATCAAATGATATATTTTGGATTCCTAGGGCTTGGAAGGAGAATTGATCCTCCTTGTCAGGGTTTTTGTGTGAAGAGATCACACAAACCCTTAACTTGTTGAGGTGTTGTGGTAAACCCCCAAAATGTACAAGAAAGACATGAATCCTCCTCGAGGTTGGATTACTGCGAATTGCAAAGTAAAGGGGTTTGGGTTAGAACAAACCCTAACAAAATTGTGTATTAGGTATGTGTATGGGTTATGACCCATATTAGCATTGTTTTTGGGAGAAAATCATGAAAGGTTTTGATGAAAGATATCCATTGAAAGATGATTTGAGGATAATCGAAGTTAAAAGATGAATTTTGAAATGATTTTGAAGTGTATAAGGAAGTATAGATTTGGTTTGGGATGGAAAGCGGCATGAAATGTATAAAATACACATTCTCGCACTTGTCGGAGACTTGTACCGGCACATCTAACCAAATGGCGTCAAAATCAGGTTCGGTAATAATACCAACTTGAACAAAAAGCATTGTTAGATATCCAAGATACAACCTGTTCCGCTTCCCGCCGGGCTAGCTGATTTTGGCCATAACTTCCTCATTTCTTATCCGATTTGAGTGATTCAAGTGGCTATGTAAAATAGACTTCAAGGAGAACCAAACTTAAAGAGAAGGCATCGTCAAATTATGATCCTAAGTGGCCTAAAAATTCACTCAAAGTGGGGCCATGTGCAAGCCAAATTCTGGTTCCAGCTTTGAACATAGAGTAGTCCGGGTTGTTTCGATCGTGACCCTGAGTTTCTGGGTGTTCGACCGGGTGATTCCAGCTGGAATAGAACCCTTTTAGCACCTTATCTTTAAAAAGAGTACAATGACTCAGAGTCAAACATGAAGTTAAGACCGGAAAATGAGCAATACAAATAGTCCCCTGTAATCGGTAAATTTATTAGTTGGCATGAAAATGCCATAACTTTAGTTCGATAATCCGATTGGAATGATTCCAATTCTATGAGAGTAAAGTAGACTCTAGAGAAATAAGAATGAGACTCAAGTCAAAAACGCATCAGACTTTTACCCGCAAAGTTTCGCTTGCCTGGCGATATTCCGCTTTTAGTATGATTATTTGCTAAATCACTAAGAGTGAATAAATTCAGATTTA
Organism: Tetrastigma voinierianum; assembly: GCA_016808115.1. NCBI lineage: Eukaryota > Viridiplantae > Streptophyta > Magnoliopsida > Vitales > Vitaceae > Tetrastigma > Tetrastigma voinierianum. Next base: position 44,664 of record JAEQBH010005674.1, read on the forward strand.
TTAGGTGCGGGTGAAGACGATAACCGACCTAGGATTGACATCGAAAGAACGGAATCGACACTGGTCTGTTCTATACCTGCTCAGAACATTCCTCAAATATACTCCCTAGCGCACTCGCTTTAGCAGATATTAAAAAGTTAAATAGGAATTTTCGGAAATAAAACAAGATACCCTGACACACAAAGCCATGCAATATGTAATTTACCACTTGAGGACTTAAGTGCTATAAGAGTAAAAGATGGGATGCCAAAATAGAAATTTAATGTTATGAATAAAGGCAAATAGAGAAAGATGAAATAGAAATATAAGAGAATAAAGGGTTTAAATGCACTATGAAAAGTTAAAGTCAAAAATGAGTTTTTGTTTTCGGGGCCAAACATGGCCTTAACAAACATGGGGTTTTAAGACCAAATTTGGTCTCCAAAAGAGAGAAAAAAACGGGAGAGAAGAGAGAAAGAGAGAAGAGAAGAAGAGGAAGAGGAAGAGGAAGAGAAGAAGAAGAGGGAGAAGCCAAGCAAGCCAAGGTATGGAAACCCACCTTGATTATGAATTCTATGAGATTTGGCATGTATCTTTGGGTTTGTATGATGATTATGTTGCTCAAACCTAGGGTTTTGCTAGGGTTTCATCTTAACCCGAAAATGATAGCAATTAAGGTGGGGTAAAACCCCATATGGCACAAGAGGCTCATGAAATCCTCTCGAGGATGAATCCATGGTTAATAAGAGTACTGAGTTAGGTTTAGAATAAACCCTAACTAATCCTCATGTTTTGTTTGTGTATGGGTTATAACCCATATTAGAAGGGTTTTGGAAGAAATCCATGATGGATTTTTGAAGAAATATATGAAATTGAAAGAGAAATTGAGTAGAAAAGAGATTCCAAGTGCGAATTTTAAATTTGTTTTGATGTGTTTGAAGTATAGAAGTGATTGGGATCAAAGTATGGAAAAAATGAGGAAACACACATTCTGGGCATTCCCGAGTGACTTGTACCGGTACAACTTGAACTTGTACCGGTACAACTTGTATTCTGGTCATTTTTGGCCAAGTTGTACCGGTACAACTTGTTCTGGTTTTCCAGTTTTGACCAGTTTTAGTATTTTGGCCATAACTTACTCATTTCTTATCCGATTTGGGTGATTCAAGTGGCCAATTAAAATAGACTTAAAGAGAAGGCATCGCCAAATTATGATCCTAAGTGGCCCAAAAATACACTCGAAGTGGGACCATGTGCAAACCAAATTCTGGTTTCAGTGTTGAACATAGAGAAGTCCGGGTTGTTTCGGACGTAACTTGAGTTCCGGTGCTCCGAATTGGGTGATTCCAGTTGGAATAGAACCCTTAGCACCTTAGCTTTAAATTATTATAAGGACATAGTGTCAAAATATGAGGTTAAGACCCCGGAAAAATTAGTAATACAAACGGTCACCAGAAAATCGGGGTAAATGACTAGTTGGCATGAAAATGCCATAACTTTAGTTCGATGATCCGATCGATTGATTCCAATTTCTAAATAAAGTAGAATCATAGAGGAATAAGAATACATAGGTTGCATAATGTACAAGTATAGAAAGGTATAGGAATATGTCATAAGATATGATAGGTATAAGTCATAAAATATAATAAGATATGATAGAACATGTCATAAGATATGATAGAACATGTCATAAGATATGATAGTCTAAAGTACACGAATGATAGGCACATATGCATATAAGATTAAATGATATGAATATAAGCGTGTATGATAGGATTATATGATAGATATACTTAAATGAATAGATAGAACATGCTAAGAACAAATGATAGGAATACGTAAAAGATATGAGTATAAGATAGACATACCGAAAAGAATAAGATGGAACACGCTAGGAATATATGATAGACAAAACTAAATGATAGAAAAAGATATGAATATATGCAGCTTCTATATAGATATATGAGAACCGAAATGTGAAGCTACGCTATGATAACTAATACGTAGTAACGTAATGGGATAGTATATATGCATAAGCAATATGATAACAATAGCTTATTCACGCTACGCAGATAATACGTGCAAAATGTAATAAAGCTGATTGTCTGCTTAGAACCTGGTAGAGGGATAGATAGGCATGCCTATAGGGAAGATACGGTTGCTGCAAGATATTCATAGACAGATATTGAGGCCCCGTTTGTCGAAGGATATAGGATCCCGTTTGATCGCAATCTCGCAAGGGTCACCATTAATAGATAGAAATCACCGCCTGCATAAAGGATAGTACCTCTGGTACGTATAGCATATGACATAGGTCAAATGCCTCAGACAAAGGATGATACCTTCGGGTATTAACAGAGAGAGATCACTGTCTCGTACAGTGATAGTACCTTCGGGTACACTCAGTTATTTCCTGAATCCACTTCTAAGGTATTTGCAGACATGAAAATAAAAGAAAAAGGAAAAGTATACACAAAGGAAATGTATATGAAAAGTATATAATAGGATATGATATGAGCAGCATAGCCTTGCTATGCGATGAAAGTACAGACAGTTACAAGAATAAGAAGTACATATAACCTGATATGAAAATAGGTATAAAAACACAAGAAAAGTAGGAATAGTACAGATAACAGATATGAACAAGACAAGATGAACACCCATAATAGGAAAGTATACAATAGTACAAGTATGAAAGTGAAGAATGAAATAAATCATAGAACCGAAGATGCAAGATATAGACTAGAGACATGCTATGTAACTTGACAAAGAATAGGAACATTGAAAGACATATAACAAGCGTGAAAGATGAACACAGACAAGATAGGAATATGTAAAAAGTACTCAAATAGGGAATACGTAAAAGTATAAATAAAGGAGATAAAGACATAGAACATGTATAGAAAAAAGATGACATGCAATAGGAATATCGATGATAAGGAATTACGTTATAGAAATATGTTTAGATATATATATAATGGCTATGTATAAGCTTCAGGATACGCCATTGGTGGTTGTCCATGCTTATGTTCCACTAAGCAGAAAGCTTAGCACGGGTGTTCAATCCGTGTACCCGAAGAGGAGGCTAGAGGACGAAACATTCCACATCACTGTACCGAGGTCAACACATCATCAGGGTCCATTGGAAGATTTTGTATAATGTATAAGTCTTTTGTTTCTTTTGCAAACAATGTAAATGTTTAACACTATTAAATATGTACATATATAAGTAATTGTATAAGTAATGGGACTCCGTATACGTATACATTGTGATGGACACCACTCGGTGGTAGTTCTTTTCAGATATGTACAAATGATTTTGTTATTAATGAAATTGTTCGGCAGGCACCAATAGTAGGTCGTGTACAGCCTTTGAGAAAGAACAGTCAATGAGAGTCCCAATATATAAGATAGATAGTATCGCGCTCTTACTTCCCGTTCGATCCGCTAATCGGGTCGGGCCGGATCGGGGCGTGACACGTTCTTATTCTTTGTTTGTTCTATACTTGTTCTTTTATTCTAGCTCGTTTCACCACACGCTCTTATTCTCATATTGCTCTCTATTTGCAAAATATATGCATATATATATCGATTCGAATGATTAGTATTGATTCAATCATTGTTATTCGAATCGTTTGCCAAATATATGCATGTAAGTAGTATTTAACTGTAAGTGAATTTATCGCATAAAGTAAATTGATTTTTTGAAAACGCATATTGAGATCAACATGACGGCACCACCAACTAATTCGCCATGAAGGTAACCGTATTTGTCTAACGCGAAATCACATTGTTATCGACGATGACATGACAGATTCACTTAACCGGTAATCGGCCGCGAAATGCCTAATTTCTATAGTCATATGTGAGACGGTATTGAACGCGAAATCACATTACTGAATGACAAATGAAGATGATCTACCAACCGTAATCTATCGTGGAATGCCGAATTTATATCATATGTGAGACTCATTATTGAATGTGAAACCACATTACTACTCGAATGACAAACAGCAGGATTCACCAACCGAACTGCCGTGGATGCCTAATTTCTATAGCTATATGTGGAATCACAAACCGAAAAAGGAAACTACTAATATTGAAAGTGTATTTGTATAAGTATTTTACATTACACCGATATTGTATAAAGACATTATTTTGATAAATGCATGATTTATGGCGAACGAAAAATGGAATACGTAATCGTGATAGAACCACTAAGCATGAAAATGCTTAGCGTATTGTTTTTATCAATGCGCAGGTACTGAGTGATAGACATCAAGCACTCCACCCAAGATCGTCGAGTCATACATGAATTACTGAGTATGCCCACATATGCATTACTCCATTTCTTTCGAACATTGACATTTTGTAAAACAATTTGAACTCTGGATCATTATTTTTGTAAAGGCATTTTGTTAAATGTAAACGTTATGAATATTCTGATAATTGTCAATGTTTTATGGGTTTGCCAAAATAAATTGCTTCTGCGAAATTACAAATTTAAAATGAATAAAATGAGCCAAATAATGGATAAGATAATTGAAAATACCTGAGTAAACCCTCCCATTGATCCGCCAATCGGGTCAAGTCTGGGATTCGGTCGTGACACTTTGAAAACTAAAATTTAATAAACGATAACTAAAGAGATTTGATTAATGACTTTAGTTAAGAAATAAACGAAAGGGCCCCGGTTTCTTGCCGACTCACCAACTGGGTCGGCCAGCTCGGGGTCGCTTACGCCTTTATTGGTATCGTGAGCCTAGGTTTAGGCGTTTCTACAAAGTGATTTTGAAATTGTTTGTAAATGATTCGAAATTTTGTTATGACATGTATCGTATTTGCATATATAAAGGATAATATGACTCGATGTGATCTGTGGGTCTTGGTCAGGATAAGCATGGATGGTCTCGAGCTCCCAAAGGGTCATAGGCGACCAAGGACAGGCAAACGTCCCGATAGTCCCGCAGTGTGAAGGTGGCAAGCATCGCATGCTCCACTAATACACCAACAGGAACCAGCAATAGGAGGTACTATGGAGATCCTCCATCGATAGCTCAGCACCGCGAGTGGCACAACTAGTCGCAATATCCAACGACCGCCATCGAGCGAATGGCAAGGTATCGACCGATAGATTTTATGGGAAAGAAAGATGATGAACTCCGCATTTATAAAAATTGGCTCGAGATCGAGCGAATGCTAGTGTAAATGCATTGCACAAATGGAAGAGAAATCGGGAGTGTGCGGTTTCACTACTCAAGAGGAAGCTTATCTGGTGGGTTTCAAAGGATAAGGACTCAGACCACCGAAAGTGTGACATGGAAGTTCTTCTGATGAATTCAGAAGCAATATGTAGGTCGTATCTACTTGAACAATATGAGACGAGAGTTTCATAATCTGAAGCAAAGACAGATGAGTGTGACCGAATATCAAAGAGAATTCACTCAGCTGAGCAAGTATGCTCCCGAGATACTAGTGTCTGAAGAGGAAAGATGTCGTAAGTTTGAAGATGGTCTCAATGACCATATCCGAGCCCATGTCATCGGATTTTGCCATGAGGATTTCTCAAAAATAGTGACATGTGCTCTGGGCCATAGAAAGAGTAAAGAAAGAAGAGAATGACAAGAAAGAGAGAAGACGTGGTAAGAAAAGCCCGTCAATCAAGTGCTCATCACAAAGAAAGTAAGAAATTCAAAGGACCACGGTTCTAATCAACCTTACGGGCCTGCCACTAATAAGAGTGTTCCCACCGACAATCGTCGCTGCAAGTGCACCCAGGAGGTGCTTCTAAAGGACAAGCTATCCTTCATTGTCCTCATCAGGAAGGAAGCACAAGGAAGAAAGTGTCGAAATCGACCGGTGCTTGCTCAAGCCAGGATCACCGAAAGCACAAGGTGAAAGACCGCCCTACATCGCCTTTTACAAAGACTTCGTGACCGGGGGCAATGTGCTCTACCTAATTCAGAAAGGCAAAGAAAATACTATAAGCATCGAAAGTGTTCCGAGACAAGGGACACAGATTGCGGGAAGACAGGATGCTCGTGCTCCAGCTAGAGCATATGCAATGAAAGCAGTGGAAGATACCGATGCCCCGGATGTGATAATCGGTAATTTCACTATCTTTGATACTTTTGTGCATGCATTGATAGACCCAGGGTCAACTCATTCATATGTATGTACTAACATACCCAACTTGGGTAATTTACCGAGGAGTGAAACCGAGTATGATATCTTGGTGACGGCAACCCGCCTAGCATAGTGTGACAGAACAAAGTGTATGAGATTGTCCCATCAAAATACAAAGAGTATGAATTTTGGGAGATTTGATTGAGTTATCCTTCAGTGGAATTTGATGTGATATCGGGATGGATCGCGTATCCTTACACCGAAAGGAGCAAGGTCGATTAGAATGAAAAGAGTGACCTTAAGGACACCGGATGACATTGAAGTTATTTTCATCGGTGAGAGGCCGAATCACCTCTCTAATGTAATATCCGCAGCAGTTGCGAGAAAGATGGTGCGGAAAGGATGTGAAGCCTATTTGGCTTATGTGATTGATACGGTAAAGTCAAGGCCTAGTGTATCAGATATTCACTGAGCTAGGTGACTTTCCTGATGTGCTTCCCAAGAGTTTGCTTCCATCTTAATGCAGGAGATTGGAATTTTGCTATCGACGTTGTACCAGCCACACCTAAGATCCATTACACCGTATAATGGCCCACTTCGAAAGCAAAGGAATTGAAATTGCAAAGGTAAGAACCGCTAGAAAAGGGATTTATTCACCAAGTATCACCATGGGGAGCTCCTCGTTTTTGTCAAGAAGAAAGATGGTACACTCTCGCTATAAAGTTGATTATAGACAACCTGAACAAGTTGGACCGTGAAGAATGGCAATCCGCTACCCGCACTACGACGGTTCAATCAATTGGAAAGGTGCAAGTATCTTTCAAAGATTAACTTGAGATCCGTACCACGCTTGAAAATTAGTGATTACGTATAAGATCGACGCTTAGAACACGATATGGACATTATGAGTTCCTGTAATGCCGCTTTGGTTTGACCAATGCTCCAGCCGGCTATGACTACCGAATCGCGTTTCTCCACCGTATGTGACCACTGGTCGGGAGGTTCAGACGACATTCTATTCGAAGATCTAGAAAGTCAGTGACACACATCTTCTGGGTAGTGGCCGAGATTTTGAGAAAAGAGCAAAGAAAATAAGCGCGAAACCTCAACGAAGCAGAAGTTGATGATCGAAGCGTCCTTTCTTCACACATTGTGTATCGGAAGAAGGAACTGAGATCCTGTAAAGAAAATAGAAGTGGTTGGTTAATGGAAGCCACCAAGAATGTTACAGAAATACGAGTTTCCGGACTAGCAAAGTTACTACGTAAGATTTGTTAAGTGGTTTTCTATGATTGCGTACCATGACGAGATTGTCTAAAAATGTAAAGTATGAATGGAGGAAATGTCAAAGAAGTTTTGAAAGCAAAGACTTTAAATCGAGGCTCCAAAGGTTAACTCAAAATTTAATTCATGTGTAAAGAATATGTGTTTTATAGTGATGCTTCACTAAATGGACTCGGATGTGTACTAATGCAAGAGGGTAAAGTGGTAGCCTATGCTTCGAGACAATTGAAGACACATGAAAAGAACTACCCCACGCATGATTTGGAATTGGCCGCAATTGTATTTGCGTTGAAAATTTGGAGACATTATTTGTATGGAGAAAAATGTTTTATTTACACCGATCATAAGAGTCTTAAGTATTCGGGCCTCACAACGGTGAGCTTCTTTAACTTGAGACAACTAGATGGATGGAATGATAAAAGATTGCACTGTGGATGGATTATCAACCAGAAAGGCCAATGTAGTGGCCATGCCCTCGAGTAGAAGGATGCTAAAAACGCTTCGAAAGGTTAATGCTGCCAATTTGTCATTATCGATGATGGTGTAGTAGTGGCACTAGTGAGCGTAGACCTAATTTGTTGAATCAAGTGCTAGAGGCACAGCAAAGATGAGAAAATTTCGCCATAATAGATCAGATTGGAGATGGTAAAGAAACTGAGTTCACAGTGAATGAAAATGGAGGGTTGTATTATAAGGATCGGGTTTGTGTAACCAATGATGATGAATTGAGAAAAGCCATACTTGAAGAGGCACATAGTGGATCTTTTGCTATCCATCCCGGTAGCACAAAGATGTATCAAGATTTGAAAATGTCATTCTGGTGGTCCGTAATGAAAAGAGATGTATTCAATTGTAACCGCGTTTGGTGTGTCAAAGAGCAAAGGCGTAGCACTGCTCCTTCGGATTATTGCAAATTCTATCGAATATCGAGTGAAATAATCTAACAAACCATGGGATTTAGGTTAAGCTACTTATTGACAGGAGAAAGTATGACTCCGCCAGTAGGACTCACACAAGTCAGTTTCATCCCATTGCTGAGAACCGACTATTCGCTTGACAAGCTAGCAGAGTCAGATATCAAGCAGTTTAGTCTGTTACACGTGGGATTCCTCAGATCCACAGACGATCGAGATCCGAGGTTTACTTTGAGATTTTGGGGAAAATTGCAAGAGGCTATGGCACTCGATCAATTCTCAAGAGGCTGCTCCACCCAAGACGATGGACAAATCTGGGAAAGAGTGATCAAACTGGAAGATATGTTATGCGAGTTGTGCGACTTAATTATGAGGGAAGCTGGGACCACATAACCCCTTTGGTTGAATTTGTGTATTAACAAACAGCTTTCCAATCAAGTATCAGAAATCTGCTCTCGCAGGCTCTATATGGAAGAAATGGGAACACCATCAAAGGACGAATTATGAAAGAAAAGTGATTGGCCCCGACTTCTGATGGGCCACATAAACCTAAGAAAAGCCAGAGAGAGATTTGGTATGGCCACCGACACAGACGTAGTCATATACTCGACATGAAGAGGAAGATGATTCGATATGAAGCCTGAAAAGCAGCTTTAAAAGTATCGCCTTGGAAGAAGGTGATGAGATTCGGAAAAAGGGGCAAGTTGAGCCCCAGATTTATTGGCCCATATGAGGTAATCGAAAAGTGGGTCCAGTGGCATACCGTTTAGCTTTACCTCCGGACTTGGAAAAGATCCATAATGTGTTCCATGTGTCCATGCTACTGAGAAAACCGACCGACTATCGCATGTAGCCCTGAGACAATTGAGTTTTTAGACCGATTTGACATATGACAAGAACTCAGAGATTTTGGCTCGTGAAATGTTAAATCACTTAACAAAGAAGATTCCGAAAGTCAAAGCGTCGGGAGAATCACAAGACCGAAGAAGCCACTGAAAGTGAAGAAACGATGCGTAGCAAAAAGATCCCGCAGAACTGCTTTAATTCAAGGTAAATTCTGCGACTAAATTTTCTTAAGTGGGGAGAATTGTATTTCAAAAAAATCTTGTACTTTTATAATAATTTTATTATGTATTCTGGGTATGAATTGAGCCAAACTTGTGTTTTTCCGGGAAAATTGATAAATTGACAAATTATGAAATAGTAAATTTAGTGAACCCGGAAATTTGAGCACTAAAACAAGGATAAAATTGAAATTTCCATAAGAGATAAAAATCATAAAGGGAGTAGAGATGGGCCACAATAGAATCAACCACGATTTGCAAAATTAAAAGTGAAGGACTTAGTTGCAATTTGGAGACTTATGGAGTATAAAGTAGGAGATAAGACCAAAATTCATATTTGGTCTCCAATTTGCCCTAGCAAAAAACGTGTGAGAGAAAGAGAGCAAAGAAAACAAGAGGAAGAAGAGGAAGAAGAAGAAGGAGGAGGAGGAGTCCAAAGATCAAGGTATGTTGTCTTAGAATCAAATATATTTTGATTCCTAGGGCTTCTGAAGGAGAATTGATCCTCTGCCTAGGTTTTGTGGAAGAGATCACACAAACCCTTAATTTGTTGAGGTGTTGTGGGTAAAAACCCCAAATGTACAAGAAAGACACAACTTCCTGAGGTTGGATTTATGGTTTAATTGCAAAGTAAAGGGGTTTGGGTTAGAACAAACCCTAACAAAATTGTGTATTAGGTATGTGTATGGGTTATGACCCATATTAGAATTGTTTTTGGGAGAAAATCATGAAAGGTTTTGATGAAAGATATCCATTGAAAGATGATTTGAGGATAATTTAGGCAAAAGATGAATTCTGAAATGATTTTGAAGTGTATATGAAGTATAGATTTGGCCTGGGATGGAAAAGGAAAACGGGAGAAAATACACATTCTCGGGCACCCAGACTTGTACCGTACAATTTGAACTCTGTACCGGTACAACTTGTGTTCTCGTCATTTTTGTTTACTTGTACCGTACAAGTTAGACATGTACCGGCATAAACCTGTTCTGCTTCCCAGCTTGACTCAAGGCTGTGATTGCCATAACTTCCTCATTTCTTATCCGATTTGAGTGATTCATGGCCATGTGTGCATTAGACTTCAAGGAGAACCAAACTTAAAGAGAAGGCATCGTCAAATTATGATCCTAAGTGGCTCAAAAAATTCACTCAAAGTGGGGCCATGTGTGCCGGCAAATTCTTGGTTCCAGCTTTGGAACAGGAGTAGTCCGGCTACTCTGACACTTGGAGTTTCAAGGTTCGAATCAAGCAGGATCCCCAAAATGGAATAGAACCCCAGCACCTTATCTTTAAAAAGAGTACAATGACCTAGAGTCAAACATGAAGTTGGGCACCCTTAAAAATGAGCAATACAAACAGTCCCAGTGTAATCGGTAAATTTATTAGTTGGCATGAAAATGCCATAACTTTAGTTCGATAATCCTACTTGGAATGATTCCATTTATGAGGCAAAGTAGACTCTTAGAGAAATAAGAATGAGACTAAGTCAAAACGTATCAGATTTCGCCACCTCCTAAAGTTTCGCTTTGCCTCGCGATATTCGTTTAGTATGATTATTTGCCAAACTCACTAAGAGTGAATAAATTTTGTATTTGTTAGGTGCGGGTGAAGACGATAAATCTGACCTAGGATTGACATCGAGAAAGAAACTTAATCGATAATTGGTCCCCGTGTTCTATACCCGTTCTTTATTCTTTGTTTGTTCTATACTTGTTCTTTATTCTAGTTTGTTCACCACACGCTCTTTATTCTCATATTGCTCTCTATTTGCAAAATATGCATATATATCGATTTGAATGATTAGTATTGATTTGAATCATTGTTATTCGAACTGTTTGCCAAATATATGCATGTATGCGAGTATTTGAACTGTAAGTGAATTTACTGCATAAAAGTAAATTGATTTTGAAACGTATTATTGAATGACCAACATGACGGAATTCACCAACTGAATTCGTCATGAAGGTAACCGTATTTGTCTAATGCGAAATCACATTGCTAATGAATGACGCATGACAGATTCACCAACTCGACCACGTGAATGCCTAATTTCTATAGTCATATGTGACTCGCAATATTGAACGAAATCACATTGGCGCCATCGGTCGACAACAAGACAGATCTTCACCAATCGACCCGTCGTGAATGTCGAATTTATAGTCATATGTGACGGTATTGAATGTGAAACCACATTACTAATGGTCGACAAATGTGATCTACCAACCGACCGCCGTGATGTCGGATTTATAGCTATATGTGGGAATCACAAACCAAAAGGAAACGAATTTTATTGAAAAGTGTATTTGTATAAGTATCTTTTTTACATTACTAATCGATATCGTATAAAGACATTATTTTGATAAATGCATGATTTATATGAATCCAAAATGGAATACGTAATCAGATAGAACCACTAAGCATGAAAATGCTTAGCGATTGTTTTATCAATGCGCAGGCACCGAGTGGATAGACATCGGGGCTACCCACTCCAAGATCGAGGGAGCCTGTAGTCATACTATGGAATTACTGAGTATGCTCCACATATGCATTACTCCATTTCTTCTAACATTGACATTTTGTAAAAACAGCTTTGAACTCGATCATTATTTTTGTAAAGGCATTTATATAAATGTAAACGTTATGAATATTCTGATAATTGTCAATGTTTTATGGGTTTGCCAAAATAAATTGCTTCCGCGAAATTACAAATTTAAAATGAATAAAATGAGCCAAATGTTTTGATAAGATAATTGAAAATGTCGGAGTAAACCGGGCTCCGGCTTGGATCCGCCAATCGTCAAGTTTCGGATTCGGTCGTGACACTTTTGAAAACTAAAATTTAATAAAACCATAACTAAAGAGATTGATTATTGACTCAAGAGTAAACAACTGATGTCCTCGGTTCTGTCGACTCACCACCTACACTTGCGGCAACCATTATATATAATGAATATGGTTATGCACTGACAATTTATGCGATTAAAATTGTTTATGTTTATTCTGTTTTCAATTATGGGTGCACGCTTATTGTTTGATAACAAGAATTGTCTTGACAAGACAAATTACAGGGCTATTCGGGCATTATGACTGGGTTAGTAAGGGTTATCGGGATGTGAGGTGCATGGAAGGAAAACATGACATTATGGTCAGACCGCCATGACTAAGATTTATGATCTAAATTGATCTCAAGATATGGCATATGATTTTGGATGGGCTGGGCTGTTTATGCTGAAATCGCGGATCACGTATAGTTTTCTTATAATCGGGTTTAGTGGGCCAAAGTGGGAGAATGTTATTTCCACATTAAAATTAAGTGGGTGGCCTAATAACCTAGTATTTAGCCAATTAAGAATACCCAATATCTTTAAACTCGTTATAAAGATATTTACCCTGATGGAGGGTAAATTTATACAAATATAATTTATTATAAGAACGGTTATTTATAATAAATATAATTTATTATATGAACGGTTATTTATAATAAATATAATTTATTATAAGAACAGTTATTTATAATAAATATAATTTATTATAAGAACAGTTATTCGAATTACACGTTTAGAACTACTGAACGTATTCGGGCCCTTTCTCCTATCAATAAGTTATATATAGAAACCCCTTTATATGCTGAGCACTCTTCCATCAATTGGCGTAAAACAATTTCTGTGACAAAGTTTGATAAGGAGGTTAAGAGATCAAGGATTTAAGATCTAAACTCGAAGGGAAAGAGATCAAGGGATTTAAGATCTATAAACCGAAGGGAAATCTCTCATGGTCAGGTGTTCTTCAAACGGTAATGTAATCTAGTATGTTTTTTATTTTATTATTATTTTATTTTATTATCAGAGATGAGTTTGAATTCAATGATCTGAAATATTGTGTGTTAATTTCCGTATTAAGGTCAACAATATTTCCCAAACTTGTCTCACAAAAGCAGTATATACGAGACAAAACTTTTTATAGGAATATGATCCTAACTTGTATTTCACAAAACTAGTTTACAAAACTTTCAAAAGTATTTAAAACACTTATCTCACAATACAAGAATTCTCTCAATTACAAATGCACACTCTCTCTAACCCTTCCCAACAATGAAGACACAACCTTTAAATGGATTAGAAGTAACCATTCATAACAATTGCCTCCTTTTAGGGTTTAATTCAAACTCATGGACCTATGGGGGCATGTACTGTGGGTCAAGTTTCACGAGCCTTCTTAGGTTTAGCCTATGGTTTAATCCAAACTCACAATTGCTCGCAATAGTGTTTCCCACACTATAAAAGGGACTCCCCCTTAGTCTTTTCCATTCATCAGTCATTGGTTTTAAGGACATCTTCCATCAAGCATTTCACCGAACACTTAGAGTGCTTCCCTTGCCTAAGCCATTTTCTTGGTTCTACCTCAAGACATGCAAAGCCATGCATTACTTTTTTGGTTCATGCACCACCAAGCCATACAACCATCATCAATTGATCGTCTAGACCATGACATCGTGTCCGTGGTCACCAATCGATATGCACGAGCATTAAGTGCCCTCATGCTAGCATAAGGAGGAGGGTCTGACTCATGCATATTGTAGCCCATGCATCATTCCCTCGATTGAGCTAAGTTATACACCATTTATCAAGTCATCGCTCCCCCTTAAAGAGAGTATTATGAGTCGACCCCTTCTAGTCATGAGGAGACATCAAGGAAGGCGGATGAGACATAATGATATATTCTTTAGCATTTATTGAATTACCATTTTACCTCAATTCTCCCTTTGCTTCTCTATGCAGGTTGTGTAAGAATTTCTTAATGTGGGCTTTATTAATTGAAATTAACTCAATACTTGGTCTAACAGTGCTGCAAGATATATGACTTCTACACCGTCAATATGGGGCCAACATCGCGGGCCGAGTACGCCCAACCCAGAATGAGGGGCCCAGAGTCTATGACTTATAAATGGTGCTCGTGTCCTCTCCCCACCTGTATGATGCACATTTTGGATCACATACGATGAGAAAACTTTCCTCCTGAGTGGCAACTGTATTAGATACAATGTTTAACTAAGGGGATAGGAGAACTTGTGCCCGTGTTCGCGTGGACCGTCGTTTAATTCCGTCAAGGATAAAGGATTCCAAAACCGCACGCGATCCACACCCTTCGTTATTGTGTTTTGTTTTCTAACTATATGGATCCAGGCATGCCATTTTGTGGCCTACATTCGTGCACGAGCCTACCATAGATTAACCTAAACATGCGGATTTAGAACCATTTTTGTTTTATTCGAGAGGTTTTTGTCCGCCAAAATTTTTTTATCGTATGAAAGTTAAATTTTATTACATATTTGGAATCTACTCGCCGAGACGAGAAAGCACCATGGGGTGGCACGCACGAGGAGGCTTGACGCCCGTCACGCGCCACGTACCAGGCGCGTGAAGGCTATGTGCGGTTGCCTGAACCGGCGCTTTACGCCGGTGAATCACCGGATGACGCTGGCGCTTCGACGCCGCTCAGGCCCGCATTCGACCGACCCGATCTCGATTCCACCGGCCGTTGACCCACCAATTTTGAGCGGCGACCCGACCGGTTTAGGAACGGGTTTGACCGCTGGAACACACGCCGCCACGCGCGCTCTTCCGCATGAGCGTGCAGGGCTGTCCAGCCCGTTTTGAACGATCTTATACCACAAAGCCCAGATTTAGGTTTCTATACAGGTATATTTATTTTATATGTTCGGGAAGCTTACAAATGTGGAAAAATATAGAACCCTGCGTAATGCGTATTTCAGTATTTTGCGTATTTTCTGTATTTCATGGTTTGAAAATATGTACAGTACCACATGTATATCGCTCACATATGATCTGTGGTAGAGTGTAATTCATTGTCTATTAATGAATCAACAAAGATAATTGGGCAGATGACATGTAATGCATACGCCCGTTTTTTAATAAATATGGCACATACATATATATATGAATGTGATACATAAAGTTTATATCCCCGGTATGAGAGATTTTCAAGGATTCAATCCTGCCAGATCCTAAAGTGGCACACTTGACCTGGCCTGAGAAATATCATCATATCAGGTGGGAAGGCCTCATCAGGTCGCGTGATCATACTCCTAAAGAGGTGATCTTGTGTGTTAGTTCATGGAGGGGCATATAAAGCAAAGCATGTGCTTGAGAAATGATCGATCTTAGCGGTTCATACACCCAAAGGTGGTGATCACGAAAGATTAGAATATTTCTCATGCACATGTAGAAAGGTACAACTCCGCATGTCATATTTTCTCATCAAAGGTATGATTATGTGATGATGTATGTAATTTGGGGAGGTATTCAACATGATGCCTGATGTATTGTTTGGTTTGTTTTCCAAATACTTTTTCTCGTAAACGTAATTCCATTTCACTGGTAATCCACCTGATTGGTAAACTTTTAAGAAATGGAAAGAGGATTTCTATTTGGAATGGAGCCGTTGATATTCACATCGCTTCTTACAAAAGATAAGAAGATGTATATCACGCTCTACCAAAAGATGTGTCGAGAAAACTGACGATGTCGCCGAAAGAGCAATCGACGGCTTATCGACAATGAAGAAATCCATTCAAGAACACATCAAAAGTGGTTTGACAATCGACTATACCGCTTAAGGAAATGACGGCAATTTCTTAGAGGCTAGAACCTGCATTTCATCTAATAGCCGAGGTTGGTACATCTCTTCAAAAGCTCTTCAATATGAAGTATGATGGTACTGCTGGGGTTAGATTACAACCCTTTAGGATGGTAGACCTAAAGACGGCTTAAGCTCTTAATGTTTGGCCCCATGTTGTCGGCATCAAGCCTCAAACACCTTCCACCCGATCGGGATTATAAAGACAAACATATAATCCTAAGACAGAGACTTGGTCATTAATGACTTTATAGCAAGGGTGGTGGGCAGAGTAAGAAATCAAGAAGGAGAAAGGCATCCGGCCTTATATGTTTCTAGTTCCCACAAAAGAAAAATAAGAAGTCCAGAAATCGTACTCATAAAGGTACTCATGACACTACCGGTCAATCTGACAATATGGGTCCAAAGAAGACATCCTTTCAAAAGTGGATGGTGGACCACGCTTCTTTTCAGAAGAAGAAAGGTCACATAAAGAAGGATCGTGCAAAGTTTAAAGCTTGGTCAGTTCAAACGTAAACCATGGTAATAATTCCTGGCAAACGTTAATTGTGAATCCAACTCATCGGCTAATTACATCCAGCTTCTGGTGGCTTGATACGTGCAACTAATCATAAGCGGCGCTTAACATACAAGGATTCCATGCAAATCATAGTCAAATCAGATGAATCAAACCCACTGTGGGGAAACAACGAGAAAGTCGATGTTGTGTTCAGGAGATGTAATCTTGATTCTGTTAATTCTGGGTTTTAGATTAATGTTGAAAGACACTTTTATGTACCTTCATTTAGACGAAACTTAGTTTCCATTGTAATATAGAAAGAATGTATGAATTACTCTTTTGGAAATCCAGCAATGTTATTTCTTGTTTCTAATTCAAGGTTTGGTGCCGTTATATGTCCAACTAATTGTTGCATCAGGTTATCTCCAATGCATACACGCCGCTTATACTACTGGAACAGTTATGTTTCTAAGAGACCATTACCTAAGGAACAATCAAAGACACAGCATAAACGGCTTCGCCGCCTCTAAGGATATGGGAAAGGTCGATAAAGACTAACATCCCGCCTCGTCTAAAAATGACTTACGCATGCGTGATGTAACATTCAGAGAGTGTGAAAAACGACCAAGATAAGAAAGAAAACCGCAAATCCGTTCGAGACTTGTCGCGAGGTCATTCAACCGATATAAGGACCTTATACGGTCAACCAGTAAAATTTTTATCATCGCATTTACCGATGACTATTCTCGATATGGTTATCCGTACTTGATTAAAGAAAAGGCCGAGTCTCTTTGACAAGTTCCGTATTTTTCTGGATCAAGTCGAGAAACAAATAAAAGTCATAAAGGTTGTTAGATCCGACCGAGGTGGAGAGTAGTATTATGGCACGGCATGCTGACAGCTTTAAGGCCATTCCCGCCAAATACTTAGTGATTTTGGGGATAGTGGCACACACATGCCCGAGTCCCGAGCAAATGGTGTAGGCCGAAAGTTAACTGCATTCCCATGGAAATGGTAAGGAGTATGATTAGCAGGACAAACTTACTGCGTTTTCTGTGGGTGAAGCTTTGAAAACAAATGCAGGCATTCCGAATCGTACCTACAAAAAGTCGTTCCACGACCCTTTGAGTTATGAACAAGAAGCTCCAGCTTAAACCATCTTAAGGTTTGGGACAACCCGTAAGTGAAGTTGTATAATCCAACATTAAGTAAGCTGACTCCGTGAACCACTCGGGTGTTACTTTGTATCTAGCACTGGAACACCAAGGGATACCTGCCCTATAATCCTGGGGCTGAGGCACAAGAATCAGGAACATGCATAAACTAAGCTTGAGTTTGATGTGGCCAAGAAAGTAGCTGTCAAACGACTATCGAGAGGATAATAAAGACGGTGGGTGTACATGGGTATCTTTATCTCCCTCCCATACGCATAATATGAAACTTCCACACACCATATCAACCCGCGGAGGATCGGATCCTCGTTGTCAGACAAATTCCTTAAATGAAGTTCATCAAGGCTCAAAGATGTGGCGCTGTTACCAAAGCAACCACTGGTAGACGCATCAGCCATACCACCGGGACTGCTTAGTCTATAGGAGCAAGACTAATGGCATCTGGGCTTCCGTGGTCGATCCAATGACTCGCATGCGTAAGCCGTCATTCCCTCGCGAACCGGTTGGATGTAATGAGAGATGAAAGTTCAATCTATGAGGCATACGTGAGTCGGGAACTTGCTGAATTACCTATGTCATAGACCCATTGGTCGTGGCAAAATGGGTGTATAAGACTAAAAGGACCTTTAAAAAGGAAAGATTTGAGAAGCTTAAATGACTGCAGCCAAAGGTTTCCCACTCGTGAGAGAAGCGAGAGCAGACTATGAAGCAACCTTTTCTCCTGGGCCTCTTCTAAAGATTCTTCAGAGTGATCATGGCATTAGTTGCTCATTTCGATATGGAGTTACACCCGTGATGGATGTTAAACCGCCTTTTCTCACAATGGAGACCTTAATGAAGAAGTTCATATGATGCAAACTTTTCCAAGGTTTTGTAGGGCAATGATTCAGTACGCTTTGTATATGTAGACCGAAAAAGTTCATTTATGGTCCTCAAGCAAGCTTCTAGACAATGTACTACAAGTTTCATAGTGTTGTTAAGCCCATATGGTTTTGTTGAGAACAAAGTAGACCAATGGCATCGTAAGGTCATGGGAGGAAATTCATTTTCCTTATACTCTACGTGGATGATATCCCGCTTTGGTAAAGCAAAGACTATGAAGTTCATCAGCATGAGACAAAGCGATGTTGCTCAAGAACTTCTCGACATGGGCGGACCCTGTGAGGCGTTCCTTGTCCTCGGGCATTGAGATTCATAGGAATCGCTCTCGCAGATCGTTAGTGCTCATCTCAGAGGAAGTAGCAGCCGATCGTATTTTTAGAAAGATTCAACATGCAACAATGTGCTTCTATGAATTGCTCCCGTGTGTAAAGGCAGATATGCCGAAACTGGGCTACAATGTCCCTCATTCGGGATTGAGAAAGCCCAAATGAAAGAATGTAATCTTTATGCTAGTGCACTTGGCATTATGTATGCTCAAGCATGCACTAGCCAAATATTGCTCTTTGTAATGTGTCTTCTAGGTTAGATGCACACAAATCCAGGATACCGATCATCAAGTTGTCGCCCAAGAAGGTTGGTGAGGTACTTAAAGACATAACGCTAGATTGGCGCGCCTGTTTACAACATGTGAAACAGACCTACAAATAGTTGAAAGATTCTGATTCGGGACGGTCCGTCGCTGGATGAAAAAGTTAAAGTCAACAACAAAGTTATACTTTAAGTTAAAGGTGAGGTGCAAGATTTGATGCAGTGTTGAAATGTAAATCAATGGCATCCCCTTACCATGCAAGCTTTAGGTCTCAGAAGCATGCCTTCTAGCCGCTACTCAAAGCAATTAGTTCCTACCAAACCTCATTAAGGAGTCGACCTTATTTGATTTTGTGGATAGGCTCATGCTGCCTGTATTGTGACACACCTCGCGTTGTTGTTTGTTAACAACAACTGAGGTCTCAAGGGGTCTAAGCACACGGAGGTCAAGACCGACCAGCGCTAAAAAGTTCGTACCATTTATTATCGCAAATGCGGAAAGACAGTTTCAATGCATGATATGATTGCAGATCCGCTAACTAAAGGCCTTTTCGCCCGGTGTATTTGATCACATGTCATTAACATGGGCTTAGGAGTATCAAGGATAATGCCAATTAGTGAGCCGCTAGTTTTTATGTTGCTCTTATGAAGTTTGTATTTAATTTCATTATTTGTAATATTGAATATGTATCAACTTCTTGCATTCAATGAGGTATTTGTGAATGTAGATTTATCAAGTTGAGTACATATAATTGTTGAAAATTCACAGTATCAAAGAACTTCATGATATGCAATGCACTCTGCATTGTTTCAATAATATGTCTTAATAATATGAAAGTAATACAACTATTATAAGATATGTCATGAATCATATGAATATCCCAAAAATATATTTATGAGCATTTATGAGAATGATTAATGTTGATAATACATGGTATATTTCAACCCACACATGAGCGCACAAAGCATAATATATATAAAAATACATTATTCAATAAGACGTTCGGCGCGAATCCAGACGTAATACGGCAACGGAAATACGCACTGCCAGGTGGAATCGGATACGGCGCGCATTATGATCGCGAACAGACTTACGGACGATTTGACGTCCATTATGTCATCCCAACCACGAGAGCAACATCGCCACGCCGACGCCCGGCGGAGAACGTGCGACTTTCCCCGACAATATTAACGAGCGATCGATCATTTGGTTCAAGAAGCGTGCGCATGATAGGTACCATTTTAATCGGCAATCGACGAACGCATCACGTCACGAACCTTCCCGCCACGAAGAGTTCCCGGTCGGCGACTCTATAAATAGTGCTCAAGTCCTTCCCTAACTCCGGTATGATGCACATTTGACTCACAGCCATCACAAAATCTCTCTCGCGAGCGACAATCTCATTGCGCCATTGCGAACGGCGGGATAGGAGAAGAACTTGAGTTCGCAGACTCATGACCGTCGCTAATTCCGCTGGCCAAGCATAATGGATTCCAAACCAGCACGCGACCGATAATTCTCCGTTATCAGGTTTTAGTTTTCTAACTACAGCGATCCAGGCATGCTATCTTCGCAATTTCTGGCTGTGTCGTTCACACACTCTTTGGTGCATCTAATCACCCACTTGCCTTGCTTCACTAAGTGCTCTCATGGGTGTAAGACAGTCCCATGGGACCATGTTTCTTTGGTCAACGGTCTAAGTTTCCAAGGGGTAACGGATATCATATATAAGAATACTTAGTGATCTTCTTTATTATGATTTCAACCATGATTAATAAAATTTAGACTGACATTTTATGATGGTTTACCTTAATTTTAATATTATTTATATTTATCATCAGTTTCAATTGAAATGGATAGAAGAACACATAGTTAAAAGAAATCTACACATGTGAATTAAATATTTATTATAAGAAAATTTAAAATATTCAATTATATTATTATGCATTTTTTTTTCATTTTTGACATCTATTTATTTTGTAATACAATGTCATAATATTCCGTTCTCATGAATACTTGAACATAGTCTCTTCATTGTGTCTCGTTCAATCTTTAACTATTGAGTAAGACCTTATTGAAATATAAAATTTTCAAAAAATGTCGGAAATTCAGAAATACTTTTCAAAATTTGTGTGTTTTCATTTTCAAACTTGTCATGATAAAAGGGGAAAAAAAGAGTGTGAAATGCTTGAAAATGGGAGTCACGAGTGTAATTTAGCTTTCAAAGTTATTCCAAGTAGGTGTGCGAATCCTATTGTTGGACATATTCAAAAGGTAGGATAAGATTCATATGAGATGGATATACATACCCAAATAAAGAAACTCATTAGCCCAAAGCCGAATCCCAACAATCTTTCTCCGTAGAAAACTGGATCAGTTATTGCAATTTAATTAATAAGCCATGTGAATATTTGACTCATTTTAGGGTTTGAATGAAAAAAGTTTGAACTTATATAAGCTCGAATTTTTTAGCTATTGGATCAAAATATTTAAATATTTTTTTTTTATAAATCCTACTCCAAAAAATAATATGAATCCAGATTTAACTATAAAAAGCACAAGCTTAATATAGTTTTCCCCTCGTTTTAACGTCTCTGTAACTGTTTTCTCAAGCATGCGCAGCAAATGTTTATGACCATGTTAAATAATTTGCGGTGATCGAAGAAAAAATGGAACCGCTGGCGTGTTAAAATTGGTCAAGACAAAGACCCCACTAATGATTTTCGGCACATTATTCAGTGGATAAAGTGTATTCATTCAAAGATAAGGTAGCGAAGAAGTCTTAAACAAAGATCTCTCTTTTAATCCTTGACGTTAAAAATCTTGATCTCGCTATCATAACTTCATAAGACCTCGCATCCTTACCAACAAAAAAGAAGTAACAGTAGCAATGATTTTGATGCAATATCTTTCGGCACCGATCAAAACTTATTGCTCTACAACAAATTCAACAATTTGAAACTTTCAATGTGGAATTTGAAATAATAATAATCTCTCATTCCGTAAATAGACACTCCAACAAACTAAATGAAATCTTTTATAAACTTTCAAATATATAAATAAAGAATAAACATTCAAATTGTAAGAAGATAGCTCAAATCCATAACCTCTCATCAAATCCTTTGATATTATATATTTTCTTTAAAAAAAAATATTTTTAATTATTGATTCAAATTAATAATACATCGATAAAAATACAAATACCAAAACTCAGGTTAATAGTATAATATATCTACTCAAAACCTATAAATTTAATAATATTATAATCAACTAGAATACCTTATTACTCCAATTTTATAATATACTAATAATCATAATTTGATTTATTATTTTTGTTGATCGAATATGTATTGAACCACTTGTACAAACAAAACGTCCTAATAAAATGAAGAAACAAAAATCAAATGTTATAATAGAAAAACGAAATCACAAAAAATAAAATAAAACCTAAATTTATACTGAATAACCAATCAATTAAGAAATAAATTAATATAATATCTTATATCATATTAAAGAATCAATTTTTTTAAAAACACAAGTTATTAAAATTTGAATTCAATATGAATATCATCATGACAAACTAAATGAGATGAGTGAGATCCTGGAAAAAAGAGCAAAGAGGCAAATCGCAGCCAATGATTACGATATGGATTATTACTCGCTTTAGATCCAGCTTTCTAACACCTTTTCCATTTTTTCTTCACCGGCGACTGACTATAGTAACGGTGGGGGGTCCTCTACCTTTGATCAGCAAATCATCAACCCCATATATCAGTATCACTGCAAGGTTTTACCATTACGGCAGCTACCCTCAACTTCAATTGTCACATTGTTTGGAAAATAAAATCAATCTTATAGTTTTGATATTTTACCTGTCATATACCAGGTGCTAATAGATTTTTCTTGATTCGTTTTTTTTTTCTTTTTCCTTTCCCTTCAGATTTCAAACTCATTCATTGTCTGATTGACAGGCTACGCTCTGGCATTGTGCAATGAATCGCACAAAGTTTCAAACCCTGAATTACATCAAATGTCAATTACCAGACATGAAGTACTTTGCCTTTCAATAATTATTTCTTTTTCTGTTTTTGACTTCTGTTTCTATACAATTTTATAATTCTTGCATTAATTTTCACAACGATTTACCAATTACCAGATCATCGATTATTCAGAACACATGACGGCGGCAATGTGAAGCCGTTCCACTGTACCTATTGCGGAGCTAATTATATGATTTTTGGTTTACATGGGAGTTTATGGAATGTTTCATGAGCTAAATAGAAGAGGTTCCATTTCCACTAAAATTCCACCCAGGTTAGTTTAGAGCACGTGTGTTAGAAAATGACGGCTCAATATTTAAGACGGTTCGTCCAAGTTTTGAAATATTACATCTTCTTTGATTTTCAAATAAAGTAAAAAAAAAAAATGTTAACATCGTGGCTTTAAAGTGGGAGAATAATGTGTAATACTTGACTTCCAAGGGCCATGTTGGTCAATGGCACTTTCATAGTTAGGTTGATAAATTTCAAATAAAAGTAATTGTGAAATATTGAAATTTTATTCATCTTACAATCTTTCTTTACTTTTACTTAGATTCTAACTTTAATTGTCGTCCTAATCCATTTCCTTATCCTTTTCCTTTCTTTATTTCTCCTTCCCTTTCTCATCTTTAATTTTTGTTTTAATTCTTTTCCTTCCTTTCCCCAATATCTTGTCTTTTCCCCAATATAGTGTTATTATTTTAAAAAATAAATTAAGATTAATAAAATTTGAGTAAAGTGAAAGAAAGTAATAAAAGAATATGAAAAAAAAGAAATCAATAAGTCCAAGCTTCCAAGCTACTTAAAGCCATTTGACCCAAATTTATTTTAAAGAGCCAAACTCAAATTTGACACCCTTAAAGGAATTAATCAAGAGGTCTCCCTCGAGTATTCACTTATGTTATTGGGTTTGGCTCTATGAAATAAATTTAATATCTATGTTCCATTTTTTAAGAAACCTTCCTAATGGATAATGCTAGCAACATTTCTTTTTCTTCTAAAATTCCGTCCTTCAATGAAAACCTTTGATGTTTAATCTTTATCTTTATGGATTATCATTCTTTTCCTTTATTCTTATAAATCGATTGCTTAGCTTTTCTTTATCATGATTGTTTGACTAAATTAGATTGTTTACTAATTATAGTATCAACACCTTTCTTCTTTACGATTAGTTGTTTATATTATTATACATAATATTTTAACCTTCAAGTTTTTGTTGAGTGTTGTGTGCATACTTTTGAATTTAACAGGCAAGGTTTTAATTGTTAGTTGAGGCATTTTGTCAAGAATTGATGAAAGCCAAATACATTCCAAAGTCCATCTTAGAATACCATAGCTAGGATGTAGGTTTGAAATGTCTCACTTGGTTACTTGTAGATTTGAAAATGTAATTAATTCTTCTATTGTTGAATTACATGCATATAATATAACAAGGGGTAAATATGACTCCTAAATCTTCAAGGTTAATTAAGAAATATTTGGAGCATATGATGGAACCATACTAAGAAGATAATGAGCTCAATTGTTTTGCATCATGTAACATTAGCTATAATTTTTCAACAAATTATCACTATTATGGTCACATACATGTTCGAATATGGAAGAATCTTGCAACATTCATCAACCCATAAGTAATTGACTAAGTTAGTATCTATCAACTCATTAGTAGTTGGAGACTTAGTTAATAACACTTCCATAATAAAATTAACATTACATTGGTGACGAGAATATTAGAATTCGGGGTTAACAAAATAATTTAGATGAGTAATTTATTTGGTAGTGACAACAACCTCACTTTGCTTGGTTAGGTAGATCAATTTTGCAATAGTCAGCCACATTAAATATAAGAAGGAACTAGTCGTAATAATAACTATCCTTCCATGATTGGCGGAATGTTGAGTCAAGGATTGTAGCCATATTAGAATACATGATTTTTTTTCACACATCCTCTACTGGGCCTCCCACATGAGCAAATGTTTTCTTATCGTATCCAAATTGTTGACTTGCCACATCTCCAAATAATTGCCACTTATTTTTAAATTCCAGCAGTTTAAGATAACTCATGCTTAAAATCTGTTTCCTAGGTTGTAGTCTCTTGAATTTTCTGAGCCATTGGATCGTCGGAGCATCAACTTGTTAGCATGTACCTGCAAAACAAATAAAAAAACGACGGTGGTGCGCCTGTCGCCTCTCCGATACCTAAATCAGATCAAGAAATATAAAGAGTGAAAGAATTAGTCTTTCTCTAGAAAGAATGTCCTACCTTCTTTGGTGTCATTCCCTCTTTCTTTATGGATATGGCATGGGTCCGTCTACGGAAGTGATGATTTCTTGAAACGGAAGGGGAAGGTGGCGCTTTGTTCGTGAGTTATGACATGTTCTTCCCTTTTGATAGCCAAATCGCCCGCATCTTTGCCTCATGAAGCGTTTGACCGTCTCGCGGTTACATACGCGATCTTCATGCGGATACTTGTTCTGCCGAGAGAGGTCGGGCCTGATCGCCTCTTAAAGATGGTATCCGGTCAAGAGAGGTTGTACCTAGGCATTGTTCATGTCCGTCAGTTATGTTCGAGCCGGCTTATAACAAAACATCAGGCCCATAGACTCGGCCATTATATCAGGTTTCACCGTTTCTGGGCCTATCGGGCCGGAGGGTCTGGCCTAAAGCCCATGGTACCCACAATGCCCCTTTTCCCTACCATAAGAGGCTGGCCCTTCCCTCACTCCGAAAAGAGAACAAGTTTGGGACTTGCCCGATGTGGGATCATGATCGTTAATGCTGGGGTGTTCCACAAAGGTATTAATGAGGAATTTCCTATTTTCGGGGTTACATTTAATGCAGCTCTTTGAAACTCCCATGAAACTTGGGGTCTTTATAAGAGGCTTGCAGGGTGGCAGATTCCTTTGTGCCTCTGGTTGGTGCGGATTCTCAGTGGGGGAATATGGCTAGACATTGTCAGACATTGCCGGTGTTGTATTTTTCTGAAGGCTTCATGGAAGAGGCTTACGAAGGGGGCTTGGACGTGATCTTCAACTCTAGATCAGCCAAGGTCGCATGAATTAGGTCGGGAAGTGCTAATTTACATTTTGGAGAATATTTTCGAACTTTGCATATTTCCTTATGTGCCTTTTTGCGTCGTTGTGTCCTTGGGTGGTTCGAAAATTGGAATGGAATCCTCTACAGCCACGAAGACCCCCTCCCAAATCAATGGGGCTCTTTTTGTTCCTTTCCGCCTTTCGTAAGACTTTCTTTCCTAGCCTCTACTTCAACTCTTTCTTCTTTTTCGCCTCTGCATCAGTTTTTTTCCCTCTCTTTTTTAGCCTCTCCTGTATTTATCCGAATGGATCATGTAATATAGTACGATCACTTAGTTATAAGCGTTGCTGTGTAATTATGAACGCCCTTTATGTAATTAAATATTAAATTTACATTTTTGGAAATTCTCAAGCAAGCCTCGTATAAGACATTGTTCTCATGCTTCCTAATTCCCGGCTAGTGACAGGGACTGAGTCTTATGGCCGAGGGCTATGGTATTTGATACTTTTCAAAATGGACCGGTCTAGAAGTAACATGGTTGGTCGGTGCGAACGCTTCTGTTAAGGTGGCACAAGGGCCCATGAGCCCGGCCCATTTCGTTCACTGTGCCCTAGTAAGTGAAGCGTTGTTAGGATTCAAATTGGTCGCGGGGGTAATGAGTCAGCAGTATATTTAATGCGTCTACAGGCACTAGATGCTTAAAATATGGGGAGCCATCATTTGATTTCACCCGTTCCTGTACTTGTTTCTTCTTGCTTGACGCTGCATGCTTTTGTGAATCGTTTGTCCCGACGCTACTTTTCCATTTTTCTAAACACTGCTTCTCGCCTCGTTATAAGCCGAGCTAAACTACACGCTCAAGACAAGATGCGCGTGGGTGTCCTTGAGCCCGTTAGGATCGTGAATCTCGCCTGTGGTCAGGTTTGTATGTGTTTTCGCCTTTAACATTTTGGTATCTTAATACGATTTTCCTTTTTTTTTTCCTCATTCGCTTTCAGACGGCGAGAGGTCAGGAAGAGACTTCTACCAGTCAACCGAGTCGCAAGCGAGGGTCTACTCGGGGGATGCCTTCTACAAGCAACATTATCTCCTCTTTATCTATGGAGGAGTTGAGGGATTATTGTCAAATTCCCGGCGACATTGACGCCGTACGCCGTAGGAAAACCACACCGAAACATCGTGGCAAAGAATACAACGCGGTGTTTTTCACTCAGGAGCAACTAGCAGCTGGGCTTTGCTTCTCCGTGCCGTCTTTGGTCAAGCAAATTTTGCACTTTACCAGAGTGCCACCTGCCCTTATTCACCCAAACGTCATTCAGATTATGACTAGGTGATGTGTTCTAAACCTTCTTTACTAGCTTGATCTTCATCAGAAGGTTTGTTTCATTTATACCTGGAAAAGGCAAGGTGGCCTGATGTCCATGTCAGCCACAGCCTCAAAGTTGCAATTCATTATAAGACTCTAACCTACCCAAGACTGAAAGGCGGGTGGGATTCGCCGTGATCTGGATGAGACCCCTGTCCCGACCTTCTGCTTGATGTGTAAAACCATTCAATGTTTTTTCCAAGTGTACAAGGAATGGGGCCCGCTAATGTGTATTTTTCGTATAATATCGGCGTACATGTGTTTCATTATTGTGGGTTGTTTGCAAAGGAAGAGCCGAGGGGCAAACTGCGTATCGGGTGGAGAGAGCCAACTTTGAAAAATCTAGAGGTTATTGAGATTTCCGAAAGATGAGAGAAACTATGAAGTCCTTCTTACCATTAAGAACTCGCATGATTTGGGCCGCCACCCGCCTCCTTACAATCGCTCCAATAATCCCGCGCCCTACCCTCGTAAATTGCAGCTGGTGAGCACTTCGCTGGGCACGCGGACCTTGCGAACTTAATCCTGTGTAGTTCATCTCAACCAGTAGCGGAGAGCGAGGCACTACCGGAATCGTGATCAACATTCAACCCATGCACACTTCCTCTTCCGCGCATAGTCACGATCTCGTTCCGCCCCCGTGCATACGAGCAAGGTGAAAAGGGGTAGCCGCTTGGGAGCCACTTCCTTGGGAAGAAATGGCTTCCGCTCGCCCAAACACTCAAGAGAAGGAAGGGCGCCTTGGCCAAAACGCTTCTTGTGGCTGGCGGAAGACTTTTACATTGCTCTATATCCATCATTCCCCGAATTGGGAAGAAGAAGAGGAAGAGGACGGATGTCTTGACGATTCATAACTTTGTCGTCGAAAGCTAAGCAAGATGCTAGCTTCTTGAGCTAGTATATCGATGCCATCCCGGCGGCTGGGGATCGTCATTCTCTGATGAGTGGTTCTGAGGTGCCAACAATTGTCATCCTTAGGTTCGCTGAAATGGGTTTGAAATGACCAAACATTGGAAAACATTTGGTGGAGAGTAGGAAGTTTTCCCCTGCCTCCCGAGCGATCCGTGGTCCATCCTCTCCCAAAGAGGCTCTTCGCTGGGCTTCAAGGACAAGTGGCCAACCGGGCCGGCGCAAGAGGCCGCCGCTTCCCGGGATCGAATGTTATGACCAGATTCTCCTCCTCACTACCCGACCCCTCGAGGAGGTATCCCGCTCCCCAGTCAAAGGCCCGTGAGATTATCGACGGCGGAGGCCCTTAAATCCGGGGCTTAATCTACTACGAATCGCTTGCACGAGCCTGCACTCGCGGATGTTGCGATGCCTCAGCCGGTCTGCCGAGGGGTGCGAAGAGTATTCTATCTCGCTCCCGTCGGTACTATTAAAGAAGATCTCCAAAGAAATGATTGGAAGATAAGATTTAAGTTCGCAACCGCACCTTGCTAAATCGACTAACTAGTAAGTCAGCGCTATATCACGTTCTAACATTAATTCTTAGTTATTGTCATATCCTTAATATGTTTCTTCGCAAGCGGTTGCTGCCATCCGGAACATGGCCTTCTAGCATCGAAATTTCCTTAATCTATTGAGGGATGCAAGGAGGTTACGGCTCTAATGCCAATACGTCACTGTAAGGCCCCAGTGCTTCCCCTAATGGAGGCAAATTCAAATTCGAGGCGCTTGGAGTTAGAGGCTAAAGAAGCTGCCGAAAGGGCGGTTCGTGCTAAGGCGGAGAGAGACACCGATCATCATGAAGTGGCGATGGCCCAACTGGATACCGAAGAGGCGGGATTTTCCAGCACAGTGGAACTTGAGCGAAGTATGGGTCCAATATTCTAGTTGCTTCGTAAGACGCCACTAAAGTGGAGTCTCCTCAGTTAGCCATGGTTCGCAGCTTGGTCAGCTGGAGAGGTCGTGATGCGAAGGAGGAAGCTAACCACCACAGATGAGCCTAGTTTCCTTACTTAGAACTCCTGGGCTAGCAAAGACGAGTTATCCGTCAAGCAAGAGGCCCCAAAGAGAAGCAAGGCTTCGAGGAGGAGTTCTGACGACTTCCTTGACGTGCTAGGTCTTCAATTATGGTTATGGTCATGTGCCTTTGCACAATAATATTTGTGGAAGCAAAGCCCAGAGTCCTAGACTCGATGCCGTACACGCTAAAGCCCTTAGCCCTCCAGTAGTTCTTTTATTAACTCGACGCCCGGAGCTGGGCAAGTCCATTGAAGCTTCGATGTGGCTCTGTAGGCGGGCATTGGGCGCAGGGCTTCAGCACTCACGGCCGGCAAAGTAGGTGATAATCCTAACTCTCTCGTCTAGGGTAGTCAGATGTGGGAGGAGCCCTAAGTGTCTCCGGCAGAGTTAGATCACCGCCCCTACCTAAAGCCCAGCCTGCTTCTCTGTCCTGTCTCCCATTTTAGATATAGTAAAATTAGACTTGGTTAATGAAGTAATGTGGTTATTTTGCGACTTTGTCACTCTCTTGAATCGAGAGTTCGCCTTTGTTTAGGCCGAGTGGCAATCGATGTGTAATGAGTAAGGTGTAGTCCTGCTCAAACTGTCTATCCAGCTGCTCTTCCCGGTCCTGGCTTGCAAATGTACTGAAATTGGCTTTCAAATGCAAATTGAGTCCGTAGGACAATTAATCTACTCCGAATCCTTTAGATTAAACCATATTGGGCCTGGATAGGTCATTAACTTGCCTCTGACTTTGGTAAATTGAAACTAAAGAGCACCCAACTGCATTCAGTCGGATAGCCTAACTTTTCCTAACGCAAAACAAACCAAAGAGGCATTAACCATACCGGGCCATCGGGGATCAACCTTCTGACTTTGCATCAGGCTTAGCTAAAGCACCAATCATACCGCCTATAAAGTGCTCAACTGCCTAGTGTCCATCCGAACTTTAGATTGAGCCGTCAAAGATCAACGACACTGAGTCATCAGACATTAACCTTATAAATATCCCGACTTTAGACTGAGCCATTGCATCAACCATACTGGTCATTACGACATTAACCTTCTGTACCTCCATCCTGGGATTTAGACTAAGCCATCAGGCATCAACCATAATGCCGATAGGTAATTAGTTTCTGGGGCACAGAACAAACCGACTTTAGGAAATGAACAACGGACATCAACCATACTAGGCCTGATAGGTCATTATCTTCTAGCGCCTATCTCGGATCAGAAATTAAAATTCGCATGAAAATACACTTAGAGAGTGGACTATCTTTTATCGAGCACCTTTGATGCATGAAGAATCCGTTAACATCTAGGTACAAAAAGTTCCATCCAATGCATCTAAAGCATATGATCCGATTCGCCTCAGACATAACATATAGCCCTACCAACCGGCCCGCTTTCCGCCACCGGATCAAGCAGGTTTTCGGCACTCTCGCTTAAGACTAGTCCTCGGGCCGAACACTTCCGAGGCTCACGCCGCCTCGCTATGATTTGCCACCGCTGCAGATGCCAGAGTCCCGGTCTTGTCGCCTCAAGACAGTTCAACCAGCTGTTCACAGTTTTTTGATTAGCGGATTTTGTACTAACTATTCGCATATCCATCCTGAGATTAGTATATCGATTCGTAGGGATTATAGCTTCTATCCCATGTGTGCGCGGCGTGTATATATCGTTGGTTCAGGCTGGTCAGTTTAAGCCATAAAGGATCCCGAAGTTCATCTACCCATTTTCCTTTAGCCGAGCTCCAACCGCTTTCTTTCAAATGCGCCTGCAAACAGGTTTTGCTCAAGCCTCCACGTGGCCGCTGTCATAGACAGGCCATTCCAGGGAGTATGATTTTTACTTTTAACTTATGGCGTGTTTCTATAGACCCAAATATCAAATCAAACATTGCTCGATATAATTGATCGGGAATACCGACCTGGGAACGAAGTGTTATTCTTCCGTATAAACTGAAAGACGCCCGCCTTTGATTAATGCAAAAGCTTTACTTCTATCCATTTGGTCGGGCGGAACAAAGTACACAGCAATAACTTCTTCTCAGCCGGGCCAGAGGGGAGCACTACCGATCAATCCTCCACTGAAGCAAAGGGCCACAAGGGCTTGAGATGGAACTGAGCCTCAGCCGACGATCTTAAGACGGCTTCCACTGCTGGCATTTGGCTACATTTTCGCAGACGTAATCGGCGGCGTTAGATTTCACAGTTAAACAAGACCCCCAGTGCACCCGTGCTGCAGTGCCCGCTCTTCCTGGTGTTTCCCCGTGAACCCTTTGTGCAACTTAGCCACACATAACGGGCCCCGTCGTAGTTAAGCATTCGAGATACCGCCCGCCCCAGGATCGCTTGAACAGCTTGTCCACAACCAAGGAAATCAGCCGATCGGACTCTGGTTAATGTGAGCCTTGCCCTCATTAGGTAGCCTCCGCCAGGTACCGTACTGCGGGATCCATTCGTGAAGCTGAGAAGGTTTCGCCAATTTAGCTTAACGCATAAATGGCTATGTGGTGAATCCGCCAATTTGATAATACAAAGTGCAAATATTGCTGTTTTGGGTAAGTGATGCCGCCTATGACTAAGGCGTCTCGCTTCTTTCATCAGTCCATGAAATGGTTCGAGCTTCCATGCTGAAAAACTAGCCAGATGTCGTTTAACCAGAGTGACATACTTCGCCATTCAGATCCCCGGATCACACCATTCGCTCTACCACTAATCGTAAATCACTGAATTGGCAATCTTGTCGGCTGATATTGTAATGCCAATTCAATCCTCGCTAGATATTTCATATTCTGATTCATTGTTTGAGGCGCCCGCCCACCGATAGCTTACTTCCGGGACTCGCCCCCTCACCCGGGACGACCGCAGTCACGTTGTTCACCGTCACGAAGATCTTCCATCTACACCGAGCACCAATTCCTGAACCGGGCTAAGGCATGTTTCAGGTTGGGGAATTTCTACTAGAAAGCCGACTAGAACCTGTCCCTTCTTAGCTAACCTTGGCTTATACAGGATAAATCGTATTTACTTAGTCTAATCGCCTAAATGAGCCATCTCTCCCGTATAAGCTAGCTCGTGAATAAGTGCTCAAAGGAAGGCTCAGGCAGCACCACAATGTCGCAGCTAGAAAGCACAGGCGAAGCTCTTAGCTACTACCCTGAGCCAAAGCGGCCCATAAGGTGGTCAGACTGCTTTGCGCTTCGGCCAAGCACTCGTCGACGAAGAACACTGGTCTCTTCTTTCCATCCTCAGCCTTTCAACAAGGCGCTATCGCGACATCCTAAACCGATAAATAAGGAAAGAGTGTCTCACGGCCTGCTAGCGAGAATCGGGGTTCCGCTTAGATAATGCTTGATTGCCGCTCATGTTTGATCACACTCCCCTTCTCGCTCCATCCCACCCGGCCGCCTCTCGAGGTGGCGAAGAATGGTTTTTAGACAGACAGCGGAAGAGAGAAATGACCGCTCCTGTGGCGGTTAACTGCAGGTCACCGTTGTACCCTTTTTGAATCCAGGAGCCGGGATTCCGTATCAGCCTTAAGCCGGGGGCAGGGTTGGCTTCTATGCCCTCCAAGCTACCATGAACCCAGGCAACTGCCAAAGACCGGTCTCGAAGGTGCACTTTAAGGTCAATTTCATGACGATGCTCTAAGGGGATAGTCGAAAGCTTCTAAGGTGTGTGTAGCGGGTCCGAGCGCTTTGACTTTACCAACATATCATCAATATATACCATATGTTTTAACCAAAGAATGGTCTAAACATCTTGGTCACCGGTCTTTGACGTCTGCCTGACATTCTTTAACCCAAACGACACAGTACGTAAGAGTCCCAGATAGTGGTGATAAAGGCTGTTTTCTCCGCGTCGGGCGGGTACATGGGGATCTGATGGTAACCCGAGAAGGCATCCAGGAACGACAACATCCCATGCCCGATGACGGCCGACAATCCGGTCTTGTTTTTCGAAAAGTGGAAGCCATCTTAGTGGCAAGTCGTTGAGATCTAAGATGGGCCACGATATTCTTCACTTCATCACCTTCTCAAGACCACTACCACATCGGGCCGCCCATTCCGGTACTTGATTTTATGAACCCCGCTTCAAAAGGTTATCTATCACTCGAATAACCCGATGTCGGTCCCGGTAGAAGCGCCTTACTATTCGATCGGCCTTGCAGATAGGATCATTCAAATTTAAGGAGAAGCATGCGCTGGCCAATCTGAAGCCGCGTTCCAAAGTGGGTCTGAAAGCTTAATATATCAATATTACAAAGCAAGACCTTCAAGAATATTCTTTCTTCCTAGATAGGAAAGAGCTAACATGTTGTCATCCGGTCTACCAGAGTATTGATTCAGGGATCCATAGCTAATTTGTTTCCTTATCCTCCTCACCCAGTCCAGAATGCACCCAAAACTGCGACTCAGCCACTGCTGGAGCTTTCACCTTTCTCACGCTCCTGTACCGACAACTAATAGCACTGGCGAGCCGCTTAACCGCCTGCCAGAAAGTCAATCTATCCATCGGTTAGGTAAATCATCGCTTGATGGTAAAATGAGGGTAGTATTTATACAGGCACCAGCCTCACCTAACGATGGCATTTGGGCACCCTAAGTCTTTGACAATTGAGAATAAGACTTGCTGAGTAACCGGCCATGCCTTAACGGAGAGCTGGAAGGTCACCCATATCGCTTATTACCGATTAACCGACAAAATTCTACCAACCGAACTGAGTTTATCAAGCGAAACTTTTATCTGCCTGAAAGCTGGAAGTTGCAACAAGTCGGCCACATTACCAGGGTCAACAAGCACTCTGTGTACATCAAAATTGTTAATGCATAAAGTAAGCACAAGTGCATTAAAAATGCGGGAGGATGACCGGACGGGTTAATGGAGGAAGGATACGTCACAACCCAAATAAATATCGCTTCATCGTTATTCGCATCACGGTGTTCACTCGGGCTCGAATCAGGAGTTGCTCACGGCAGTTTTCTCCTTCGACGCTGGATTGATACATCATCACCCACGAGCCACTCAATATGTAATTGATGGTGGGTCAGGCTCGAACTGAGCTTTGAACCCGGGGCCGCTATTCTTTCAACTATCGGAGCTGCTCTATCGGGGCAAGCCGCTCCTGGGATATATCTTCCGAGGTGGCTGTACCCGATTAGTCTCTCCACTAGAACTTTAGAGTCTCGGCATCCGCGCTTCATGCCCAGGTCCCTGTGGTAAACACACCGTAGATCGATTGCGCTGTTTCGATCCGACTGAATTGGTGGAGGCCATCTAAAGTCAGGGTCATCCCGGATGAGGAGGAGGATTCTGTCGTAGGAGATGTTCAGAGGGGTGAACTGGAGAGGTTCCCTCTTTCCCTCTAACTGCTCCTAGGAGCTCTTCTTGTTCTTACCCTGATCCCCTTTCAGTTCGAGATGCCCCTTTACGGCCGACTTGCTATTTTGGGAGGTAATCATTACTGTCTGGGAGGCTACCCAGATATTGTCTTTCAATGTGTAGTATTCGGCTCCCATGCTTGTGTATAGTTCTCTTCTTCCATCAGCAAAGCGGTCCGGTGAGTAGCGATTGGAAGAAGGGCGGATTGTGAGTGTAAGACGGGAAATTGAAATTACGGAAAAGAGCGAAAATCGTAATTTTGGTTATAAAATTGTAATTTCAGTTAAAAATTCGGAATTTATTCTCTAGATCTTGGATGACAAAACAGATTTCACCGTTGGAATCTTCTCGCAAAATCTAATTACCACGTAAAATTTCATAGAATTCCGAGACAGTCGGAGTTGGCACGTTTTTTGAGGCATCGTTTGGTCTTAGATAAAGCGATTACCGATGCGACGAAAATCACACATAACACACATACTTAGGTGCCATAAATTGGCATGAGTAGAGAAATGATGAAAAATGGATGAATTGAGATAGTGCCACTCACGGTCCACATGTGAACCTTATTCTTGAGAATATAGTGAAACCCTCGATTCTTATTCAGAAAAATCTCAATCATCGGTTCCTTAGTAGACCCTGGTTTCAAACCATTTCGACCTCATACACACATCAAAGCATCATGTATAGCATAGAACATCACTAAGGATACTTCTTGACCCCTAACTCCCACGGATTTGTATAGAGGGCTCAAAACCCTTGGGACCAGGAATTGTGAGAATTTTTGGGCCCTCTGTACGGTCGTGGGAGTTGAGGCTTTGTTCAGGCATCACTGGCTGATATTCCCATGCGCATGTGCTGATGACAACAACGAGCGATGTAACAGCTTCAGCGCAAGTGAACCCGATGATGATATTTCGGAATAATAACTTAGAAGGAGTTTCGCTATTCTCGAAAATAATGTTCTAAATATTTTTGTGAAATAATGTGTTTGGTTGAGTAATTCGTCAGTTACTCGTGTTTGATCGATGGCCCATGTGAGCTAATTTTGATATGATGAAATGCGTAATTACATAACATGATTGTGTGATTGAATTTTATGTGAATATATGCATGTTTATATATTTACATGTGATATAGACTGTAATGGAATTGGCATCATGCATTCCATATGCACTGGGAGCACCCTAGGATGATAGGAGTGAGTGCATGAGGTGAGTCTAGAGAAAATGGTTTCGGAGGGTTGTCTAAAACTAAATATGATCGGAGGGTAGTCCATACTAAAGAAAAATATCAATCGTCGGAGACGGCCTAATTGATATACATTGGAGGGTAGTCCACAAATAATATCAATCGTCGGAGACGGTCCAGTTGATATATACACATCGGAGGGTTGTCCACGAGCAAATAAATGCATGAATTCTCATACGAGGCTTGGCCCGAGTGTGTGAGGAAGTCGATGAGGACTCAGTGCAGAGATGATCAATTAGACATTCAAGTAGGATCATGCATTTGCTTGAATGTGTGTTTATTTTAGACATTGCGTACACTTAGATGGAGAGTAGCCCACTTAGGGTGATTCATTTGCGAGCATTAGCTCACCTGTCGAGGATACTATTTGCAGTACGGGAAGCGTGCGGGGGACCGGCTCGATCTACAGGGCGGGTTTAGAAAGCCGGATTGTGACTGGGTTATGATGTCATGTATTAAATTGTTTTAATTTTAATATATGTTGTATAAAGTAAATTTGAACTCTTGAACTATGGTTGGATAGTTGGATATATATACATTATTATGAATATTGGTTTATAGGCCCAGTAGCGTTTTAATCATATCTTTGTTATGTTGGAATTTATTTTTGGGACGGGTTTATCACGGAGTTTTGTATTTGGGTAGAGCTCCCCGTACAAAGGAGACTTTGCCCGATTTTCGTGAAAAATGTCGGGTCGCTCGACATTCACGAGTATTCCGCGGGTTGACGGGTAGTCAACGGACCCCCGGGTTTTGGGGCGTCACAACTTGGTATCAGAGCCTAGGTATACGGCTACCTAGGGCTTGAGGGGATTTGGGCTTAGGCCATAGTCGTGTAAGAACATCACCACTAGGTGTGGTTCGATGTTGAGTTTAGGTATGAGATTACCTAGGAAATCACGGGACAAAACTAGGACACTACATGCATGTGTTTTAGGTGATTGTTTGATAAATGATGTGTGAACATGTGAATGTTTGATGAATGGTGTGTATACCATGTTGTATGTGTTATGATTGTTTGTGTGCTTAGTACTTAGCACATAGGAAAACAAATAATGTGTTAGATACTTTTAGAAGTTTTTAAAGTGTGTAAAAACTGGAATAAAGAGGAGAAATAAAATAAATTTGAATAAATTTGTTTGAGTTGTTGGATAATGAAATCAAATTTTAATAAATTTGAGGTTGAACACTAGGGTTAGTGTTATATAAGGAGAGGCTTTTGAGAATTACAGACCGTTTCCAGAATTAAAGGAAAAAAATAAACAAAATAAATTTTAAGCAATTTATTTGGTTTATTGAGAAATAAAAAATAAAAAAATATAAGATGGAGAATTTTTTTTTTTTTTTCAGTGTAAAACTGGAAGAAATGAAAAAAAAGTGAAGAAATAAATTTTATAAGTTTATTTTGGTGTCTTTGGAGAATGAAAAAAATCAAATAAATAAGCTTTACTAAATTTTATTTGATGTATGGAGAATAATGAAAATATATATATATATATATATATATATATATATTAGAAGTAAATTTTGTCTCCAGTAGCAGAAAGGTGAAAAAGAAACATGGATATGTTTTAGGTCTTTCAATATTTGAAATAATTAGGAAAAAAAAAACAGCTTTTTAAAATATTTAATTAAATAAAAATAAATCAAATAAAATTAGACAAAATTTTCGAAAAATAAAATTTTCAAAAATGAAATTTTGTTGATAAAAATGTTTTAAATGTATAATTGATTGTCTTGCATTACACGTAAATCTGAGGACAATGTGCTCTTCTTGATTTATGTGTATGAATAGTGTCTCGGGACAGTGTTTATGCCTTAGAGATACTGAATTGAAATTGAATTTGCCATTGCACTGTGATGATGGCTAAACAAGGACGAGGATGTAGAGGGCGTCCACGGAGTATTGGTCAGTAGCCGTGTGTTGATCAGGCCTTTCTGCGAAATTTGTGGAGTGTTGCGGCCGGTTGTGCTCGCCTGAGGCTAGCATAGCGAGGTAGAGCGGGAAGATGCTGTAGTACCCAAACTATACCCTAGCAGTTTTGGACATGTTAGGGTGTAATAAAAGTAAAGTATATTTATCGGAATAAAATAAGATAAAATAAAATAAGAAAGAACTTGGAATTATCTGACGGTTAAAGGGTAAGTACTAATTTACCAGTCGGGACAAAGTGTAATATAATAAGTTCATATGTCAAAGTAGGATTTTGATAAATTGAATTGAATAAAAGTAAGTAGAGGATCGAAAGAGTAATAAAAGAAAGATATTAGAATAAAATAAGGAAGAAAATTGTTGAAGAGACAAGTGGCTTGAAGGAAAGAGGGAGGAAGTTTCCTCCTTGGAAAGTGAAATAAAAAGGGGATAAGATCAAATAAGGATAAGACCAAAAATAAATATCATTTGAGTGTAGGGAGAAGAGAGAAGCCTTGGCTAAGAGAGAAAGAGAAGAGAAAGGAAGAAGAAGAAGAAGAAGAAGAAGAAGAGAAAAGAAAAGAAGAAAGAGGGAAAAGAAAAGAGAAGATCACAGGTATGGAACTATGATTTTGTATAGAAAAGTATGAAACTACTGAATTTGAGTATAGTTTTGTATGGAAACTATGGGAGTATGGAAGTCTAGTTTTGGTCTAGAACGTTTAGATACATGGTTTAGAACCCTCTATCTTGTATATGGTTTGGGTTTGGGAACTCCTAAACTCATTTCATGTAGGGTTGAGTTGAGAAGAGCTCTAAGGCTCCTATAGATGTGTTTTGGGAAGGGTCTAGTTGTAAGTTGAACCAAGAAAATTCCCTATTTTGATCATATGCAGTAGCTGAACCTTAGAAAGGGATTTCGGGTCATAAATAAAGGGAATTTGGCGGTAAGTCCTTCTGGTAAATTGTAGCCACATCAATGAACTTGATGATAGGCTTTTGAATTTATCAATTCGGTTTGTAGACCCGAGTTATGGTGGCACTGCTACGAGCAGGTCAAATGGGTGAGAGGTCGGCCGCAGGGTCGTCGCGAGAGGTCGGCGGACCTCGTGCGAAGGTTAGTAGGCTCATGCGTGGGAGTCGGTATACCTCATGCGTGGTCGGCGGACCTCATGCGTGAGAGGTCGGCTGGAACCTCATGCGGAGGTCGATTAGATGTCGGCGGACCTCATGCAGCGAGGTCGTAAGGCGCCGTGCGGTCGATGGGCGCCGTGCGGCCGAGGTCAGCAGACCTCGTCTGACAGTCGCGTAGAGCTTAGCTCGTCCTGTAGAGCTCAACTCGTCCAGTTCAGATCAGCCCGTCAGGATTTAACTATGTATGACCTCCAACTTTGAAAGGTCATAACTCCTCTGTCTGAACTCCGATTTGGGTGTTCTTGGACTCTATGGAAAGCCCATTGAGTCAAGAATCCATCCATATGCCTGAGGAAGATATTAGATGTCGGACAGAGGTGATAGATAGAGCTCATCCAGGTCCAGGTCAAGCTCGTGCGGGTTGACTAAGCCGACCTCCAACCCCGGGAAGGTCATATCTCCTTCGTTTGAGCCCCGATTTGGGTGTTGGACTCATGGAAAGCCCATTGAGTCAAGAATACGTTCCATATGCCTGAGGAGGATGTTAGATGTCAGACCAGGTGTTAGATCTAGCTTGTCAGGTCAGGTCAGCTCATTCGATTCGGGTCGGCTAGTGCGGGTTGACTCACGCATGACCTCGACGGAGGTCTTATCTCCTTCGTTTGAACTCCGATTCGGGTGTTCTTGGACTCTATGGAAAGCCCATTGAGTCAAGAATACATTCATATGCATGAGTAGGATATTAGATGTCAGACCGAGGTATTAGAACGAGCTCGTCCAGGTCAGGTCAGCTCGTCAGTTCATGTCAGCTCGTCTAGGTTGACTACGCATGACCTCCAACTTCGGAAGGTCATATCTCCTTCGTTTGAACTCCGATTTGGGTGTTCTTGAACTCTATGGAAATCCCATTGAGTCAAGAATACATTCATATGCCTGAGGAGGATATTAGATGTCAGACCGAGGTGTTAGATCGAGCTCATCCAGGTCAGGTCAGCTCTTCAGTTCATGTCAGCTCGTCTGGGTTGACTACGCATGACCTCCAACTTCGGAAGGTCATATCTCCTTCGTTTGAACTTTCCAGGTTGGGTGTTCTTGGACTCTATGGAAAGCCGTGAGTCAGAATACATTCATATGCCTGAGGAGGATATTAGATGTCAGACCGAGGTGTTAGATCTAGCTTGTCCAGGTCAGGTCAGCTCGTCAGTTCAGGTCAGCTAGTCTGGGTTGACTACGCATGACCTCCAACTTCGGAAGGTCTTATCTCCTTGGTTTGAACTCCGATTCGGGTGTTCTTGGACTCTAT
The DNA here is from genome assembly GCA_016808115.1 of Tetrastigma voinierianum. NCBI lineage: Eukaryota > Viridiplantae > Streptophyta > Magnoliopsida > Vitales > Vitaceae > Tetrastigma > Tetrastigma voinierianum. The sequence goes on from JAEQBH010005674.1 coordinate 85,210, forward strand.
GGAAAGCCCATTGAGTCAAGAATACATTGATATGCCTAAGGAGGATATTAGGTGTCAGACCAAGGTGATAGATCGAGCTCGTCCAGGTCAGGTCAGCTCGTCGATTCGAGGTGAGTACGTTTGGCGTGAAGCAGAATCATGCTTTCGCTTACGTCGAACTCGATTAAGATTGTTCTTGGACTCTATGGAAAGCCCATTGAGTCAAGAATACAGCCATACATAGCATGATAAAAGTGGAACTAATATTTGGTCCATAATCATGGTATATCATGCATAATATAAGATAGATACAAGTATAAGATAGATAAAAGTGCAAGTACATGTATAAGTACCTCCGTATAGGTATAAGTTCTGTAACTCCTACGGGAGATAGGACAGTCTAATAAAGTACATGAAAATATAAGTTTAACAAGATATAAGATGTTACAGGAGATAGTACATGTACGAATAATAAGCATGTATGAATATAAGAATGGGTAAATGCGTACGTGATGATAGGTTATATGCAAATGTTATAGGCTAATATATGAGATGAAAATATGATAGAACATGATATGAATACAAGAGTGAAGAAATGGGAATATGAATGCTTCATTATGAGCGAATGTGATATATGGAATGACATATATGAAATGATATACATGTGTAAGAAAGAAATAGGAGAATGGTGATGAAGCTACGAGGATATAAGAGCAGATACAGTTAAAGTAATGATAGTATATATTGCATATGTGTAAATTATATGTATGGAACATATATAAGCATGGGTATATGACAAGTATAGAAATATGAAAAATGCAAAGTTAAGGGCAATGATTGTGTATATCTCACATATGATTACCGAATGACAATAATGATTCGATAATATGAGATATATGCGAACATGAGATAAAATGGATTATGCCTTAGAACCTGATGAGGGATAGATAGGCATGCTATTAGGAAGAATAAATTCTGCTGACATACAAGTTTCTAATATCAGGCCCGTTTAGATTCGATGATATAGATCGTTTGGATCACGGTGGCGCCGAGAAGGGTCGCGCGGCGCCTCAGGCCTGCATGGACCTTTGTTTCGTACAGTGAACACAGCGCCTTCGGGCCCTCATGGACCAGCTGTTCATCACAGGTGAAAGTGCGGCGCCTTTGGGCCCTCATGGACCACTGTTTCATACGGTGAGTATAGCGCCTTCGGGCCCTCATGGACCCTTGTTTCGTGCGAATTGAGTATAGAGCCTTCGGACCCTCGTGGTTCCTTTATCAGATTTACAGGTTTATGCAGACATGAAACATAAAACAAATGAAATGTAGAGAATATATGACACGATATGAGAAGCATAGCACTGCTATTCGATGATAGTATGACAAGTATACAAGTACAAGAAGCAAAGTGTCAATGACACAGAAAGTATATGAACAAGTACAGTACATGAAAGAGAAAGTAATATGAAAAGTATAACAGGAAAACAGTATGTGAAAAGCGATTACATGAATACGAGTATATGGTACATGATAACGGTATGAAAAGCGAGTACATGATCACAGTATATGAAAACGATTACATGATGACGGTACATGATAACGAGTACATGATAACGGTACATGAAAATAGAGCATATCAAATGATATAGTATATAAGCATAAAGTAATATATGTATAGAATATGACATGCCTGACATAGGTTATAGTATAATACACTAGTAGACATACCTAATGAATGGAGAGAACATGCTATGAATACATGATAGAAATGCATAAGTGCAAAGAACAATAGAGATAAGTAAAAGATGACAAAGCATAAGAATACGGTAAAAGTATAGATAGGAGATATGTCAAAAACAGAGAACATGTGACATGTAATAGTAATGTAAAGATGATAAGTAATATAAAGTTATATGCATATGTATAAGCTTGTGACGGTCACCATTGGTGGTTGTCCATGCTTATGTTCCCACTAAGCGTAAAGCTTAGTACGGGTGTTCAATCCGTGTAGGTACAAAAGCAGAAGACAAGGATAGAGGACAGGACATCCACGTAATGGAGCGGTGACTCAGAGATAGGTGCTCACCGCCTTGCTTGTGATCTCGATGATTTGTATTAGAAAAGAAAAAAATTGTACATGTACCAGTAAATGGGACTCGGTATATGTATATAGATGTTGGGGACTACTCGGTGTTAGTTGCTTTTATATATGAAAATGATTTTTGTTATTACGAAATTGTTTTGTATAACCAGTCTGAGTTCGACTCACGAGAAGAATAGGTCGTGAGTCCCGATTATATAGTCTGTACTGGATTCGGTTCGGATCCGCGGTGGTAGGATCGGGAATGGGGGGCGTGACAAGATCCTAGTGACCTCGAGAGGTTTAGGGCGTCATCCTCCCAGGAGGCATTCATAGGGGAGGAGATCCCGGGTAGTGTGGATAGGTAGTTCATTATAGATTGAGAAGGTGTTAGAGGCTAGGGAGATTACCTCTGACACTACCAAGATTAGACTAGCTGCGTTCCAGCTAGAGAGTGAGGCCCAAATATGGTGGAAATGGGCAAGGACCTCTAGAGACCATAGAGGAGCCTTAGTATGTGAGTTCTCCCCTAGGGATTAGGGTGAGAATATGGATGATATGTCGAGATTGCGAGTTGGAGATCACCGGGGACTCTCACGAGAGGACTTAGGATCATGGACATGTCGAGTTCGATGTCATCTGGGGATGGATTGGTGATAACACGGGGTCGGTGCGATTGTGGCTGTAAGGTGTTACGCTATCTGTGAGACGATGCTCGTGTGGTATTTCGGGAATGAAGTATGACATTTTGCCACTAGACGATTATCACGAGTCAAGTGTCGAGGACGGTTAAGCGGGTTTACTAGCGGTACTTACCCTAGAGGACGGAAGAGACTAGACTTAGATCTACACCGAGTATTTTGCAGTATGTGGATGTTTTCCGGATGAGCTACCTGAAATTTACCTCTACGAGAGGGTAGTAGACTTGATATCGAGTTACACCTGGTACTCACCATCTCATGACTCCCTTAGGATGGTGCTAGTTAGTTATAGGAACTTTCGAGTCCAGCTACGGGGAGCTCTTGGACAAGGGTTCATTAGACCGACACTTCACCATGGGCGCTCCGGTTACATTAGCGAGAAGAAGAAGACAGACCCTTATTGTGCATTGATTCAGATAGTTGAGCGAGGTTAAGTCAAGAATCGAACATTCTGGGATCGATTACTTGTTTGATCAATTGAGAGGAGTGCGAGTTTACTCCAAGATAGACCTTCACACTGGTTACCATCAGCTGAGAGTTAGGGAGACAGATAACCCTAAGACAGTGTTTAGTACGCGTTATGGGCACTTTGGGTTTACGGTGATGCCATTTGGATTGACGAATGCGCCAGCAGCATTCATGGATCTCATGCATAGGATATTCTAACCCTATTTAGATTAGTTTGTCGTAGTCTTCGTGGATGACATTTTGATGCACTCTGAGTCGAGTGGGAGCGTAGGTATCCTTGACGGTCGTGTTACGATTGTTGAGAGACCATTAGGCATACGCGAGTTCGGTAAGTGAGTTACGGCTGCGGGTGAGATTTTGGGACACGTGGTGTCGACTATCGAAGTGTCGGTCGACCCGGAGAAGGTCGGCGATTGATGAGTTGGGAGAGGCGAAGTCGGTCTTCGAGATCATTAGTTTCTTGGGATTAGGTACGGTATTACGGGAGATTCATTAAGGATTTCTCCCGGGATAGCAGCACATGACTAGGTTGACCGGAAGGAGGTCAGTTTGATTAGGATGGCCCGATGCAGGAGGCATTCCGGGAGTTGAAGAAGGAGACTTGCCGGCTCCCATCTTGATAGTTCGGACCCGGGGGACGGGGTACATAGTGTATTGTAATGATGCCTTGAGGCGGATTGGGATGTGTTTTGATCACGGTCGGGAGGGTAGTAGCTTATAGTTCTCGTCAGTTGAAGAATCCACGACGGGAACTACCCCACACGTGACATGGGTTGGCGGCCGTGGTGCCGCCTTGGAGATTTGGCGCCACTACTTATACGACGAGGGAGTTCGAGGTGTACTCGGACCATAAAAGTCGAAGTATATTTTCACGCGGCGGGACCTCGATATGAGGCCGCGAGATGGATGGAGTTCCACAGAGGATTATGATTTCACTTTGCATTACCATCCGGTAAGAGCGGAGTGCGGTGGCGATGCACTCGGTCGGAGATCACGAGGGCGTTGGCTGAGTATAGCTTCTCGGGAGTGGCGGATGCTGAGCGTGGGACGGTTGGGGCTCTGATCTGTGACGGACTCGAGGTGCCTTGGGGAGTTTAGTGGCTACACCGTCTCTGTTGAGCAAAGTGATTGAGTCCCAGTGGCATGGCCCGTGAGATAGTGTGCATCGGGGTAGAATGATGGTCACGGTGACGAGGGTTTGGGCTAGTTCACTTAGATGGTAGTCTCCGATGGGGGCGGGTAGTGGTTCCTGATTGGCCAGATTTGAGAAGAGATTCTCGGGGAGTTTCACGCTCTCGGTTCTTGGAGTGCATCCGGTGTACGAGATGTACGGGATCTTAAGTCGCCGGTACTATTGGAGTGGGATAAAAGAGACATGTAGGGACTTTGTTCGACAATGTCTCACATGTCTGAGTTAAATTTGAGCACGGAAGCTAAGCGGGGCTACTTCAGCCATTGGAGTGGGCGGTGGAGGTGGGATGCGCCGCGATGGACTTTGTGACCTACCGCGCCCGCGAGACCTGTGAAGCATGACCCGGTATGGGTGATGGTGGATCGACTCCGCAGTCGGTACATTTCTAGCCGTGCGGATGACCTTCGCCTTGGAGAGATTCTGTCGGTTATACATTCGAGAGATAGTCCGGCTACATGGAGTACCAGTATCCATAGTGTCGGATAGGGATCCGAGGTTTACGGCGCACTTTTGGAAGAGTTTCCAAAAGGCTATGGGCGCGTGGGCGACTGAGTGCGGAGTGTTCCGCCGAGACCGGATGGTCGGTCGAGAGAAATATCTGATGATAGAGGACGTGCTACGAGCATCGTCACGGATCATAAGGGCAGCTAGGAGCATTGCCCTTAGTGGAATTCGCCTGTAAGCGAGTTATCGGGCGAGTATACGGATGGCATAGTATAAGGGCACCCTATGGGAGGCCATGCATTTCGCCATTATGTTGGATAGGGTGGGAGAGGCTCCATCACTTTGGTCTGATTTGATTAGGAACACCTCCGAGAGGTGGGTTTGATGCGACGCGTCTTCTCTCACGGCTCAAGCGAAGCCCGGAAGAGCTATGTAGATGTATGACGTCGACCCTTAGAGTTCGAGGATTGGGATCCGCGTCTTCTTGGAAGGTGATGCTGGGAGGAGGTGGTCGGGTTCGACGAGCGTGGGAAAGGCCCATCGCCGGGTCGTTGGGCCTTTGAGATCTCCGGGATGATAAGAGCACCGTAGCGTATCGGTTGGCGTTACCGCCCAGCATGACAGGTGTCCATGAGGTATTTCACGTCTCCATGCTCCGGAAGTATACTCTAGGTCCAGCTCATATGGTGGATTGGGGACAGATAGAGGTTGATACGGATGGGACCTTCGAGGAGGGACCAGTGTGTATTTTAGATAGCCGTGATCAGGTTTTGCGACACAAGGCCGTGAGGCTAGTGTTGGTGCTATGGCGTCACTATGGAGTGGAGGAGTCAACGTGGGAGCGCGAGGACACGATGCGGGCCACCTATCCTTCTTGTTTAGGGATGAAGGTACATAGTTAGTCGTTTAATATTTAAATAGCTAGTTTACATGCATGGTAGAGTGCACGTTGCATATGCATGTGAGTGATTGTGATTGTCCAAAATTTCGGGACGAAATTCCTTTTAAGGAGGGGAGAATGTAAGACCCGGGAAATTCCAAATTCTGGAAAAATGGCAAAATCATAATTTCGGTTATAAAATTGTAATTTCAGTTAAAAATCCGAAATTTATTCTCTAGATCTCAGATGATGAAACGGATTTCACTGTTGGAATCGTCTCGCGAAATCTAGTTACCACGTAAAGTTTCATAGAATTCCGAGACAGTCGGAGTTAGCCATTTTCGAGAGCATCGTTTCGGTCTTAGTAAACGATTTACCGATCTTGATGAAAGTCACATATAATAGGTACTTAGGTGCCATAAGTGGCATGAGTAGAGAAATGATGAAAATGAACGGCCGAGATAGGGCCGAATGTCAAAACTAGGAAAAGAAGGACATAAATGTCATTTTTGAATTCTTAAGTTAGATAAAACAAAATAGAGAATAGTGTTCTTCTCCAATTAAAGGCAAGTGAGCGGCGTGGGGGAGCGACGAAAATGGAGTTTTGGGTTTCTAGAGAGATTAAGCAACTCTTCTCTAGATTTTTATGAAGTCGAGCCGATAGATTTGTCGGAATGAAGAACTCACGAGAGAGGGCTTAGCGTGGAGTCTGGATTGGGAGTTTGACAAAATCCGTGGTGGGGTTTCTCCCTACTTGGGTTTTATTCTTTATTTAAGTGTATTCTAGTTTAGGTTGATTGAGGCCTTGGTGACCGTTTGATCGATCCTGAAGCATGGGACCCGGTGTGAGGAATTTTTGAGCCCTCTACATGCGGTGGAGTGGGAGTTAGGAAGTTGTTTAGGCGTACGCAGTGATGTTATCTTATAAATGATGCTTTGATGTGTATGAGGCCGGAAATGGCCGTGAAACAATGTGAGCTAATTTTGAAATAATGTGTTTGGTTGAGTAATTCAAATCGAATTGCTCGTATTTGATCATTAGCCCATGTGAGCTAATTTTGATGTGATGAAATGCGTAATTACATAACATGATTGTGTGATTGAATTTTATGTGAATATATGCATGTTTATATATTTACATGTGACATAGGCTAGCCAATGGAATTGACATCATGCATTCCATATGCCTTTAGGAGTACCACTAGGATGATAGGAGTGAGTGCGTGGTGAGTGCAGGGAAAATGGTTTTCCGAAGGGTTATCTAAAACTAAATGCTGATCGGGTGATAAATGCCCAAAGAAAAATATCAATCGTCGGGAGGCGGCCCAGATTGATATACATCGGTGAGTAAATGGAAATAATATCGTCGTCGGAGGCAGTCAGTGTCTATATACACATCGGAGGGTTGTCCACAAACAAAATAACATAGTAATTCTCATACGAGGCTTAGGCGAGTGTGAGGGAGTCGGTGAGGACTCGGGTACGAGATGATCAGTTAGACATTCAAGTAGGATCATGCATTTGCTTGAATGTGTGTTTATTTTGGAGCATTGCATTGCACTTAGGTGAAGAGTAGCCCACTTAGGGTGATTCCACTCACGAGCATGCTCACCTGTCGAGGGATGCTATTTTGAGTACGGGGAGCGTGCGGGGGACCTCGTCTAGAGGCGAGGTTTAGAAGAAAGCCGGATTGTGACTTTGGGTTATGAGTATTACATGTATTAAATTGTTTTAATTTTAATATATGTTGTATAAAATGGGTTGAACTCTTGAACTATGGTTGGATAGTGGATATATATACATTGTTATGAATATTGGTTTATGGGCCCAGTGGCCGTTTGTCATCAAATGTTATATTGGTACATTAGGGGCGGGTTTATCACGAGTTTTGTATTTGGTAGAGCTCCCGTACCGTGAGACTACGCGATTTTCGTGAAAATGTCGGATGCGCCCGGACATTCACAGTATTCGTGGGTTGGCGGTAGTCAAGCGGACCGGGTTTTGGGGCGTCACACAAAGCTTCTTCGAAAGTTCTGGAGAACCGCATCCATGCTGTATGCATCGATTTGTTGGACAACTTGCCTAAATCTCCTGGTGAAGTGCCGGATAGATTCATCCTCCCACTTGAAGATAGTTTGTAGTGAGCTGATGCTTCCCTTTTAACGGATCGAGCATAGATATTGGGAAACGAATATAGCTCACAACTCACTAAATGAGTTGATGGATCCCCTTGGGAGTTTATGGAACCGGGCGGGGCCCGGGTCCGCCCCAGTGGTTAAGGAATCTTTACACTAAGTCGGTCGTTCGGCGCTCGGAATCATCGGCGGTTGAGAAGTCTACGGCGCTTATGGTCGTGCCGGTGCGGGCCATCATACGCATAGGCGAGACGGAGGTATGACAAAGTCGCGGGGGCTCGCTAACTTTCAGATGTGCGACGAGTGGGGATGACAACATGTCCTCGGGTCCCGGACGTGATAGGTGTAGGCATATACGGGGCCCAGTGCGGCTCAGATGGTGGGATACCTGAGCCTTGAGTGATGGTACCCCTGCCCGCGTGGGCATGTTTTTAGGGCGCGTTCGGGTGCGCCTTCTCTGAATTCTCCGCACCCCGGCCAGGTTTATCTTAGTTGATGGGCCGTAGAGCGATCACGAGTCCTTTTTCTTGACTCGGCCTCCACATTGTTCTTTGGAGGTGTTATATTTGGAAGCGGGGAGCTGCCGGAAGATAACTCGTCATCCGCTGTAGCGTCGCTGTCTTCCTGTCGGATAGGCTCCTTGCCTTTATTTTGTTTAACTAGGGGTGCAGGGTGGCTAACCCCTTGTGCAATTTCGATCCGTTTGCTTTCTGAAACGAGCCCGTGGCGTCGTTTTCTGCTATATAGATGGTCGGCCTTGCGACTCTGCGAAAGCAGCCCATCTATACGGCTTTGCTCCTTGCTTTGCCTCCATATCTTAGCGCCCGGCGAAGGTGGTCTTCAGTTGATTCTTGGGTTCTTTAGTCATGGTGACAAAATCAGAGCGGTCGATTGGGTTGATCGAGAATCCAAAACCCCGAGGGATGAGAGATCAGCTGGAAGCGGTCACGTGAGCTCTTCTGAGTAGTAGATGAGCTTTTGCTTGAGTCGTTCCCACGAGCGGTAGCCAATTGTAGTCGTAGATTTTCTAAGTCAGGATCGTCGAGCGTCGACTTGCAGTGACGCAAAACAAACAAGAAAACGACGGTGGTGCTCTCGCCGCTTCTCTAATGCCTAAGTTAGATCAAGAAATCTGGAGAGTGAAAGAATCAGTCTTTCTTTGTAAAGAATGTCCTATCTTCTTTGGTGTCATTCCCTCTTTCTTTATGGAGGAGGGGTGGTCATTTCGTGAAGTAGATGATTTCCTTAGAAGCGAAAGGGAAGGTGGCGCGCCGTTATGACGTATTCTTCACATTTAGATAGCCAAATCGCCCGCATCTTCTGCCTCATGAAGCGTTTAACCTCCCTCAGGGTGGTTACGTGTGTGATTCATGGGTGGATACTTATTCAAGCTGCGAGAAGTCAGTCGGCTGCCTTCTTAAAGATGGTATCTGGTCAAGAGAGGTTGTACCCAGTCATTATGCCTCATGTTCGACTGAGAAAGTATGTTTGAGTCTGACTTATAAATGAGGATGATTGGACTGTAAAGCGGGGCGAATTTATGCGTAGGTTTGATCTGTAATTTTTATTATTTGGAGGTCTGAGCAGCTATAGGTAAGAACATAGGTGAGCCTTTAATAAAGACACGTATAATACATTTTCTTCGATTAAATGCATGCTAGCTTGTTTAATTTAGAAAACAACAGAAAATATTCTGAGCAGAAAGAAATCAAATGCTATAGTAGATACATAATTGACTAAAAGATTGGACCAAATAAATACATAGATCCTAGATTGGCTTGTTAATGTTTTGCCTAGGGAGGAAGAGGGAGAATGAGACAGACACTCGAGCATTAATTGTACCAATGTAGTGAGGTTGGCTGCATAGGGCACGGGGAAAAATGGTTTAGGAACATAAACCCATAAAGCTATTACAAATTTATGAGGCCATGTGAGTGGACCACACCAATTGCATATTTGCACCACCAATCAGGGGTGGTCAAGATCCCATGCCTTCCCTCTTGAACCCCACCTAGAGGCACCATTATCAGGACGAGAGCTCCAATGTTTTCTCACCATTTATGTAAAAAATTGATCATTTTATTAAATCAAATTACTTTCACAGCAAATAAATCGATATGTAGTACACTACGGGCGGAGCTAAGAGTTAGGCCAGATGTATATGCCCCAGGGCCATATGTTTCTATTGAATATATATATTTAACAAGAAATTTTATCAATAGAGAGCACTACAATTCAGACTCAAGACTTATTACATATCTCTATTTGAAATTTTGGATTATTGAATTATTGGACTATAGCCTCGAACTCATTAGTTTTTACCGCTACCGACCTTAAATCATGGCTCCACCCCTGACCGGTTCCAACCTATTTCATGTCGGCGCCGTCCAAAATTGTGAAATTGATCAAATTCCTCCGCGTTTGTTTAGACCCTAACCCGAACGGAAGTTCCACATTGATGCAAATGTGGTAGTAAGGACTTTGTTATATTTCACCACATCCCCATCGTTCTCATCATCTTTTATATCTAGTAAAGGAAAATAGGTTTCAACTAATCGTAGTTTATAACACGTCTCTTCAGTCTTCAGCAGCCGATATTAAAAAAACCGACGTTTACTAATTACAGTTACTAGAATACTCAGTCTAAAATAGACTCTCAAATGTCATTGTTCCCAAGGTGGCTGTGGGTCTAGACTTAAAAAGAAAGAAATACATATACATGTAAAGATGATCAATACGTCTCAGAGGTGACTGTAATCATATACTTGACTGGTGCGGCCGGTCGATCATTTTTTCAGATTCACATTTAATAAAATTAGGGCCCAAAAAAGGAGTTTTGTACTAAAAACTGTAGTCTGCAAATATTATAGTTATAAAAAATGGAGACTATAATTTTAAAATACGTAGTACAATTTTAAAAGATGAAATAATATGCAAGGGAGATGGGTGATGTTGAAGTAATATTTAAAAAATAGGCAGGCAAAAGGACCACTCTGGAGCCCCGACTCCAGGGAGACTGAAAGCATTGTGGGGACTGTGTGGGTGTAAAATTGGCCCGAGGTCTTCAGGATTTCCATGAGTAGGCAGGAGCCCAAGCCCACGCCCACGCCCTCCTTTCCCCTCCTTTATATATGTATATATATAGATGTTTGTGTAATATATATAAGTTATACTCGGTTCAACACCTCTCTCACCTTCACCCCAAGAAGGCAAGAACAAAATATTTATTTGCAAACCTACAGAAGGCGGAAAAACTCAAGACAGACAACAAAGGGACAATCCTCCCATCGCAACGCCGCTAAGGAGGTTTATACCTGCGATCTTTGAGAGGGCTTCTCCTTCTCCATCAGGGAAAAAAGGAAACAGGAAGAACAAGAAGACATCAAAATAGTTTTGCATTCAATCCTCCCTTCGCGCTCCCAATACAGGCATGCTGGGAGTGGCCAATAGCAGCATGCCAAGTAAATCCTTCAAAATAGGAAGCTCCACGTAGCGCCCGCTTATATGGAAATGCTATTCCCGTCTATTCCACAATCACTATATTTCAGTCCGATGACAGTTGTTGTCCAGGTTTTTCTCCTTCTCCCTCTCCCTCTCCCTCTCCCTCTCCCTCGTTGCCGCAACCATTTCTATATGCTGCTGCTATCTCTGTCGTAATGTGATGTATCTGTGCAGTACTGCACAAACCAAAATGACCATCACTTGTATTCCAATGAAACTCCCCGTCCCCTCCACTTATCATCCATATTGCAGCAAAGTTCAAACGCTCCCTCTCATTCCGGCGACAACGACAAAGCTCATCTTCTCAAGACCCGGGTGGGCTCGCATGGATTCCACTGTCCGCCGTAATCGCCCCAAGAACAAGGTTGTCGTCATCATGGGAGCCACCGGCACCGGGAAGTCCAAGCTTTCTATCGAGCTCGCCACACGCTTCTTCGCCGAGATAATCAACTCCGACAAAATACAAGTCTACAGTAGCCTTGATATCACCACTAACAAGATCCAAATAGACGAGCGACGTGGTGTTCCGCACCACCTGCTCGGACATTTCAAATCCTCCCATGCCGAGATATCCCCTTTCCAGTTCCGCTCAGTGGCTGCCGCTTCTATCTCCGATATCTCTTCCCGCGGCAAACTTCCGGTCTCGCTGGTGAAGCAATTCTTTTATTCACGCTCTACTCGTCGACCGGTTTAACTCCGATTCTGACCCCTTCAATGGTTCCGACCCGGTCTCCACCGAATTGCGTTACCACTGCTGTTTCCTATGGGTTGACGTTTCATTTGATGTTCTCTCCGACTACTTGTCTAAGCGAGTCGATGAAATGATTGACTCAGGGATGGTAGAAGAGCTAGCTAAGTTCTACGACCCGAATGAAGACGAGTCTAGACCCAGAACCGGGTTAAGAAAAGCAATAGGGGTCCCCGAGTTCGACAGGCATTTCCGGAAGTACCCTCCCGTCGACCGGGGAATAATCGGTGGAAATCACAAGAAGAAGAAGAAGAAGAAGAAGGATGATGATGATCCGGAAATGGAAAGTTTTGAAGAGGCAGTGAAGGCCATCAAGGACAACACGTGTCATCTAGCGAAGAGGCAGATAGGGAAGATCCAACGGCTGAGAGGGGCTGCAGGGTGGGACCTCAAGAGACTAGACGCCACAGAGGCGTTCAGGGCCTTTCTGTCGTCAGATACCGGCGAGAAGTCGTCAGAAATATGGGAGAAGCAGGTCGTGGAACCAAGCTTGAAGTTTGTGAGGCAGTTCTTGGAGGAGTAGGTTGTTCAGCTTTTTTAATTTTCTACCAGCCTGCTCTCAAAATTACATTTCCCTGTTACTCTTTGCCTCCTCTCTCTTTAGGGGAAAAAAACTGATAACAAAATTTAATAAAAAAAAAGGTTGAACAGTAAAAGCTTTAAATTCGTATATCTGAATGGTATTTACTCGTTGGATTGATTTTATTTTTGAATTTGAGTTTTTTAGATAAAATTGAATACAACGATGTAAAGCTTCGTTCACGTATATGAATGAGGCTTTTGTGGTCGACAAAAAGCTACAGCCACATAACAGGGGTTTTGTTAAAGAAAACAGGGAAAGCAAGAAATGTTTTGTTCAAAGGCCGAGAATTATGTGCCTGGTTAGGAGTTTGGAGAGTAATATGGATCAAATTTGGGGCTTGGAAAGAAAATGTTTGTACAACCCTTTTTGTGGGTCATGTGGCACATAAAAGGGCCATTTTTCTTTTTGAGTTTGAATGTCCAAAACGCATATGTGGAGTCGAATTCTGGGGCATGATCAGCATGGATTAATGGATGGACAGTACCCTCCCTCAAAGTAGCAATTGCGTAAAATGTTAAGCTCCCTCCACGATTTTTTTTTTCCTTTTTTACATTAAAATCCCACTTGGTGCTTAATTAAAGATTGTGAATTTGCGTGCAACTACTTTTTGAATGAAATATGAAGACAATGAATTAAAAGGTCTAATGGGAACCATAATTTCCATAGCATCTATGCAGAAAATTAGGTGAGTTTTGATTGAAAGCTTAAAATGGGATGAAAGTCTCCTTTTCAGTGGGTTCTCGGCTAGAGAGAGAAAATTTTCATATATACTTGATTGGCAATGGCATAACATGGTGGATGATACCAGTATGAAAAGGGTGGTCCTCTTCTTAGATTCCTAACAGTGGCATGCTATGTATAGGACGAGAAAGAGCCAAGGTTACCTTCTTTCCATTTTTGAACACCTATGAGAAAGGCTATCCCCCCTCTTGTCTGTATTAAAGTAATTAGGAATTGCTATCGCATGAGTTTTTTTTTTTTTTGAAAAATAAAATGGGAATTCAGTAATTTACTTAATACTTGTTGCCTAGGTGCCATAACCTGCTTATAACTTGTAAGATAGGTGTCATTCTTATCCCATGCTTACATGTTTTTCATTTTCATTATTATATTTCTCATTTTACCAGTCGCTTTCTGAAACCCCCAATATTTTTTTTCCAAGTCTCCCAATTTCTTGTACTTATGGTGGGTTACGAACTTATGTGGGACCAGGTTATACGAGTCAAAGCCAATATATGTGTGGGAGACTAGAAGGGTCTCCATCACAAAGCGTCTTTCTTAGGCTCAGTTTGAAACTCTTAAATTAATAAGGAAAAAAACTAGAAAGGAATTTTGTTTATTCAAACTTATTATATTTATTTTTTTATAAGGATTATAAATTTTACAAAAACTATAAAATTTTAATAAATTTTAATTATATTTAATTTTTTTTATATTTTATAATATTTTTTTTCTTTTCTTAATATTTTTATATATTCAAAACTGGAGCCTAGAATCCTTAGTATCCCATGAATGCTACTTAATTTCTCATTGATGATGGATAAAGACTCCTCGGAGTTTAACATTTGGCATTAACTGCTTATTTGCATCTCAACACCCCATTTTACATAGTCAAATTTTTATTTTTTTAAAAAAAACTGCCATGTAAGATGCGGTTTCAACCAAATTTTTTTGGCTTTTCAAGCATACAAATGGATGGTCGTATCGATACAAAACAAACAAAAATTTTCAATCAATTCTCCGAAACATTATAATCACTGGACTGGACGTGCTAGTTTATTCAATGATGTCTTTAGGACTACTGTGGGTACCAAGATGATCAATATTTTATTATGTTCCAAGGATTTCACTTCTTCATCTGGGTGGTTAATTTAAAGGAAAAAAAAAAAAGAAAGAAATGGCAGTACGCTTTTTACAAATTACTGTTATGTGGCCGATGCAACGAATGTAGAGATGGTAGATCCAAGGAGTAGTAAAAAGAGTGAAAGACAAAAGCATCGAGAAGAGAGAGAGGTTGAATGAATGGGAAACAGTTTAATTTAATAGAGGGGACACGTCTAGAACACATAACCTTAGAAATTGAAAATGCAAATAGTAGAACACGCTGGCTGATTGTTATAGCTAGAATCGAGAGAGAGTGTGGAGCTGAGCAGAGCACAGAGCAGAGTGAGGTGGAGTCAGTCGCGTGCAGTTCCTATACCCGATCTACTCTTACACACCCACCGTCTCTTATTTTATACTTTTTATTTATTTATGCTATTGGTCTAGGATACTACCTCAGTCAGTGATGCTGCTGGTTCAAAATCTCCACAGGACTAGAAGAATATAGGGGTTTTTATTTTATTTTTATTTTTAATGCTTCCCCTCTCTCATTTGTTTATGGCATTCTTGAGTAGGGAAACCTAATTAATAATAGATTAAATTGAAATTTTTATTGAAATGAATAATCCTTATTAAAAATTATTTAAGAAAGGTCTTTATATAGATTTATTAGAAGAATCATAATAGAAAATAAACTTTTAAAGTGTTAAAAATAAGAAACCTAACGTAATAGAAAAAGAATTCTACAAATAATAGGAATGTATTATGTTCTATAATATAATATAATTTAACACTCCTCTCAAACTCACGATGCGATTGTTATAAGCATTGAGAGTTTCTTAACTAAAACGAGAATAACTCGATTGATCTTGAATTTGAAAGCAGCAATCGAAAGATCTGTCGAAACAATTTCAAAGAAAGAAGGGCAGCGTCAAAATGCATAAACAAATCCCGATATCGATACCAATGCTAATACTAATGTCGATCTTGTGCAATGTAATCACGAATGTCGAAATAGCCGATCATAGAAACGTGCAATGGCAATCTTTGGCGTCGCGATCACCGTGCGATACAAATGTCAATGCCAATGTTGTTACCGATGTCAATATTGATGACGATGCCAATGCCAATACCTATATTGATGTCAATATTGATGTATCGATCACCGTCTGCGTCTAAATGCCAATGTGATGCCAATGCGTCTGCAGATGTCGATGCAATCGCGATCTCGATCATCGATGCGATATCAAATTAAATAACTAAAATTCCTTATCCGTCCCTCTATCATCTAATTCTGATACCACATTATCCTCAAACACTCCAATTCAATCCTAACTAAACCTAGCTTTTTTGGCCAAACCATACTCAAATAATGAGAATGTATTAATGGAAAAAACAAATCCAAGCACTATAAAAATTACCTTGAGCAAAATACCCCTTCATTCTCAAAGAAAAGAGCATGTATACTATTACTCCTCTTTTCTCTTCATCACACTAGGATAAGATTAGGGCATTCTCTAGCAAAATGCCTTTCTTTTCCGCAATTGTAGCATCCGTCGCCATCGAACCTACCAGTGCCGTCGCGTTCCTCAGTGCAATCCCTAGCCAAGTGTTCATAATCACAATAGTTGTGACAAGTCGCACCACCACCACCACCATTACCACCCCTATCACTTCTCCACCTGCTCTCGAACCAACAACCCCTACTGCCTCCTCCTCAGTTGCCAGCGTAGTCGTCTCTCTTGGCTCCTTGAACGGAAGATCCGTCAAGCCTAATAACCTTCATGGCCTTTGTCGTCCCATCTTCCCCAAGTGAGATTTGGAACTCCACCGTCTCTCCTTCGTAGAGGCTTCGAAAACCATCAGACTTGATCGATGCTTGATGAACGAAAAGATCTTCATCGCCCTCGTTGGGAGTGATAAATCCAAACCCTTTCTGATTGCTAAACCTGTAGCGACCCCTGAGCCTAGTCCGACCTGAATCTCAAGCCTCACTTGAATGGCGGATCTGAACCGAAGCCCGGTTTACTCCGACGTTTTCATTTATCTTATGAAAACATTTTATTATGTCATTTCGTTGCGGAAGCGATTTCAGTTTTGGGCAAGCCCATAATAATTTACAAATTCAATGCAATTCGGTAGGCCCATATACATTTAACAAAATACATTTATAAAGAAGGCATTCATGCCTTTTGAATGATATACAAAATCAGGTTCGAGTTTAATTTGTTTCTGAAATACCACTTGTTCCAAAAATGATATGCAAATGGCCAGGGTATATACTTATACTGTACTCTCTTTATATTTAAGCTTCTTGATCTTGCTTTGCCTTTTTTGCTTACTCGATACCTGCGCATAGATAAAACTATAAGCTAAACATTTTCATACTTAATGGTTCTATACATTTCTATTTCAATATTCCATTTAACTTGACATGCATTTAACATCAAACCATGCCTATTATATCAACATATACTCATGCTATTCATTTTCGCATGCTTTCATTTGTCGTTTATCATATCACAACATGTATTTTCCAATACAATAATTCAATTCACAATTCAATTTATAGAGATTTAAGCATATACATAAAACCGGCTTTACAACAAATCGATGTTGGTTATTTCGCTTTGGTATTCAAATCACATTCGGCCAGTTCCGTTTGATGAATACGTCGCTTTATTATCATTCGGTAATGTCTACATTTTAATAATTGAGTCTCCCATCATGGCGGATGCGTTTGGTGCACCCACGACATGGTATTACTTAAATGTCATACGCCATCATGACGAATCTTGGTGGTGCATCCCATGAGATGGGACATTTCTTAAATGTCATGCGCCCGTCATAACGGATCTGAGATTGGTGCATCATGATGGGACATTAGACGATTCGGGATGCGCTTCGTGGATGCCGGTGGTGCATCCCGGATTAGAGCGGTTAAATTCGGTATATTAATTCAATTCAAGATGTCGGGGAGTGCTTAGGTTGTTTACAATTTGATTTATCATTCGCGTCAATTTGGTTTCAAATATCACATTTCAATTCCATATTCACTTTCGTATTATCTTTTCAAGATATACTCAATCTATGTCACTCATTTCATATACTAAATTCGCGTACTCATTTCGTATACTCGTTCATTTATCTTCCGTTTGTGTTTGCTTGGTAAGCTAAAAATCTTTGAAATAAGAATAGAGTCAAAGAACTAATCGAAGATGTCGAATCTAGCCTTCTCTTACGATCTGGTCTGGGATTGGCGATCGTCGTCAGCAGTCGATAACAATCACGCCACTCTTGAGTGGATAAGAAGCAATTATCATATCTTTGTGAATGACAATTTATCTTTCAGTGCGATTTTGGGTTAAGACACTAGTCTACCCAAGACAGACTCGAGAGCTGACGAGGAGTGCAGTGCGTTTTTCACTTAGTTTATCCCTATTTGAACCCCCATTAATCGTTTCTTAGGGTTCCTAAACAATCGTGTACAAATACGGGACTTAACGGTGCAAAAATATGCCAATTTAAGGTTGCAGGAAGCAGTGGTACCGGTACCACTTTGGTGAGGTCACCCGGTACCGGTCACTCTTGCCCGGTGGATGCAGGTGGAGTTTGGTGGTACGTCTGGAGTTTGTAGTGATAGAGTGCAAACTGCCTTGCATCATGAGATGCCAGGTACCACTTTTGATGCCGTGCAATATCTTGATGCACTAGAAAATGTCGGGTTTGTGCATTTTTCACCCATTTCCTTGATAAACCCTCAATTCATCCCATATAAAATATCCTTGTGGAATCCACGAAACAACTCCAAAGGTGGTTTAGAATCAATGAAAACCCCTTTTCTCTCAAGTTAGGGTTTTTCCCCAAAATCCAAATCAAATAGGATGAAGTTAGGGTTTGATTTATTACCTTAAATCTCTTTAAATCATTCTCTTGTAGGTTGCTTGATCACTTAGATTCAAAAAGTGGGAAAGAATCACACCAAAGCTTGACCTTCTCCCAAGCCTGCTCTGCCACATTTTAAAAATCAAAGCGTGATGTGCTCTGTGACATCGAGATACTTTTGCTCTTTTAAATTCATTTTAAGTGTAAGGCCATGTTTGGCCTACACACCCAATTCTCATTTTCTCCTCTTTGGTCTTCAATTCTTTATTTCCATAAGGCCTTGTTTGGCCTTTAACTCATTTTTCTTTTAAGTCTCCTATTCTTCCACTTTGGCCATTCATTTATCATAAATTCACTTAGACATTTATTAACACTCTTGATTCTTTAGTCCACAATTTACAAATTTTCATTTGCCATTTTCACTTGGGTTATTTCGGGTTCGATCGATTTTCTCTTTTTTAGCGTATAATGTTAAATCGTATCTTTCGTAACTGATTTACATTTACTGATTTATCAGTTATCAAATTTCAGGAAGCCGAGTTTGAACAGTTAAATACGAGAATATATATCTGATTATTATAAAAGTCTAAGATATTTTGGGGTGTTACAAATGCCTCTTTCTTGTAGTTGACCTATCCCACGCCATGGTTGTATCAAAGGTAGAGAGGTACACTTTTTTCTCTTTTGTCTTTCCCAACAATTGAATACCCAAATTTTTTCCAACTTCTTCCGAAGTTTACTCATGAAAGACCAATCTGTATGCTTTGAGAAATGGAAGTAATGGAGCACCATAATGTAATAATCAAACAAATAATTTAGAACCCAATAAGTCTAATTCAAAATCGAGCCAACAACCGATTGATAAAATGATAAAAAAGATGGCTGAATAAGGGACACAGATCACCCGAACTTTGGATTTGTGGGACCCATCAAACAGGGTAGAGCCTGGTACAACTAGCAAATTAGATTAAATTTATTTATTTGAAATCTCATTTTGATACATTGTTAAAATTAGGAAACCTAATTGACAACAAGAGAAAACTAAAATTCTTATTACAATGAATAATCCTTATCAAAATTACATAATAAAAATATTTATATAGACTTACTAAAAGAATCATAATAGGAAACAAACTTTAAAAGTGTTAAGAATAAAAAACCTAACAAAATAGAACAAAATCGTATAAATAATTGGAATATATTATATTCAATAATATAATATAATTTAATAGCCATTTGCAAGTTTGACTCTTCCCATTCATTCTGAGTCCGTTCTGGAATCTTAAGGGAGAAGCATCACCCTTTTTCAGCACTCCCCTTTATTAAATTCTGCTCAGTTTCAAGTTTTATTTATTTTATTTTATTTTATTTATATATTTGCTTGTTGCTCTGTGCATTGATAATGTCATCTTTCTGACCAAGTCCTGAATTGATTTCCAGAAGTCTCGGGCTGAAAGCCCTTCCATGTTTTGGACACGGATATGAGGAGCAACGCAAACCCAATCTTTTTAGTTAAATCGGATTAAAAGGGAAAAATTCTAAAAATATTTATAATAATAATTTTTTGTAAAAATAACCTTGAAAATGTTACTATTTTGGACAACAAAACGGTGTAAATTCCTTTCATGATAGCCAAATTCTTATGGACATTTTGACTCATTCCTCCCCATTATAATTAATTATAATATTTAAGTTTTTCATATTGGGTTTTTTTTTTTTTTTTAATTTCTTTTTGTTTCTATGTCACTATATTCATAAATCATGTCATAAAAATTTTATTTTAAAGTAGAGTTTATTTTGATATATGATTTTATTATATTAAATAACTAAATAAATAAAAATATCAAATTAAAAAAAATTGAATTTGTATAATTATCACTAATAAATTTTAAAAATAAATATTTATCTATATACAAATAAATTAAAACAATTTTTATTTAAAATATTAATTGACAAATTTTATTTAAAATATTTATCTCTATACAAATACATTAAGACAATTTTTTTTTATTTAAAATATTTATATGAAATTTCAATTTAAAAAGGATAAACTTCTAGATAAATTATTCAATACAAATGTTATCTCAAAATTATAAAATAATTAAATAAGTTTAAAAATAAAAGTTTGTTTAAAAATTTATAGGATAAAAATGGAAAATGTAAAATTTTATAGGAGCAAAGCTACTATTTGTAGCTTTTTCCCATTAGCTCATGATTAACCATAATAAGCTATTAGGTGTCTTAGCAAGCAACCTTCAAAAGGTGATTAGGGGTGAATCAGATATCAGCTCCTGATTCATCTTCTAATCCGTTCAACCAAACAGGGCCTTAAAAAAGATTATCCCATATTTTTATATCATCCATCTTAGGCCTGACATAGCTGAATGGGCTGGGCGGCCCAGCCCATGTCCTCATCCACATGGATCTGACGTTCTTTATCTCCAAAGGTTCAAGTTGGGTTTGGGTAAATTTGAGGCCCTTCATTGGGCCTGTTGGCCAGCGACATCATGACTAAGCCCACCCAAGTTTTCACACCATGTTCCCCGGTTGTTTAATTAAAGGACTGTAAAATCCCCATCTTAGAAATCTAACACTTCCAATATTTTCATAACTTTTAATTAATAAATAATATCTTCAAGAGCTTTTCAATTTCTTATTGTTAGTTGGGGGCACATCTTGTTTTCTAATTTTAAAGGAAATATGACTAACTTATTTTATGTAAAATCCTAATACTTTTATATATGTCTGATTTCTAAAAAATTTAGAGAGTAAAATATAAGGGAAACAATAGAAAGAAAAGTAGAAGAAAAAAAGTCAAATCTTTTAAATTATTTTTAGGGTAGCAGTTTATAATGGACAAAAGCCAAAAAAAAAAAATGTAAAAGGAAAGATATTTTCTATATCATTTTGACAAATGTACCCCTCTAACTATCAAACAAGCGCAAAGGCAACAGATTTGAGTTTTTGAATATAAGCTTACTGTGGATTTAGTTATTTAAATATATTCTTATGTCTATTATAGCCTAGACTTAATGCTCTTGAATTTGTTTAAATATAGTTTAACGATGGTTAAGTCGATATATATAAAAGTTGTGTTAGAAATGCGAACATACGTCGCGAGTTTGTTCAAATGGTTCTTCCAAAGATGGTTAATAGAAATGGGATTCAAATTTGTAACTTTGAGTTTTAACCAATTAAGAGGTAATTTTATCTAAATTAGGAATATTTTAAGATTATAAAAATAAGGGATTAGTTTTCCAAATAACTTTTGTTTTTATCTCCTTTAAACCAATTCCTCTTATTTTTAATTGATGTTTCAAGATTATTTTATTTTAGTTCATCAATAAAAAATTAAATAATTTAAAAATATATAAGTTTTGAGTTAATTTGGTCTATATATGATGAGATAGAAAACAATATGTGCACAGGTTTAAAAGCGAAGCTAGGCGTAAAGTACAATAATCCATATATGAGGAGATTGGAAACATGAGCGATAAAGAAGAACCGGCCGCGGTGAGATCATATCCGTACCAAAGTACACGAGAGCAGACTGGGTGAAACCATCGTCTTCAGGTAATCAAGTGATATAAGCGACCAAAACTCATGTGAAGGAAAGTGCACGTCTCCCATTGATCTGCGCCCCGGATTGGAAAGGATCTTCTGTGATCAGTTAAATGAATTTATCAGCCTTGGTCGGTGTGATAAGGAAGGAAACTATACGCATGGGAGGAATCATCCTTATCAACAAAGGAGAGTAACCGCTGTTTCACCCATAAATGCAGGCCCATTCTACTATAAAGGTATGCGGTGATAAACGCCATGAACGATTGAATTCTTTCTTTTCATAAGAAAGAAGAGCATGCATCGGAGGCGGCAGAGCAGCACCTCGTCGGATCACCCTTTAAGTGTAGGTTGTAGGTTGTATGTGATTTGGCGAGACCGTGACGACTCGAAAACTGACTGGTATTGGTAGAAAAGCGAAATCAGTTTGAGGCGTCGTATCTGCGAGAACGGCTTGTTCCTTTACAAATAAAATTCTCAATAATTGATAGTATTGACCCAAAACATGAGTAGGAGTCACCTTGACCCCACAGGACCTGAAGACCCGGCGAGGCGACCTAGATAACCGACCCGCAGAGACGGCTCTCAAACTCACATGGGCCAATCTTGACGAGATGGAGCCGTCTCAGCAACCGGTCTTTGAGGAGACTTGGGAACTCACCGAGGCCAGGATGGCACCGCGGGAAGAGCAACTGACACCACGGCGTTCCTCGTGACGTTGACGGAGAAGGAGAAACTAGCCAAGCTGGGAGCAGTCCCTCTGAGCCCCTTGGAGAGGATCGCGTGAGGATGCACAGTAGGAACAACGGAGCAATGGACCCATCCTTTATCAGCGAGACTGGGGCGATCATGGGAGCGGCGTTTAGAGACATTCAACAAGAGCTTTCGGCCATGAAGGAAGCGGAAGGGCCGAGGCTCCAGTCTCCATGGATGCTTTGGTATAACAAACAGAATCCCCGTTCACGGCCAGGGTACTACACTTCCCCCTCCCTGCGAAGTTCAGAATGCCTCAGATCGAAACGTTTGACGGAACGAAAGACCCTGTAGACCACCTCAATACTTACAAGAATAAGATGGAGCTACACGGATACCAGGACCCCGTGAGATGCAGAGCCTTCGCTATCACTCTAAAAGGCTCGGCGCTAACTTGGTTCAGCCAGACTCCGCGTGTCGATCATTCTTGAGGAGAAATTTGTCAGTCAGCCGTCTCCAGCCGTTTGGAGCGGATGTACGGGGCCAGAGTATCATGTGGCCATAAGCGAGCCCACGGGAGGCTTTGAGGTCTCGTCCAGAGGTTTAATGCAGAGTCATTAAAGGTAGACATCCCAGATGAGAAGTTTGCCATCACCGCTTTCATCACCGGGCTAGGCGTGCAGTCGAAAGACCTGATGTTTTCCATCTCAAAAAACCCTCAGGCAAACATGGTCGAGGTGCTCATGCATGAAAATCATCAGCAGCGAGGCCCTTATCTAGCGGAAAAACTCTTCGAAAGGGCGAGAGTTAGAAAAGCGAGAGCGAAGCCAGGGACGAAGATAAGGATAGATCACGAAGGGACGGAGAACAAGAGCGGTCTCGAAGAGGCAGAGACGCGTCGGGGGCCGGCGGTACCTGACCCAGTACATCGATATCCACGTGATTCACCCTTGACAACCTCGGTGTCATGGGTCTACGCGAGGCGTATACGAAAGAAGTTTTAAGGTGGCCATCTCGGATGAAGATGGGCCAGTAAAAGAGACTGACGAAGTATTATAAGATTCCACGGGGATCATGGGCACCCAGATGATTGCATCCAGTGGGAAGGAAATTGAATACGATCCGGCGTGGACATCTTCACCGCCCATTGGCCCCTCAGAAGGTTAAGGCGAACCTTCGCCCCGGGATCACCTCGTCGGCCCGGCTCATTTCCGACACAGCGGCCAGCAGGAGAAATCAAGTGATCTTCGGGGATTTGCGGGAGGGAGTCTAGCTCGGCGGAAGGCTCATCACAGCGACCTTCAGTTAGGGAGACACTAGAAATACAAGTTGTATCCAAACTCCTTCGGATGGACACTACCATAACCTTTTCGGACTCCGACATGGAAGGCTGCCAGCATCCCCATGACGATCCACTGGTAATAAGGGTCATCGTAGCCAACAAAACAGTGCACAGGGTCCTGGTCGACAACGGAATCTCAGCCGATATCATCTTTGCGTTAGCCTTATATAAAATGGGCATTGGAAGGGAGAAACTAGAACCGGTCAACGCCCACCTGCGGGGATTCTCCGGAGAAAGAGTGCTACCCTTGGGATCAATACAACTAGTGCTCACTTTGGGAGATTCCCCGTGCCAGGCCACAACGGCGGTAAGGTTCCTCATAGTAGATGCCCCATCAACATAACATCTTTGTTAGGCGGACCCTCCTCGATGCCATAGGGTGCGTCCGCTAGCCTATCATATGGTTATCAAATTCCCCACTACGAATCGGGTAGGAATTGTTCGAGGAGATCAGCCCGTAGCCAGGGAGTGCTACTCGGCATCAATGAAACAAAAAGCGGTTGGCAACATCTACATGGACGAACTCAACATGAGAGATGAGGTAAGCATCCGACCTACGCCCTTAGAAGAACTAGAACCAATGCGAAGCAATGACCCGGTAGGACATCTACGTTTACATCGGATCAGGTGGCGCGAGGCGTTGGGGACCTCCTTATCCACTTCTTAAAGCGGAATATAGAGTATTCGCTTGGAGACGAGGGGAGGATATGGGGGAGTGCTTGTGATAATCACCTGGTGAACATCGGTCCCTCTTTCAAGCCCCGTCAAACAAAAAGAAGAAGCCTTGAGAAGGCGAGAAGGTGATCGTGAAGAAGTTAAAAAACTCCTCTAGCCCAAAGCTATCAGAAGTAGAATACATTTGGTTGGCTAATCGTCCTCGTCAAAAGACAAACGGCAAATGGCGACTGCATTGGCTTCACAGATGTCAACAGAGCTGTCCAAAGATAGCTTTCCCTACCTCCCAATCAACCTTATAGTGGGCCTTACGGGCGGCCCTGAGCTTCAGTATGGGCGCTTTCTCGGGATATAGCAGATCAAAATGGACCATAGTGACCAAGAGAAGACCTCATTTGTGACTAGGCAAGGTGCCTTCTTGTTTTCATTGATGCCCTTCCCGGGTTGAAGAGCGTGGGGCCTATCGAGCTATTGAGCAAAATGTTTGAGAAGCGGATTAGACATCCATGGAGGTATATATAGATGACATCTTTGGTGAAGTCGATTAGGCCAAGCTCCGCGTAGCCCACTTAGGCCCGGTCGTTCCGAGGTCTGAAAAACTATAGCATGAAGTTAAACCCAACCAAGTGTGCCTTCGGTGTCTCAGCCGGAAAATTCTTGCGTTTCATAGTCAACAGCCGAGGAATAGAGGCAAATCTAGATAAGATAAAAGCCGTGCTCGACATGCAATCGTTTTCGAACACCAAAGAAATCCAACGTTTGATTGGGAGAATAATTGCTCTGAGCCGCTTTGTATCTAGATCCAGTGACAAGTGCCAACCATTCTTTCAGGTTCTGAAAAAGGCCTTCCCTTTGGGACGCCCTAATAATGCGAAGGCGTTCTTAGCTAAAAATTACAGGCTCTCCTCAGTCTGAGTAAGCCCTTAGAGGGAGAACTCCTTACCCTTTATTTAGCCGTTTTAGATTTCTCAACTAGCGCCGCCTTGGTTAGAGAGCGAGATAGAATACAACGGCCCGGTCTATTCTGGGCGAGCTGAGAGGAGGCGGAGGAAGGTATCCCAGATGGAGAATCAATCTAGCATTGGTGACCCTCACGCCGGAGGCTTCGACCATATTTCGAGGCTCACACTATTGGAAATCACGGGACACCTATTAAACAGGTCTTCACACAAGAAGCCGAGACCTTGGGAAGACTGATAAAATGGGCCATAGAGCTGAGTGAGTTTGACATTAGATACAAGCCAAGGATAGCGGTCAAAGGGTAGGTTTTGGCAGATTTCATCATGGAATTCACCCTTTCAAATACCTCGACGAAGCCCACCGAAATTACTCAATTAGCGCCCAACTTGCCCATCTAGAGGTTGTCCGTAGATGAGGCCGCCAATTCCCAAGGAAGAGGGGCGGGTCTGATTTTGACCTCCTCGGACGGTTGGCTGATGGAATGCGCACTCCGAGATTTAGTTTTAAGCCTCCAATACTTGGTGAGTGCGAAGGCTGTCATAAGTAGAGCAATCTTGCCCCTCCATGGAAGGCGATCAACTAGAATACGATGATTCCTAGTTGGTGGTGAAACAAATGGGGACTCCTCTGAAGCTAAGGGGGTTGAAAAAAATGATCCTTTACCTCAAAAAGGTGTGAAAAATGTTTAAAAAGTTCATAAGGGTTCAGTCAGTATCAAATGAGATTCATGATGTAAATATCTGCACAAATATCAACAATCATGGATGTCAGTTGAACAGATCACTGCGATCAGCTGGAACCTCAGTGAGTTGTGAGGAAGAAGTGTCCCCGAATGTCAGGCTGGAGTTGGATGGACCTTATCTGGGATGCCAATTGAAACGAGAGTATTACCAAGCAATCCAAAGGAGGCCTCCAAGCTCAGGACGAGGTTGGTTAGATTCACCATTCATCGGGGGATCCTTTAGAAACGATGCTTTTCTACACCTATCCTTAAGTGCGTAGGAAAGGAAGACGCCAATTACGTGCTCAGAGAGGTGCATGAAGGTATCTGTGGCAACCATATTGGAGCCAGGTCCTTGGTAGCAAAGACCTTGAGACAGGGATATTATTGGCCTACAATTAACCGAGACGCCGTGGAGTTGGTTAAAAATACGAATGCATCGAGAGCATGCGGATCTCGCCTCCGCCTGAGTCGTTGACCTCGATCTGACCCTTGGCCTTTTCAACAGTGGGGGCTAGACATATTGGGGCCCCTACCCATTGGGAAGAGCCAGTGCAAGTTTATTGTTGTAGGAGTGGATTACTTCACCAAGTGGGCCGAGGCCGAGCCATTAGCAACAATCCATCAAGACAAAGGTGCGTAACTTTGTTTGGCGTTCCATAATATGCAGGTTCGGAATCCCTAGAGCCCTAGTATCTGATAATGGAAAATAGTTCGACAATCCTAAGTTCAGAGATTTCTGTGCCGAGCTCGGAATCAAGAATTACTATTCATCCCCAGCTCATCGGCAGTCCAATGGACAAGCAGAAGTCACTATAAGGACTCTTAAGGCAACGTTAAAGACTAAGTTGGAAAATCTAAAGGGAAAATGGGTAGAATACCTCCCCGACGTATTATGGGCATATAGAACTACACGTAAATCAACAACTCAAGAAACTACAATTTGCTGCAGCATTTGGCCTTTGACGGTAGCTCCCTTGAGGGATTGGGCTAAAATCCTTAAGGTTGAGTTCTGAATACGAACACAACGGGTTTCACTTTAAACCTTGACCTCCTAGGCAAAACGTGGAGTAGGTTCTAAAGTGTGCCAAGGACTATCACAGAACGACAACAAAACATTACGACCGAAGGGTCAGGCTGAAAGTTTAAGTTCGAGCGACTGGTTAAAACACGCCCGTGAGAAGACCCCACGCACGGAAGCTAGGGCCCAGAATGGGAAGGACCACTGTGTGGTATCGCGAATTGTCAGCCTGGCAGCTTCCTGAACTTCAAACAAAGGAAAAACCTTGCCACATTCTTGGAGGCATTTGAGCACCTCCAGCTTGATTCTACGATAGACCTCGGATTGTATCTTTTAATAGAAATTCCCGGTTTACTATAATACTTGATCTTTGTGTCATTTGCTTTGATTAGTATTCTCGCAGATCGTAAAAAAATAATAATAAATAAATAAATCAGACAAGTACACACGTTTCCAAAAGACTGTACTTTTATGTTAGTTATCTTAGAAAATTACAATCAGCAAAGCGGTTCTCTACATCTCAGAAAATTACAATCAGCAAAGTCGTTCTCTACATGGTAAGTTCTACATCTCGAAAATTACAATCAGCCAAAGCCGTTCTCTACATCTCGAGTCACAATCGGCCCAACACCCGGTCGAAGACAAAAATCATAAGAAGAGAAGAAAGGAAGGAAGGAGAAAGAGGGGAGGAAAAGGAATAATGGAGGAAGCGGGACTTAAAAATATTCCTCTAGCGTCGACCCCCTCTGGCAGATATGCTCTGGTCCCGATTCCATCAATGGGCGGGACTGAGACAACCTGGCTCCCACAAGGGAGGGATTAGGGAACAACACAATTCCCAGAAGGGAGGGATTAGAGAAAACACAGCTCCACACAAATGGCGAGCGTCGAAACCAAGCGTCGGCACGACTGCAAGCGGACTCTAGTCTCGTGGCGATCAAACCCTGAAGCTTCATCATGTACAAACTCCGACATTGTCGAAGAGAGGAAGAAGGTTGGGAGCGGAGTATAACCTGAGCCATCGAAGTGGTTATTATAAAAAGCTTGGGCGCACAGGAAACCACGCGGTCTATTCGATTCTCATAGATGCATTAGAGTGCGTGCGCTTTCCAGGGAAGGCAAGCGAAGAGCCACGTAGGCGAGTGCAAGAACCCAGAGCTAGCTACATTTCAAAGGAGCCGTATGGCTCGGTTAAGAACTAGCAATGGAAAGTAGTAGCGAGGCGCGTAGGCTCGGTTCAAAGATCCTTAGCTCAGTGTCAAGGGAGCCACATAGCTCAGTTTGATGAGAACACAATAGACTCCTGATGACAAGGCCGCATGGCAAGTAGAGCCCGACCATTTAAAGATTGGATGACTAGGAAACCTCTCAACATAGGTCGTAAAAAAAGACGAAAAAACCAAGGAGGTAGAAGGACGGATCCATAGAATAATAAAACCAATGTTAGCGTTACAGACGTCTGAGGTTTAGATCTCGAAGTTAGCCAAAATGAGCAAAGATTATACAAAGGGGCCTAAATATTTAAGGTAAAGTTACGAGCAGCCTCAGTTGTGCAAGCCTCTAGTGATCTGAGTCAAAGCCGAAGCCCGATAAATGAGGAGCCGACCTTAATAGGAACCTCAGTTCTGCGGGAAGATTTATATTGAAATATCGAGATCGCTCCGGGATCTGCCTCGTCGCCAGCAGTTCTTCAGCCTCAATCTTCATCGGAACTTGAAATTGAAGTCCCGAACTGAAAGCCTTGGTAGCTCTGTCGATAATCATCCGGGATTATGGGTGTGGTATAGATCCACCGACTCATATTACTCCGTCCTTTGGCTAACCATAACCTCCACGCTGGAGGTCCGCGCCGCGGTGCACTCCTCGGCCGCGCTCCGCGGAGCTCTCGGCGAAGCCTCTCGGCGGCCGTCCGCCGCCGGGTCGCTGGTGCATAGCTCTTCCACGGTAACCTGACTCTTCGCCAACCACCGCCTTCGTCGCCGACAATATAGGCCCTCGTAAACTTTCTTTTCTCGGTCTTAACTCTCTTCGCGATCGAGGTGTCTTGGTCAGATTATGTTTCTGACATCCACCAGTCAAGCTTTGTCAGAGCTCCGACTCTTGACCTTCGATCTGAATGACTTCAACTATATGATTATCTTGTATGTAAGCTCTCCAGCCAAATGACCCTCCTCGCCGACCCTTTATATAAGTGGCCGATCACGTGAGAATAAGATGAGTTAACGAGATAACGTAGCCACGAAGCAATGGGCAGATAAAGAAGGCTTTCGGACATACGAGATGGTTCCTGGAGTGATAGGGCAGCCTCCTCAGCGCGGGGCATCCACCTTCTTGAGATCATAGTCGAGAGGATGGTGAAACGACCCGTATCGCTCGCGATGATAAGCGAGTCCTCGCCTCCCTCGACTCTGGCGATCATTTCCCACATCCTTATCGAAGGTGTGGCGTTTTTTCTTGTGAGCTCAGATAGAGATGGAAGAACTTTCAAGGAGGCTCGACCCTTCTTGAAGAACCCTTGGCTCTGTGGCGGAGGATGGTGTTCTTGCAGCTCTGTGGACACCTCGGCGAAAGAGAAGCGTACGCCCCCTAATCGAGACGTGATGTGATCCCCACCCTTGTGGCGGTGGTTCATATCTCGGCGGGTCCTGCGGTCGGAGGCGCTCTTAGGGGATCCACGGGCCTTCGCGCTGCAGCTTCTCTCTTCTTCGCCCGACAACTCGACCGCAGACGCGGTTCTCCTCGGTTGGCTTCCGCGACAGAGGCCCTCTGGGAGAAGTTTCCGTAGTGGGGAGGATCTCGAATAGAACGAGGCTGTGCCCAGGTCGAATGTCAGACCTGGTGAATCGGAAGACCTTTGTGGTGACGCCCTTATTTGTTCTTCACGTCGCAGGGGTAAGGTCGGGCCCGGTGCACGAAGCCAGCCTTGACAGCGAGTTGAGGCATAACATATTGCTTTAAAAGTTAACCTACTAGCGTAGGCGGAGCTCATACTACGGAGTTCTTAGGAAGTGGAGTCCATACTATCGGAATCCCCAGCGTATCGTCTTAATCGATAGGGTTGTATTCCCAATGTCGACCCAAATGAAAATAACGCTCTTTCCAATGCTTGTGGGAAGAAAGGAGGTTGAAAATCATAGGTTTGGCAGTGGCCCTCTTTGAAATATATAAGAAGTCTTTCGAGGCCTCTTTCACACTGAATAGATCCAACAACAGAGCTATACTAGGGACCCCGAGGCGTATCCTGAAAAACGGAAGAGTGAGCCAGGCCTTCCGAAGTGGGAGGCGGTTGGGGCGGGTACGATGAAATGGTGCGGGCGGCACGCGGTGAAATGGTCGCGAAGAATGAGCCGGTTCTTCGCGTCTCAATGGACCGTCTTGGGAATCGAACAACATCAGGCGTCGAGATCGGGACACCGGATATGGACGCGGAGGTCATAGCGGTGGCGGGTTTTAATCACGGAAGGCTCAGCTCGGTACGAAACTACGACGATCGGTGTGCCTCGTTGACCTCGAATGTTGGACCGCGGGGATCTCGTAATCTTCCTTGCCGCGCGGAATCTTGGAACGCCGACAACGCCGCTGACGAAACTACTGATTCGCCGCCCATTTCCGCTCTACTCGGACTCGGCCCGGCCTTCCCTCTGTCACGTGAGCTGCGAGCGAGAAGACCGAAGAAACCATCATGATTAGCGACGGAAACGAACAAAGCAGCGAAATGAATGTAGACCACGAATTTTCGATTTTTCATGAATAATGATTAGTTTTGATCGGTCGATATTGATGAAGCGATCAAATGAATAATGTTGAAAAACAAACCCGAAGCAAAAAAATGTTCATAATAATGTATTGAGTCAAAGAAACGAAATAGATTAAAATGAAATTATGTTAAGGTGAAAATGCAATTTTAATGGCAAAGCGTTGATTTGCAATGAAAATATGAAATTTTTTCTATATCTCGGATGACGAAGCGAGCTTTCTGGTTGAATTGGTAAGCGAAATCCTATTTGCGGAGTCAAATTTCGTTGAATTCGAAAGTCGGTTTTCATGAAATTCGATGACGGTATCAGTGGATCCCAGCGAGATTTTTAGAAAAATCGAAAATGTCAAATATTTAAAGAATTTCCATTCAGATAGATCTTTGACCAATAATCGGTGTTAGTCAATGACAGAAGAGTGTGATGTTATTTCGACATGAATGCGTCTACTATAAATAACCTAAAAAATCTAAAATATCGAAAATTTATAATTTGGTCTCGTGATAGTAGAGAGAGAGAGAAAGACAATCTTCTCTCTTGATTCGCTAAGATTTCATTAGTCGGATCTACCATGGTGAAATTAAAGTTGATGCGTGTGAGGGCTATGCGTGGTACGAGTCTGGGTCACGCCATGGTCAAGGTTCGGGTTTTCCACGAAAACGAGAAAAGGTAGTGTCCGTGAAATCGCGCCATTTGAAGTCACGATTTTCTCTACTCGGGTTAATTCATCTAAAGACATGTGTCAGGAGATGTTGTCGATTTTTCTCGACCGTGTTGTGTTAATATCTTAGCCATCGCCTAATCTGGTGGTGATTCAAATTCTGGATAAGTGGTGATGAGACGTATTTCCTTGATAGGTATATCCAATTAGGCCATTTGGACTCGAAATTGTTCATTAGTAGAGTATGTTGAAGCCCGGTTTTAATTCTGTTTTAAGACTCATGTGTATTTTGTATAACTTGTCCATCACTCATCGAATTGAGTCTTCAAATTGCTAAGTAAATTCGCGATAGGAGAACATTGCTCCTTGAAATAGGTCATCAAATTAGACCATTCGGACTCAATGCATTGAGTGGATTATGTTGATGAGTTAATTTTGTTCTGACTCCATGATTGTATTTTGTATAACGGTCATCACTTATCGAATTGAGTGATTAAATTGCTAAATAAACTGGTGATGGGAGAACGTG
This sequence comes from Tetrastigma voinierianum, assembly GCA_016808115.1. Lineage (NCBI taxonomy): Eukaryota > Viridiplantae > Streptophyta > Magnoliopsida > Vitales > Vitaceae > Tetrastigma > Tetrastigma voinierianum. Next base: position 117,545 of record JAEQBH010005674.1, read on the forward strand.
TCGCGAATAGGTCAATCCAGAATTCGAGCCCGATTTGGACTCAGTGCATTGGAAATTTATGTTGACCCGATTTAGTTATATTTGGCAAGGTAATCCTGTTGTTTAGGATATATCTTGGGTTTGGTGTCCAGATTTGGTGATTCGGTTGAACCTAAGGCCAGTATCTCAAAATGGTCTGAAACAGTGTCAAAATTATGGATTAAGACCCACGAAGTCGGGTATTACGGTATTTCGATCATCATGATAAATCGACTAGTTGTGAATAGAAATGCCATATTCTTCGTCAGAACTCCGTTGGACTCTGTGAAACTCATTGAGTCAAAATTCTATCCATATTCTGACGAAGTCTGGGGGATGATCGAACATGGCTGAAATTTATGTTTGCACCAAGTGTCGCGGTTGCGGTTATGTCGTGTGAATAGCGGGTTTGGCATGACCATTCATGCTTTGTGTTGTGGGCCTATTAATATGGTGTAATTGCCATTAGTTAGCATAAGAAAATCGCGAGAACAAAGGTTGAGTTCAATTGATTTAATCAATTGGAAGTGATTAAATGTAGGGTTGTTGGAAGTAGTGGTTAATGATTTGGTGAACGAAGATTAAGGTGTGGATGTTAATGGATTTTATGGATAATATTGACTTGTAGGAGGTGATAAAGAACGAGGGTGGAGGTGGAAAGTTTGTTTAAGGAAGAAAAATGGCGAAATATGGGTGAGGAAAATGTAAGTGTTTTGCGAGGAAGTAGTTGTGTGTTTGTGACGTGTGCGGGACAGTGGTTTTTGTTGAGTATAAATGTTCAAATGAAAAAAAAGAAATGTGGTTTTCTTGACTTTAAAATATGTTGAGAAAATATGAAATGATTATGGTTTCCATAGTTTTATAAATCATGTGTTGACAAAATATGCAATGATTATGGTTTCTATAGTTTTATAAAGTATGATTTATGGTTTCCATATGAAATGAAAATGTTATGAATGTATTTTTTATATATACATGTTTATATGAAAATGTTTGAATCCATGGTTACCCACATGTTACAAAGAAAAGTTTAAAGGAAAATTAGGCTAAGAGTACTTTACGCATGCATGGTACATGGGAAGGGTTAGGATTTTTATAGAGAAAAGGAAGAGTGATGCATATTGCCATGCACGTGAAAAATCTGAAGTTACAATGCATAATGTGATTTATTCCATAGTGCAATGGTATTTAAGAAAACCTGATTGCTCGGAGGTTCCTTTTGGGCCATCGGTGATCGTAAGGCTACTCACCATGGGGTTCTTTCATGGGCCAACAGTGGTTAACGGTATGATACGATTTCTCAGAGGTTCATTTTGTTAGTAATAGTGCTCTAGGCCTATTGTATGGACATGATATTTTGACTATTTATGAGAATTTATTATTATGATGATTTGCATGTTTTTATATATAATGTCAGCAGATAATATTGTATTAATTATTCTAAATGTCCCTAATCGGTTATTGTTATGGGAATAACAATGAATTAAGATTAGTATAAAGTTTGATTGATATTCATGGGATGAATGTGTATGAGATACAAATCAAATTTATCATTATTGAGAACAAATATTGAATGAACCCAGTCTTGAGATTAATACATGGATCAAAGTCATAGTTAATCTCTAATAGTTGTGTCATTAAATCCTTTAACACAGAGATCAGCTATAGTTCTCAGCATAAGGAATATTGTGTTTTGATATAATCAAGCGTTGTCTTTAATCGGATGATATATAAAGGGTTATACTTGAACATAATAAAATTATGTAGTGAGATATGAGTTATTAAGATGGAATTTGTCCTCTTATTATAAGAGGGTATCTACTGGGTCCCCTCGACAGTGGGGCCAGAAATGCATGGCCGTGCTCAAATGAATTGATGGAGATCAATGTCATTTGTTTAATCCCGATCTAGTGGGGTTTGGTAATCAAAGATAGAGCGATAAAGGTTGACTTTGCCATACCCTTATTCTATCAAGATATCATGAGACAAAAGATTATCATCATTATTAGCTATAATGAGTTGTCTCGGATCATGAGCTTTTCATTTAAGCTTTGGGGTAGTCAAGTAAGTAATGGCGTTCAGAGGCCGCATAGAGCATAGGGATCAAAATCTTGAGTTTGAGCATCTTTAAAATAAATGTTAATTGAAGACACCATAAATTAACGCATTAAGAGAATAATAACGGTTATGGTTTTCACTCTGTCGTAATTTAAAATGATGAGGTTATTTTAAAATTACAAATAACAATTAGTTGTTATTATTTAAATTAATTTAATTTGAAAGTTTAAATTCTGTTGAATTTAAATTATAACAAATAATTAATTTATTATATTTTCTTATTGGATAAGGAAATAATCTGTAAGGGTTTTTTAAGGAGTTTCAAATATATATTAATATAAATAGAGATTTGTTGTATAAATAAGGATTTGAATTTAAATTATTATTTAAGAGTTTTAAATATATAATAATATAAATTCGTTTCTTTATGGGATAAGGATTTGAATTTAAATTGTTATTATTTAAAAGAGTTTTAAATATATTAATATAAATAAATTCGTTTCATATTTGATAAGGATTTGAATTTAAATTGTTATTAAAGGAATTACAAATATATAATAATATAAATTCGTTTCCTTATCGATAAGGATTTGAATTTAAATTGTTATTATTAAAGTTTTAAATATATAATAATATCAAGTCGTTTTGACAAAAACCTTAGGAGACTTATATATATATATATATATATGTGAGGACATATATATTTTTAGGTGTGGTAGATCTTTTACTCTAAGAGCAATGAAAGCGGAGGATACTAATTCGTTTTGAGGAAAGCGAACTGAACTAGCATTCATGAGATCGTTCGTTTATTTGTTCGTGTGTGGATACTTGTAGAGGGTGGTCGCACCGGAAGGCGGCACCTTTGAAGATCCAAATAAACCAAGACCGCAGGACTTTGAAGAGCTTGACCGAATCGATCTCTGAGAGGTAGTTTCGTTTACGACTGTTTCTGGGTTTATGAAGCATGTGATCACTTAGTGGGTTAAAGGGATGAATTTTAAATTCCTTGCATTTATGTTCAGCAGTGGAAATACCGTAACTCTCTTTGAGCAGTCAGATGTGCTCATTTGTTTCCCTCGGAGGTGCTTTACTGTGAATGATGAGTGGTTACGTTATCTGGGTTCCATTGGATATGACGGATTCAAAGGAAAAGAAGTATATTGAAAAGATATGTTGACTCTGATTGTTTCTGGCATTGTATTTTATCTATATGAAAAAGAAAGTAAAGTAAATGTTTATAGAAATGAGATCCTTATACAATTGTTTTACACGTTGTATTTGAACAGAAAGGAAAATAATGCAAAGTAAATGTTTATGGAAATGAGATCTCTATACGATTGTTTTACACGTTGTATTTAGTATATCTGGAACATTATTTTCTATGGCTGTGCAATCATGAGCTCCTTTTGGCTCACCTTTTCAAATGTTTTATAAAATGTTTTGGGGGCCCAGAATTGTGTCTAAGTTAGGAGGCATCCTCAGGGCAGTGACACTAAAAACTCACGTAATGACCATATTTTGAAAATGTATAGTTTTTGTTGTAAATAACTACATGTGTACCTTTATTTTATGTGTATATAAGTTTTAAAAGATTGTTTATATATATATATATATATATATATATATATATATATATATATATATATATATATATAGTGTTGGAAGAGAAATGATTTTAAAGTTTGATTTGGGGAGGTGGTTGCATGGTGGACTTGATGTCCCATTATTGGATGTGGAGTAAATTAAATTGTTTTTATTACATGTGTTGTAAGTGGGACATGTCAGAAAAAACGGAGGAAACTCTGCTGCGATTTTCTATAAAGGGGTTTCATGTTTTAAAAAAAAAAAAAAATTTTCCACCATGTTTCATAAGATTTTAATGGAAACGTAACTATATAAATGGGTTCGCTCTGGATTCTTTTAAAAGGTTTAAGAAATGAAAGAGTTTTTCGGGTGGTAGAGAAGTGCAGGGAGGTCTCAGGAGTTAAGAAGGAAACTCGGGTTGGAACCCGACACATCTAACAAACACAGGAATTTAAAACAGGAAAGAAAAACAGGCGAAGAAGAAGAAAGGCATGAACTAAGGAGGAAGCGAGGGAAAAGGCCCTAAGGAATGGGATGACGAGAAAGCACCCTGGCCGGTTCGAGCTGATCGAAGACCTTCAAACCAGAAGAAGCGGAAAAATGCGATACAAAGATCTTTCTAAAGATATGGAAGCCTTGGTCGAAGCAAAGCGCTCGAAAAAGCGCCATCATTTTCACAAAACGATTGGCAATATAAAACCCGAATCAAACCATCCCGGCTAGCCCGTAGAAGCCTGTGGAGTCAACGATTGACCCTTGCTAAGCATGACCAAGGTTGGGGAAACGGCTATGGGATAGAAAACAATATGTGCATAGGCGAAAGCGAGCTCGGGGCGTAAGCGAGCATCGCTTATAAGGGAAGTTGAGTACAGTTGATAAAGAAGCTCGGTCCATAGTGAGATCCTGCCCATGCCAAAGTACAAGGACGAGCTGGGAATTGAAACAGCGTCTGGGGGTAATCAGTGATATAGGTGGCCCCGAAAAACTTGTGTGAAGAAAAGTGCCCAATCTCATGATCAGCTCGCGGATTAGGAAAGGAAGGATCTTACATGATCACGGCCTCATCATTATCCGCCTTGGTCGATTATGATAGGAGAAAGTAAGAGCTTATAAATCGATGGGAGATCTTGAGTATGTATCCCCAGCAGGGAAAGTAACATTATTTAAAAACATAAATCTCAGTCCATTCTGCCACAAAAGGTGTGCGGTGGTAGCGAGTGAGACAGATTGAATTCTTTCATTTTCATGAAAGAATGCAGAAGCTTAGCCATCGGAGAGGGGCGGTAGACACACTCCCTCGGGATCACCCTTTTTAGTGGGTTGCGGGTTGTGCGATAATCCAGGCCAACAATGGCCCCGACTCAGCTCTTGTCTCGATCGAAAACACCATCAATATATGAAATTTGTTTTTAAATTTCTCTTTAGATATAGTATAGAAATTCATTTACATAGCTCTACACAACCTTAGATATTTGTTTGAAAATATAATAGTTTTACTAAAATCATGTAAAATTATAATTGAAAATAATAATTTACTATCTTAAATGTTAATTTTTTAGAAATAACTTAAGAGATGTAAGATATATATATATATATATATATATATATATATATATATATATATATATATATATATATATATATATATATATATATATATATATATTCTTTTGAAGAATGATACAATTTTAAAATTTTGATAATTTATTAAAGTAAACCATTAAGAATTATTTAGGATATATAGATAGAAAGTAGAGCATTTAATGGGTCGTCTTGCTTTGAAACACCAAGACGCCTTAGTATTCTAATTTCTTAGTATCATAATATCATTGAATTTGTAAATGAAAGATCAATCCTAGGAACAAATGGGCATTAACACGTTTCGCCATAGACATAAAATATGGAGAATGCAGCTGGTTTTTGAACTTTGACTATGAAAATGAAATAGTGTATTAGTATTCCCCATCAGAATCATCACAGCTCTAAAGACAAACGGATGATCTGTTCAAGAAAGAATTCACCCATCCGCCTTTTTAAATTCGGCGCATATAAATCATTGCAATGGGGATCGGAATTTCAAATTTTCCGGCTTCTTTTATTCACCCGAACGAACACTTTTGTGTTTCATATTACTTGTTACACGTTTTCTACATTTTGAAGCCGGTACTAATTCTTAAAACTTTATAATTGGATTATAGTAATCAAGAAAAGTTATTAATAATTTTAGTCTCAAGTTTTTTAGTGCTATTAATTAATGTAAGAGTCTTATAAGACCCACCACCCGACCTTATTATGTTATAGTTACTTTCATTATTGGGATAACTTGCAAGAAGGTATCTGATCGGGTTTAAAATAATAGGTGCGTAGGCTCGGGATCTGATCTGAATGTTAGAAAGGAACTAAGAAGAGATTAAGGAAGCGGTTGATATCGGTGTTCGGCCCTTGGCGGCGGCATCCACCAGGCACAGGGCTGAAATGGGAGTACGATTCAGCGCAAAGGTGGGTAATATAATCGATGAAGAATCCGTATTAAAGAAAATCTGCAATTTTCACCAATTAGGAAATAGGATATTTCCTATTATATATTACCATCAGATTATCAGCAGTGAATCGGTTTACGATAAGGAAAAAATCTCACTTGATGAGAGAAATATCGTATCGTCTTGGTAGGAAGATTATCGTGATGTAATTATAAATCTTAGATTAAGCGTGGGTGAGAGAGATGCGTCTGAGAGGGTCGTTGTAGCGGGTTGATTTTCTGTAGCATGAAGAATGAGCTTAGGCATTGAAGAACCTTGGTGAACTTCCGTGATCCTTTTTGTTTCTTATTTTAAGTAGGGAGGCTGGACATCTAGAGTGTGAACCCCGTGACAATTCCTAGCCCGGTAATTTAAATAAGCTTATTGATTTTGGTTGAAAAAGCATCATCAGTATCTATATATCCAGGAGATATATAAGCTCAGGTTAATTACTCACTTTGTGCTCCTTATGAAAGCTAGATTTTATATCGGGTAAATATGAATTTTATTTCTTGAGATTTGTGTTTTCTTAGACAAAATTTTAATCTATACAGATCTAAAAAGATAAAATCATTATTTAACGGTGTAAAACTCGTTTTCATATGAGAACGAAATTTTTATATTTGAACCCTATATAATATAATTGCGTAAAAAAATCACTTGGAAGTTGAAGTTAAAGGTACGGTGCCCTTGCCACTATGATTTTCAGCTATTATTCAATTGAACATTCACCCAATTGCCAAATTCCCATGGCCATTAAAACTCCACTAATGTGTAAACATTTTGGCATATATACGAGACAAACTGGAATTAAAGGACAACTCTTTAATTAATTTGGAGTTTGGATCTTACTTAGATATGTAATAAGTTATTACCCAAAATTCTCTATGATAAATTCACTTCTAAATATATTTTCTAAAATTTTTTCTCCATTGCAATCCCCTTTTAAATCACTTGCAAAATATTTTTATAATGTCACATTTTTTATTTAGTTTAAATTAATAAGTATAATTCATTGCTTTAGATTTTGGATATGATTATCTACACATGATTTAAAAGTTTCCTTTTCTTTATTTTTTTAAATTTTAATTTAAAACCTTTTTATACATTTATTTGTAAGTTAGTTTGCAAGAATCAACCGTCAGACTTGAAAAGAAAAAAGAAAGAAACATTAGTACATAAAAGTAAAATATAAGGGTAATATAATAATTTTGAGTTATTTTACATTTCATTAGAATGAAACATGATCATACTTATATTTATCATCTTGTTCTTTCTAGCCCATTTCTCTAAGTGAGAAGGGTGATTTTGCCATTCTTGAGTACAATAATCATCCTTCTACATCTCTTTTCTACCATTTTCTTTTCAATAAAGTGGTTTTTCATAAATTGGATTTTCTTTGTTTTAAGTATTTTTATGGGTCGTCTTGTGCGTGTGTTAAGTTTCTATCGTTTTATCTGACGTTTGCAGATTTTCGTTGTCTTGTTGTGACTACAGGTATACGGGTGATTGAGCGAGCCAAAAGCTGATTCGATCGAGGAGCGTTAAGAGAATAAATCGTGGTGATTTATATATTGCAGAATTGAAATCATGGTCGTTAATAAACACTCATCCTCTAGAGTTTTTAGCAAATTTGATTATTTGTTTTCATCGGATGTATCATTAGTTTGAATTAATAAAATTATTCTCCTTTAAAAAGAAAAAAGATCATGCTGAGAAGAAATCAGTTTGTTTCAATCAAAATTATTTTTTATTTCATTCATATTTTATAAAACATCAAGCATAAGAGGAGAACAAAATGGGATTTCATTTCGTTACTCTCTGTTCACCAATAATCAAAGGGCCTCTTAGATCTATGTTTATAAAGGAGGATAGCAATATTCTAAGTGAGACATATTGACACAGATGCCTTGAACATAACACAAAAATATGGAATCAAAATTGGTACTATAACATGTAGGATGAATACTTTGGTTTCACTAGTATTTAGTATGGAATCATAATTGGTACATGACTAGCATGTTGTGTGTATACTTTGGTGTTCTCTTTCCTCTTTAGTATTAATGGATAAACTTGATAGTCCTTTTCATTACAAAACCATACGAGACAATCAGTGTTAGATTTTCATAAAGTGGGCTTTATTAATTGGATTTATTAATGGATTTGATAGGTCCTGGTGGTGAGATTGATGGGATTAGCAATAATGAGTATGGGGCAGAGTGTGTGAGATTTGAGAGCATGGCCTGGGCCGAAGTAATGGGGAGGCGCAGTGAATTAGACTCAAGCATATAAAGAGGGCTCAGGTCCTCCCGAGCCTAAGAGATCGTGTTATCAATCTGCATACAGTTACAGGAGATTTTTCTGAAATAAGTGAGAGGCATTCTCATTTCTGGCCCGGGTGTCGTCAGGGGCCATTAGGAAAGATCTTGAGATGCCAGGGTCGTTTTTCTTTGCGGTCTTCATCGATTACGCATCGAGAAGACATTCCATGGATTAAATGGTCTACATAATATTCATATTCTCTCCATTAAAATTATGTTTGTATTCTAACATGGTGATCTAGGTTAATTAAATCATAGACTACAGTTAGTATGAGGCCCGACCATGGATTAAATTAAGCATATGAATCGAATATGTTTATTTTGGGTTTCTTCAAATCGGGCATTACAATCGGTTCGGAGATTTTCTACAAATCCGAGAAATTAAAATTTTGCATATTTGGAATCTACGACGAGACGATCGGTCGGTGGGTGGCACGTCGTGGGGCGGGATGCGCCCTCGCGCCTCCATGTCTCGACTGCGGCATTGTGAACGGCAGTGCGTGAAGCAGCGCTAGATGCGCCACCCAACGGTTTCTTGGCGTCATCTTGGCGTCAGCGCCGGTAATCGGTTGGCAAACCGGTGGCAAGTTCTGCGTCCGTTTTGACGAGTTCGATTCGTGGATCTTTGGCGTGGAAGGCAGCGTGAACTGGCATTATGCGGCGTGGGCGGTAGCGTGGATCGCTGGCGTCATGATGGCGTCATCCATGACCGATCTTTGACCAGGCCCGTCGACAACCGCGGCCCGGATTGACGGGCCGGTCAGCGACGCGACGATGGCTGACCGGCCGGACATTGGCCCGACGATTAACGAGCGGCGGACGTGGCCGGCGATCCAGCGACTGGCCGGTGGCGATCAGCGCCCAGGCCAGTCCGCGGCCCGGCGAGTGACCAACCAACGGCTTTGTAGCATACCCGCACAGCCTCACACATGTGTAAAACCTTTCTGAGTAGCGCGTGAGTGTAAATGTCAGTATATTCACAGGCAATCTTGATATCTCTGTAACTCGTATTAAAATTCTCTACAATGGTATATTCACTTTGCATGTTTAAACTTTTACATATATAGAAAATAAATGCTAGAGCCTATATGCGCTAAGTAGGAATGTTTTTCACGTATTTATGTATTTCTCTATAGTTTAGGAAATACATATAATTGGCTAACATGTATATCCTTTGCATAAAAGGGTTGTGTAGAGTCTAAATTCATTGTCTATGAATGAATTGAGGCGATATAATTAGCGTACATATATATATATAATATGATACATAAAGTTTATATCCACTGGTTTGAGTGATTTTCCCAAGGATTGATTAGGTTGTGACCCATGAAGTAGCATAGTTGATTTGAGAAATATCAGTCTCATGTTGTGGTGGGATGTCTCTGTTTTTATTACGTGATCATACTCGAAGGAGGTGATCATAATGTTGAACCGTGGAGGATACATGTATGGCATGTGCTTGAGAAATAGTGATCTTAGTGGTTCATACACCTGAGGTGGTGATTCTTGAAGGATTAGAGAGAGAATATGTTCTCATAGTGCTATCATGTGGAGGGTCATCAATGCATATCATATTCCTTGGAGTGATTATGTGATGATGTATGTAATTCTCTGGCAGCCAGTGTTACATGATCTTGATTGTATTGTTTTTGTTTATTTTAGTCAATTTTAATAGGCTGCCGATTCATTTCAAGTTAGATCTATTTGGTTGAATTTCAAGAAATAGAAGGACTCATTTGGAATGGAGTGGCGAGATGTTCACTTAGTAAACACAATGGATGGCAGGCGGATATCACGACTCACAGTGCGAAGTGAGAAAAGCAGGACTATGCTGGGAGAGGCAGTAGGTTTGCTTATTGACAATGAAAGAAATCCATATGAGAACACTTGAAAAGTGGTTACAGTTAGTATCTTGCTAAGGGAAATAAGTAGTGACATGAGTGAAAATCTCAGGTTTCAATAATCACAGGAGTTGAACTATTAATCTTGAGCATGTATGATGGAGTACGATTCTAGTTCAGAGATTATGTCACGGATGTTGAAGTACAAAGACGAAACCAGCTCTCAATGTTACCATTCAGGATGTCTTGCATTGTGCATCAAGCCACTAAACACCCTTCCTGATTTTGGGATTATAAGAATAGCTCTGATTCAGTGAGACTTGAATGATTCAACAACCTTAAGGGTGAGTGCGAGAAGAAGAGAAGCGAAAGAAGGAAGAAGAGTAGCCATGGCCTTATATCTTTGTAGTCCCCATAAAGGAGAAAAATGGGGACAAAGTCGAACTCAAAGATTTCGAGGAAACTACGATTCGTCTGATAATATAGATTAGAAAGACGTTCTTAGAAAAGGATGGTGATCGGCTAGCTATTTTGTATGAAGAAGGTGCATGAAGGGCTACGTGAAATTTAAAGCTTGGATGTCAAGCGTGGGCTTCACAGAATTGTGATTCTTTAACACTTGTTTGTGGATCAACTATGAAGCACCATCCGGTTCTTGGTGGCCGATAGTGGAGCAACTAATCATGTTAGTTTACCATCTGAGGATTCATAAGCAGGAGGAAACGAAACGAGGATGAATCAAAAGCTCAACATGGGAAATATGAGGAAGAGGTGATCATCATGTCGTGGAGGATCAAATCTTAGTTTTAAGGTCTGGTTTAGAATGATGTTCAGAAAGAATTTGTTTGTGTACCCTTCACTTTGATGAATTTAGTTTTAATTATCATGTTGGATTAACTGATTCACTCTTTTGAAATTAAAAATAAAATCTTTACATTCAATATTTCTTAATTCAAATAAGTTATAGGTGTATGTATGTGGATTATAGTTAGTTTATCTTGTTCAAACATATCCATTATTATAAATTTGAAAAGGTTGAACTACAGGACCACTACAGGAAGGTGTATGCATTATGTATGTAACGAAGGCTTAGCCCTCTCTCAGGATGAGTGAAAGAGGTGCGTCAGGCTATCTATGTCTTAAAATGACTTAGAGATATCGTGAAACTATTATAGAGTGAAATGACAAGATAAGAAAGAAAATGACCAGGGTTAAATGGTTGAGCTTGTTTGGAGTCATTCACCAGGTATAAAGTGGACATTATAAACGTGACCTTATGTTAATTTTGTTTCATCACATTATTGATGACTATTCTGAAATATGGTTGTTGTACTTTATTAAAGAAGAGTGAATCTCTTGACAAGTTCGAGATTTTTCGGATGAAGTCAGAAGCAGTTGGGAAGAGTGTAAAAGTTATTGAAGATCATGGCCCAAGAGGTGGGAAGTGGAAGAAACTATAAATAAACCTTGAGCGATCTTGGACAGCTTAAGGGGCCACATTCGCCAAATGTCTTAGAGGACTCTGGATGTTGGCGGTTACACACAACTGGAGTCTGACGAAAAGTAGTATAGTGAAGAAACCAGTAGTATCTTATCTGAGTAGTGGGGAGTATGATTATTAGGAATTGAATTACAGGTTTTTTTCTATGGGGATTGAGAAGCTTTGGCTTAAACTTTGCCACATTGAATGGTAATATACAAAAGAAATTATTAAGTAATCTTTGAGGTTCTTAGATGAGGCGTAAACTAGCCATGCTAATAATCTTAAGAGTTTAGGATGTCATATGATAAAGTGTAATCAACATTAAGTAGTTGGACTCGAACCGCTCGATGTTACTATGTATATAGGAACATTGAAGGGATATAGGTTCTATAAATCAGTGGAAGGCAGTTTGTGGAATCATAAATGACTAAAAGTTTTGAAGGGTGGAGTTTGATGCCAGTAGAAGAAATGGCGCATAGGATATTGAGGGATGATGATCACGATGCCAGGTGCAATGTGGTGCTGCATGTCTCCTCTATCCACATATAATTGTGGAGCTTCCCACACACCATATTGAACTGTTGAGGCCCAGGGATCCTGTTGTTGAGGACGACTCTAATGATATTACATCAAGGCTCTCAGTGAATCAATGTGATTACTACTCGGTAAGAGTCCACTAGGAGAAAACGATCAGCTACCAGGACTATTTAGTCTATATAGGAGAGCAAGACTACGATATCTAGGTTAAGTGTGATCGATAACTTATGAGGAAAATGTTTCTTAAGTGTATTCAGGAACTGTGGTTAGATACGATGAGGATGAAAATTCAATCCATGAGGCATAATGGAGTTTGAGGAACTTATTGAATTACGAAGGTCATAGACCCGTTGAACACTTGAATGGGTGTATAAGACTAAAGGACCATAAAGGAAGGTGGGAAGTTGAAAGCCGGATGGTAGCGAAGGTTTCCCTCCCGAGAGAAGGAGTAGACTATACAGCAGCCTTTTCTTCAGTCTCTTAAAAAGATTCTTTCAGTGATCGTAGCGTAGTTGCTTTCATTTGATATGAGTTACACAGGATGGATGTTAAAGCGCAGCTTTCTCGATGGAGACAGCAATGAAGAAGTCTATGACACAACCAGAAGGTTTTGTGGCAAATGATTTAGGTAAACTTGTATGTGGCGAAAAGTCACATTTATGGTCTCAAGCGAAGCTTCTGAACAATGGTATAAAGTTTCATAGTGTTGTTGCTTCATACGGTTTGTTGAACAAAGTAGATCAATGTATATGCTACTTGAGGAGTCGGTGGGAGGAAATTCATTTTTCCTAATGCTACATGTGGATGAATCACATGCGGCCGGTGACCTTGGTTTTCTTGCATGAGGAGCAAAGCGCGGATGTTGTCGAGACTTTTGATGAGGACCTTGGTGGCCGTCTTTGTCCTAGGCATTGAGATTCACAGGAATCGTTCTTGCAGACTATTGGGTTTATCTCAGAGGGCATATGTTGATCGTATTTTAGAAAGATTCAACATGCAACTATGTAAACCAGGAATTGCTCTAATACATGGCAGGTGGGCAAGTTAGTGCCATCACAATGTCCTTATTCAGATATAGAAAGCGAATGAAGAATGTACCTTATCTTCAGTGCACTTGGGTATTATGTATGCTCAGTATACACTAGACAGAATATTGCGTTACAGCCAGGACTTCTAGCGAGATATCAGTGAGCCCGGGACACATGATCATTGGGTTCAACGCGAAAGGTTATAGTACCAAGAGACAGACTATATGTTGGTGGGCATTGTTTCGGGACCTACGGTAGTTGGGTATCCAGTTGGACTTTCTTGTTTGTCGGGGATGAAGAAATCGACAAGCGGTTATATTTTAAGTTAGCGAAGTCGCGGTATCATGGAAAAGTGAAAACAAAAATCAATTGCATCCTCTTGCCATGCAATGGAGTTTGTAGCATGCTTTTCGTGACTTCTCAAACAATTTGGCTCGAAACCTCATTAAGGAGTTGATTCGCCAGTGTTGATTGTGGATCGACCATCTGATTATGTGTATGTGTCTTCTGCGGTCGTTGTCGCTCATGACGAGAGGTCTCGAGGGTCTAAGCACATGGAAGTCAAATGTCGACCATAAAGGAAAAAGTTGGTGGCGTTGAGTGGAGCACATATCGAGATGATATGATTCTGGATCGCGTAACTTAAGGCCTTCGCCCTTGTGTATTTGATCGACATGTCATTAACATGACCGTTATCATGGGATCTTTGTAAATTAGTGGGAGCTATTAAGTTTTATGTTGCTCTTATGAAGGATCAGATCGATTTCATTATTTTGGTAATAATTGAATTTGTGTCCAATTTCTTTGACATTGATAAGGTGTTGTGAATGTAGGTTTATCGAGTTAGTCTACGTATATTGTTGGAAATCTCGAGGCATTGTGTGAAGCCTTGAATACGGACTATGGGTTCTTGGCATTAGCCTTAGCGACATCATTTTGTTACCGCGTAAAGTAAAGTTACCTGTGGGTAACCATTATCTGAGGTTCGTTGGGCCAGCGATGGATATTCTCTGAATATATTGGGTTTATTAATGACGGGAAAGATTTGAATTTGTTTCAAAATGAATGCTTTCCGCGTAGTATCACTCGTATGAAATTGTGTCGTTTAAACACACTACCATATTGAATCCATATCGGTAAGTTGAAAGCTTCGTGACCGCGGAAGGGCTTCGCGTGGTACATCTGATTACCATGATGATTGGTGAACTTTATGGGATCGGTCCAACTAGTAAATAATCCCCAGACGATAAAGGTCGCGCTGCAGTTTGTTTCAATTAATATATCGCCCCAGTAGGAGAATGTTAGATTTTCATAAAGTGGGCTTTCGTGGTGGATTGTCTTGGATTTATTGGTCACAATTAGTGAGATTATTAGGATTATGTCGCCGTATGGGATGGCAAGTGTGTGTTGGTATGTTGACGTAATGGAAGGCAGTGGTGAACTCAATATATAAAAGAAGGCTCGAAATCCTCCAGCCTGGGATACGTGTGTGTTCTTTATCACAGTTAGGAGATTTTATAACCAAGTGAGAGGCATTCTCATTTAAGCCAGTGTCATCAAGGGGCCATTCGGGAGAAGATCTTGAGATCTTGAGGTCATTTTCTTTGTAGGTCTTCATCAATTCCGCATCAAGAAGACATTCCATGGATTCCCAAATCCCGATTACATAATATTCATATTCTCTCCGTTAAAATTATGTTTTGTATTGCTGCTGGTGATCTAGGTTAATTCGTCATAGACTCTAGTCGTTCTAGTTATATAATACATATAAGTAGAAATATGTTAATTTGTTGATTTAAAAGATATTATAAGTTAATTTTAACAAATAATTTAATTATTTGGAATGAGAATTAATAATAAATTTTAAATTAACAATTTAAATATAATTTGATCTGAAATCAACTTAATTATTAGATGATAAGTATTAAATTTTACTAAACACTCTCCCCTTTACCATGAAAACAAAACTTTAAAGAATAAAACCAAAATTTGAAACTTTAAAAAACTAATCGTTCAAATACCAATAAAGTAATTTTAAATAATAAACTAAAGTAGCATAGTATAGGTTTAATTATCACTTTTACAAATTATCAATGCTTTAAAAACCGGACCGGGGTCTGAATCGAAAAATTTATCGGTTCACGGTTAACTAGTCAGATAGGTGGTCGAACTGGTGATGTCATAAATAGATAACTTATATATTAAAATAAAAATAATTATAAAAGGTAAATTTTTATAAAATTTTTGATAACATCTCCTCTATTTCTTAAGCATTTCTATAAAGTTTTTTACCTATATAAATCACAAGGTATCATATTTTAAATACAATATAATAAGTTAATTTCCATAATGTAAATCAATATAATATTTATCATAACCTTACTATTCTAATGAGTAATAGAAAGTATCAATTACATAAGAAATTATCAACACTTATCATCCATAATAAATGTTAACCTAATACTTACATGGTTACTCAAAATATGAAATGTCAACATTTTTCATAATAATAAGTTCATGCATAAAATATAAATACATGCTCTTCATTCATTTTGGAAATTGGGATGTGAAAAGTCAAATTGTATATGGAAAATTAAGTTTCCAAATCAACTCCTTCTAAGGCTATGCCACTATCATTAACATCTTTTACAAAAACAAGGAATATGTATCAATAAGAATACAAAAGATCTTCCACTTCTTCAATATCTAGTTCTCCTGGTTCATCCTTATTAATTATCCAATTTCCGGTTTCATCAATACATGTGTAATCAATAGGATCATAGCTTATTTTCTTGTTGTAGAACCTAAAAATGAAAAACTTGAAACTATTCATAACAATCCAAATAAAATTGATGTTCAAAATAATTAAGAAAATATTTATATCGATTTTTCAGCCGCAAATTGTAATGAATGCATATAAGATCATTAAGTCTTTGATGTTCCAATATGTTCTTCTTTTTAGTATGTATGCGTTCAAACACGTTCCAATTCCTTTCACACCCAAAAGATGATGAAGGTTGGCTCAATATTTGAATTGCCAACTTTTGCAAATGTGGGGCACTAAATCCATGTACCCTTCACAATTCATCTAGTTTTCATTACACATAAGAAATGTGACAAAAAAAAATCATTAGTAAGTTTAAAAATATAACAATTTATACTTTAAAGTACATTAGTAAATATTAAAATATAACCGGTTAAAAATAAGTTAATATATGTATTATCATTTACTAGGTTGTAATATTTTATGTGAAGAATAAACCAAACTCTTTTCCAAATTTTCGATTCTCGTTTGCTTTAACTCATTCATTACTTTGTTTTGCCTTTGATGACTTTTTTGATCAATGGCATCTATCATACCTCCAATAACTTTAGGCTTATTACAAAAGTTTTTGATCATATTGATATGATTCAACCATAAATTTCTTCGAATGAATACTTTTGTGAAGTTGTTCATCCCAAGTTGCTTTGATATTTGTATAAGGCTTGTATAGTCTTGTTATGATTAAACCTTCTTGATGTTCAAATGGCCCTATACATGCCTTCATATACATATCCCATAGAAGGCCTCATCACCATCAACAATATGCAATATAAGCATATAAGTGGGACCATGAGTTTCACAATTATGAAACAATCATCCCAATGCCTTGATCCAAAATGATAAAAATCACTGACTCTACTTTTAGTATCCTTTGAATATTTAGAGTTTACCAAGAACTTGCCTGATCACCAAAGCTTACCGTCATGTTTGTGATCATGGAGGCTTTTCAATGCAATGGATGTAGTAGCAAATCGAGTTGCACAAAGTCAGAGAATCTCTGTCCATTATTCTTTTTTCTTAGCCAACTTAACAAAGAAATATGATTATACACAAAAATTGTCACATTTGATGCATGTCTTGCAAGCTTAGCATTATGATCCTCAACACCACAAATATCGCCAAAGATTAAATTAAGGCGTAGGTTGCCCAAAGTGGCGATTAATGTGTTTATATTTATCATAAATCAATCTTCTATGACCATAATTTGTTATCGGTGATCATTTGAACCTCATTGCTTGGACCAACCCATGTAATGATCTCATAAAACAATAGAAATAGATTGGTTGCATCTTTCACAAAATCTGAAGCATCAACATACTTCACAAATGATATTCTTTGGGGAGAATAAAGCGTAGTTGATGAGTGTTCTTTGTATTATCTATCGACCATCACCCATTATTGTCCACCAAACCTAAACTTTGTATTAGAATCCATAAGTAATTGAACTTCCTTCTTTGCATCGTCGAGAGAATTAACTCATAGTTGATAGTAAGTTGAACCTTATATCTTGGACCCGATTGCGGATATAGCATCGAGCGCGGTTTTAAGTAGAATGAATTCCACTGACATTAGTAGGAATGCATGCCGCCATCATAAAAATCCCAATAGTCATGTTTGTTCTCCAAACAATTTCTTTCCTAACATATGCACTCTTAATGGAAGGTTGAACCCTTGGTAGTTCTTGGTGTATTTATCATGATACCATCTTCAGGTGATCTTTTAATAGGTGTCAGTCAGGGTTGAATCTTGAGTGGAGTTGAGTCTCCAGTTCCATTCTCATTATAAAAAAAAGAAAATAAATATTCATATATGTAACAATACAAGTTATTAATTTCCTGAAGTTGTAAGTCATATGAAACAAATAGCGGACGATAGATCAATCTGAAGATCTGAGTCATTGTTAATTTTCTGTCAAATTTTCAATGATTTCTCATTACCTATGAGTAATATTTCCTCACAAAGATCCATTACAAAATAAAGTTGAAACATGTATGAAAAGACATAAAGTAAATCAAAATAGAAATTGAAGAAGACAAAGTAGGCATGCCTTATGATTTATGAATAATCATAACAAGTGGAAGAATAACAAAATTTAAATTGAAGAACATTTTACAGATAATTATCATACACATCTATAGATTTGGGTTACGAAGAAAAATGATAAATATAAATTCAAAATCTTAATACTACAATCTTGAGCAAATATGACAACGAAGAATCAACTAAAAAGCATTCAAGAGAAACTTGTTCCTTTGAGTGAACTGCGAATAAAATCTGCGTTCTCAAATCAATTCAGCGGATCACTCAAGCCAAGAAGTGTAGTTGGCTTGACTCAAATCAGAAGATTGTTAGGTGTGAATTACATATATTTGTGCATGTCTTTATATTCATTTGAGCTTTTGATACAAATTTCACACCTAGATCATGTAAATTTATCATAAATTCCCTCTTTCTACATTTGCGATAATAATGAAGGAAAACATTACAAAAATTTGGTTTTCGTGTCCAGTTTATAATAATAAACTAGTCATTGATTATAATTTTCGATCGAACTTTAGGTGGTCACTAATTTTAATGAATGATGAATTTAAATATTTATTTATTTATGATAACAATTTGTTATTCTTCTGTTGTTGGTCGTGACTTATTATTGACATACCCTTGATTAATGATGATCTTGATAATATGAATCCGTAGATTTTACTCTAACGACTAGAAACTCTGTGAAGCGGCCGTATTGCTTTACTTCGACCACTCCTGTAAAAATTTTAACCTGAACATGATTTTATAAAATTTCGTGGTATGCGGTACATCAGGACATGTCCCAAATCACAGTATGCATCCAATTTACTATATCCAAAATGTAACCAATATCACCCAAATAGCGTTCTGGCAGCTACTTTACGTAATAAATACGTATGTTAATTCCTCTGATTCAAAGTATTTGTACACAATATTCTTAATTCTGACGCGATGTAAATGTCGGAGAATCTAATCTGCTCCGTCAGGATGTCTGTACGGAATAGTTTTAAATCTGAATAATGAAATTCATGATTTCGATTGAGTCATCTTTTATAAAGGTTTTGCTTTTCGGAAACATCAGCGTAAACTTTCTTCTGATTGTTTTCCGGAAGCTTTGCGCGCTAAAGTTTAAACTTTTACGTCTTCAACTTCTTTTAAAAGTTTATGAAACTTTTAATGTCTTTAACATAACTTTGCTTTCAACAACTAACAAAGCTTATAAAACTCATTCTTTGGCAGAAGTTTATAAAAACACCGAAACTACCTCTTCTTTGCTTGCTTCTATCTGTTTGAAAAAGTTAACTGACCTTTCTGGCTTCTTTCGAGTTTACTCAAAACTTTTCATAAAAGCAGAACGGGCTCAATAGCGTTCTTTGAAAATAAATGGAACTGGGCTCAGTTTGCTTTAAAACTCGGGCTTTGTGAATAATCGATTGATTTGCGTATGTGTGCGCCAAAGGCATCAGCCGCTGGGCTATTTTTGCTTCGCGTCACCGCGTGACGACGCAAAAGCGGCCGTCGCCGATTGGAAGACGCGCGGTCGCCATCTTCGGTCGAATATGGTCGCCGGTCGACACGGTCGCGTGTAATAATTTAGTTGTTTCGTAACCTTATATCTTTCGCATCGTGCCCGCGGTCTCCTTTAAATGCATGATGTATGTCCTACGTTTGCCGACCGAACCAGCCGTCGTATGAATCTGCCTTGTGATCACCGTCTGAATCTATCGGCCGGTTCGCGCCGAAATGAGGAAAACGCGTTTTCGTAACGTCTTTGCTAACGCTAACTCTTTGAAAAATGGTTTGGTTAAAACCATTTGCTTGCTAACTTGAAAATGGTTTAATTATTGGCAGTTTACTTGCTACTTCAACTGCTTGAAAATGGTTTTACGATTTTAAAATCAATGCTTTAACCGATTATGGTTCTTTCGAAACGTTTGCTTGTTCTAATTTATTGCTTCTTCTTGAAAATGGTTTGAACTCGAAAGCGGTGAATCTGAGTCTAAAAATGATTTATAATAATAATAATAATACGGCTGGTATTTGGAAAATGAGTTTAAAAACCCGAATTTCCGCATCTTTCTTCTTAACCAAATTATGGATCATGTTTCGTATTCGTTTTAATATATATTATTCGATGTCGTGGTCCTTGTCGGTAGCGTAAACAATTGCGCAACGGTCTTCTGATTAAATCACCGAAGTATGTGAATACGATGCCATTCGGGCATATGGCTAGATTCTGGTAAGGGACTTCATTATAGTCTGGCAGCTGAAAACATTTACGAAAATTATGTCATTTGTCCCGAATAAAATCTGAAATTTTAGCAAAAGCGATTGACGGTCTGAAATTCAGCGGTTGTCAGAAAAATAGTCCTAAAATTCTGGAATTCTGAGTCTTTGAAAATTTCGTCTAAAAATTTTGAATTTGAATTTATGACCTCTAAGAATCGATGAATTTATATAGCGCTGTTTCGATAATCTAGTAGGAAATTCATATCTTGACGCGTAATGAGATTTTTGGTGTCGTGTGACTCTGATCGTCGAACCAAGCAAAGCTTTGGTAGAAAGTGTTACTAGAATGGCGATAGATCTGGAAAAAGCCAAAAATTTGGGTTTTGTATTTACACAGATACCGGTGAAATCTGTGTTTACGATGTCTTCCGTAGCGTATTCTCGTCGTAATCGGCGCTTTCAGTGTTATCCGAAAAAATCGGCGGTCGATTTTGTCGTCGGAAAAGAAAGAAGAAAAATAAAACTAAAAACCTCTCAACTCAGCGCTCTGGCGTCCTGCCGATTTGCCCGTATTGTTGTTGTTTTATTTTTGTTTGCCTTTTTTTTCTTTATGTGGGACCTGTGTCCTTTTTATTCCTTCTTGTTAATTTAGCGAAACAATTTATTTTAATCCGGTTTCCAGTTTTGTTATCCTGGTGAATATTAACTTTGCTTGTTGTGTCCGTTTTGAGATTTTTCAAAAATCCGGATTTTCGGGTTCGATAAATCAGTCTTCGAAATTTGGTAAAATATTCCATTTAATCTGATTAATGACTTTTAGTCACTAGATTCATGGATAACTCGTTGTGATCGCGTTCGATCGTCGATATCTAGAAAGTGGACTGCTGAATTGATACGTGATTTATTATTGATAATTCTTATTTAAACTTCAATTAATTATCTCACCCCTCGATTTCGTAGTGTAAGTTGTCCTCAAGCATTTCGTATTACCGTCCGACTTTGAAATTGTATTGTGTGTCTCTGCGATTATGATTTCTGTATCCTTTTTGCTTAATGACCATTGTACCCTTGGTTTAATCTGGCAAAATTCAGTTCCATAAACTTTCATTTCTACTTAAGTCTCCAAAATACTCTGATGTGACACTTGATCTTTCTCTTATGCCTTCTCTGTTATCGTATCTTTGTACTCTCTCGGGACCGGTGTTAAATCCTCATAATAGACGTTCGTCTCCGAGAATGAGATATTAAAACTCGAGAAGAAGCGAAAATGCCTCGTTCGAATAAGTGAGGGATCTTGTGTATATCTGGTACTCTGAACTGATGGCTCTTTCATAAGGATCTTCGAAGTAGACTTTATTGTGGAATCGTTTCTTCTCGACACGTTCCTTGCGTTATGCAATGCGCGCGGTATCTCCTCCATAAGTCAAATTTTCCTTTACCGTGCCGGCTGCTCTCTTTAGTACATGTGAAGGATGCGGGATATATTTCACCGGTATCGATACATGGAATGTATCATGAATCGCCAAATAACCAGGGGTAACTTGACATAATTCGCGGCTTACTTTGCTCGTAATCTCATGAGTCGCATATATCTCGGATTCGCTTCCCTCGTTCCCAAATCTCGACACACCTTTCCAAGGTGAAATCTTAGACTTAGTCACCTATCTCAGTGCAAGTCTCTGACGGTTGTCAGCATGCTTTTACGTACATCTCTTGCTATCTTTGGGTTATCTGACGACTTTCCTTTCTCTGTGATACGTACTAGTTGAGGCCTGGTCTTCTCTCACCAACCTCATCCCGACTGCTGGGTCACCATTTCTGCCCGCCTAGCGCCTCCAAATGGAGCCATATCTATATCACGCTTGATAGCTGTTGTTGTAAGCGAGCTCCGGCTAGGTGCGTGATCCATCCAACTCTTTGGTTAGCGCTGTTTCTCGTGTATCATCTGCGTCTGAATAGTCATATACGTGACCATCCGTGCGAGGATGAAATCTTCGTGAAATGTAGTACCTAACGTTGTTGTTCAATAAACGACACGGATGTGAACTCAGGTCTCGATCTGAAACTATCAGCTGGAACCCGTGATCCTTTATCTCATCTACATCTGATTAGACGACTTTTCCAATAGATCCTCAATATTAGCGGTGAAAATGATCGGTTTAGTCAATCGATCCTTCATCGCATAGCATCATGTTTTCTCTAAGTTTTGTGGAAGACTGTTACAAAATCCATAGTGATCTTTTTCCCATTTCCACCTTTGGAGCAGGAATAGCGTATCTTCCGCGGGCCTCGATGCTCGCCTTCACTGCGATAGGTTAGGCACCTCGGCCAGTTGCGATCTCTTTCTTCATCTGCATTCCACGATGTTCTTTCAAAGTCCACATCTTAGTCTTTACGGATCTTGTGCTGTCTGTGAATGGTCTTGCCAATGTCTCTTTTCAGTTCGCCATATTCTAGCACACACATTCTCTGCCCTTTCACTATCATGCCATCATCTCTAATTTGAAACTCTGCTTTCTTTCCTTTTTCTATCTCCTCCTTAAGCTTAATCATCTGTGGATCTGCGCGCCTGAGTCGATCCCTTTGGGAGATGTCAGCATGAAATGTGGTAACGAGGCTCTGAATCCTCGACCTTGATATCACCCTGGCTCTCGGATCCACGGCGGTGGAAGGTAACTTTGATCTCATGTGAGACCAGAGACCCTCACGGTGTTCGCTGCTCAGGCATCTGTTCTTGACATTAGCTTTTCTGGATGGTGCTCGATGGTCTGAGTCGTAGTCATGTCGACTCAGGCCATCTTCTTTGTCTCAGGTTTAACTCTTTTGGGTGAAATATGTTGAACTTTGTAATCTGTCAAAGATCCTGCAAAGAACACCATATAGTAATGTCTCCATATTTTAGGGCAAACCGCATTTGCTGCGAGCTAAATTAGGTGTGTGAGATATTCTCCTCATGCTTCTTTGCGTACAGGGTATGCAGTCGTCTATCATTACGTAAAAACCTGACCAGAATATACCATGACATCATATAAACCCTCAGGCCATCTCTCTCCCATTGGTAGCTAGAACTAGAATTTGAAGTCAATCTACTCTTCAACTCCTCGAAACTCTGTTGACAGACATCTACCCAATCATACTGACATCTTTCTACTACTGCAATGCAATGTACACCAGAACCCTCAATAAATCAGACACTCAAGTAAACTACAGTTCACCTCACATTCTTCTGTGGTTTCACTCTACTCACCGTCTGTTTCTCTGGGATCCACACTGTCTCTCTCTAAAATCACATGACCTAGAATGCCACTGTCGAGCCAAAATCGAGCATCGGCTCAACTTGCATATAACCGTTTCTCCTTAGTCCAGAATAATAACTTTAGTGCTCCAATGTTCCTCCAACTACCCGAATACACTAGGATATCATCAATAAGTGTAAAGACTATGACTAACCCATCTAAACACGGCCGAATACCCTGGCCATCAAATCCATAACCGCTTCTGAGCATTAGTCAAAACTGTACCCCAGAACACCAAAACTGTATAATGCCCGTGAAGGTATCCTCAATGCGCCTTTAGGAACATCACCTCCTCTGCACTCAACCGCATCACCCACTCTCAAATCTATCTTCGAGTATACTCGAGATCCTCGGAGTTGATCAAACAACTCATCGATTCTAGAGTGGATAACGATCATGATGGTAACCTATTTAAAATTACCAGAATCTATACACAACCAAGAAACTCCATCTTTTTAACGAAGAGAACCGGAGCCCCCATGGATATGCCTCAATAACAGAATCCTTACTTAACAATTCTTCTAACCAGCCTTGTTCTCTCAAATTCGGGCGCGTTCCATCTTGGCGCGATGGTCGGAAACGGGCTCACCCCGGATCAAATCACGCGAACTCCACTCTCTTTTTCCTCGGAGGTAATCCCTGCCGATATCATCCTATCATCCGAATCCTCTAACTGAATCACCCACCAGAGTCCCCTTCTTCCTCGCTTTCACCACATAAGTTTTGGTATAGATAAACTTGACAACCTCATACGCAACATTCTCTCATACCACTACAGAGAGATCAGTACTCATATAACTCTACATATCCCTGAACTTTACCTCCAATTTCCGGCCTATTCAATCTTACTCCTTTTGTAACAACTAACGCGCTTCATGGTTAGACAACCAATCCATGCCGAGAAACCACATCGAAATCCTCATATCTGAAGCTACAAGATCCGTTTAAACCTCGCCCCTCAATTTAACTCTACTTAGCTCCCCGATTACTCTATCTCATGAAAAATCTGGATTCCCAAATGGAAGGAAACTTCATACTAATTTCTAAATTACCGTATTTCTATCCGAAACGATCTAAGAAATTGCTCGACGAAATGAATGCGTAGCCCCGGTCTACTGGCGTATATGCATCATGATCAAGGTTAGACTATAACAGTGACTACATCCGATGTAGACTTCATCTTGGCCGAAGCCACAGATATACTGGGCCGAAAAGCGGGCTCATCAGGATCCCCGCACCGCTACTCTACTAATACTCACTCATGCTACGCCCTACGGGAAACCTCTCCCGCCAACTTTGTGTGCTAATCTCTCCGTAATCGGGTAGCTAGGATCACATCGATGTTTCCGCACTAATCACCGGAGGATTCTTAATAACTACTTCCGCCACAAGGAAACACCATGTACCGAATCTCCTACATTCTGGCGGTGTCGCTTTCTCGACATATATAAATATACAGGAGTAATACTGTGCCATCGCAGCAACCTGGGGCCCCATCAATCCTCGACTGTAGATAGCTCCTCACCCGCACTCGCCTCTATAACCTCTTCTCTCGCTTCTTCAGATCATTCCGAGCTTTGTCAATTTACGCCCGTGCACCTCTACTCTTACTTTCTGGTTTACTGACATGGTCAGAGTGCTTACTTAACTCCTCAGCCACTCACAAGCTCCCAAATCTATTCCGAGGAACCACCGATAAATGCACTCCGATGCGGAAATGAGTCCCCAAAACCTCAGATTTCGTGACTTCAGATTCGTTTCAATATATAACTAATCTAACTAGCCTTAACTTTCTCATACTCTGATACCGACATACTTTTCTCCGTCAATCCTGAAGAACCTCAATTTTTTGAATCCTTATGACTCATATAAAGAATCTGTCAGCCGACTTCGTCAAATTTGGCCTCACGCTGATACCTGCTCATCGTGATAATTCTCCTTTCTAATAAGATCCCACTAATCTTGTTCGCCTTCCACAGACAACCGGAAAATGAAGACTTTTACATCCGTGTTCCCATATCTTCGTGAAACCTTGTTTATTTTATCTAACCATACCAGTCGTTTCTCTAGATCACCACGCCAATATACATTTTTACGCCACTTCAGATTTCTCTATTCGACCTCCCTTGGTTTTCCATAACCTCTAGGCAGGAGGTCACAGGATCACAACACGCATTTTATCGCTACTATCTCTACACTGGGCGCCACTTGCTCGCCGTAGTCAATCTGGAAACTTGAGCTCCTCTCGTGGTCTGGGATGGTCCACCGACCTCAAGGTCGAGGCCGATTCATGCAGCGAGTGGAAACCAACTAATGCGCTCATCCTCAAGGTGCACTGCAGACGCCGAAACCGCCGGAATAACTCTCCTAGACGACTCTCTAAGTCCTCTTCCGAAGACAAATGTGATTTACCAAAACTCAACCCGTCAATCACTGGTTACGACATTTCAATTCGAAAACGACTGGCTGCTAATACTTATGCTCGATACCACCTTTGACACACTTCTACCCTTCCAGCATAAGGTATTTCACCCACAACTCAAATTGCTAATTCTTAACGCTCAGAACTCCCGCAATGTCTGTATCATTCGCTTAAACTCCTATAAAAATTTTCTTCTTAAACTTTACGATTTTATAAAATTTCTAAGAAGATAATGAATGTGATATAGATACACACCTAAATCCCAGATAATATCCAATTTATTAATTATATCCAAAAAATATTGCAACCAAAGATAATAATACATTCTCACAAAACTACTCTATGTGTTGATACATATGTTCCATTATACAAGTTCAAAGATTTCCACAATATTCTTACCATAAAGATCGAAGTATAAATGTCGAGAATCCTAACTGGCCCAAATCCTGGAAAGAATCAGATCATAAAAATACTTTTAAAATACAAAATGAATGAGCTAAACGAAACACATGAGCTGGGATGCTTATAAAGTCTGCTTTCCAAATAATCTCAAAACCAAAACTTTCTTTACAATTATTTCCTAAGCTTTATTTGCTTACTTTGAAAGTTTCTCTCTAAAACTTTATTACTTTAAAAGTTTTATAAAACTTTTAATACTCGTCATTTTCGTTTTCGCTTTTCTTAAGTTTATAAAACTCTTTCATTTCGTCATTGTGTTTCTTATAAACTTCTCAAAACTTCTCGCCATTGCTTTTATCCTACAGCTTCTTAAAACCTTTCACAGTCCTTTTACTTTTAAGTCTCAAAACTTTTCATAAAAACTACTCTCATTTCAACCGTATTCTTCAAAATGAAAAACTTATTCCCGCCCAACCGTCATTTTCTTTAAACCTCCTAAGCTCCTCGGGCGACTCCAAATCCAAATTTTGGCCACTTTTCAAATCGGGAGCATTACGCTTATAAAACATCAACCACCTGAGGTTTATTTTCACATCAGACTCTTGAAATAATGTAGTTCTCACGATCATGCCTACAAGGATCTGTCCAGATCACCTTTTTCCGCTGGATGACGCGACCGACCAACGCGATCACCATACAGAGTAGGTTCCTGAGCGCTTACCATTCCTTTAAATGACGACAGATTCGCCCCAGCCACGACTGCAAACTAAAACCATGACATCCTAACACCACCGCAGACGCATTTTAATAATTTCCAATTTATTTTCTTGCTTAGAACTAGTACATCTGTTTTTACAAACATTCTTGCTTCATTGTCATTTTCAAAATTATTTACAATTTAAAACTATTTTATTATTATTGAAAATTGGGCTTAATTATTCAAACCATTTACTTACTTCGCGCCATTGAAATTCGCTTACAATTTAAAATCAATGTCATTTCACCATATTTAACTCAAAACCATTCGTCGATTTGAATTTATCATTACTGGAAATCTATTAACTCAAAACCATAATACTACAGAAACAATTTATAATAATAATAATAATACACTAAGATTTTAACCCAGCCTGTAACACTCCACCTCATTACAAACCCGAAGATAGCCCACAACTCTTCCGCCTGTTTGGGTCTTGCATACACTGGCTGACAGATCACACATCACAAGACAACTAGTTACACTCAGACACTTCTAATAAGAGCAATTAAAATTTTCGTAAAACATGCGCCCAAACGCCATTCACGTATGCTGGCCAGATTCCAGACCAGCCAGATTTTCCATATACCTAAAACACCCGAAAACATTTCCCTCGGTAATTGGCCCGGATCACCGAATAAAATCCCGACCCCAACCGTACCAATGGGAAAATCTTAAATTCACCCTGGATCGTCCGAAAAATAAATTCTAAAATTTCCTGGTACTTCCAAAATTCCTAAACTCAATCTAAAATTCCGACCGAATTTACGCCCCAAGCACATTCCAAATGATTATATAAATTTTATGCCGAAATAATACAAGAGGAAATTTCCACCTCTTCAACCTCGACAAAAAGCCTCGTGACAATGTTCACACAGAGCCTCTTCGCAGAGAAGAACTTAAACTCTTGGTCCGAAAAATTCGACCACTAACTATCAGATCCTAAACTAAAATTCAAAGCCAGATATTTACCCGAATTCCCAAGCAACTCGGCTTCTCAGACTACGCCAGAGCTGCCGCAGAGAAAGACTTTCCGTTGCGATCCCGAAAAATCCGACTGCCGTATTTTCGTAATCCAGGCTAGTGCAATATATAAAATAAAATCTAAAACCTCTCAACTCACGCGCTCTCTGTGACGTCTTGCCATGTTTGTTTGTTGCTTTATTTTTTGTTTGGGTTCTTTTTTTTTTTTTTTTCTTTATGTAGACCTACATAACCTTTTATTCTTCTTTGGCCTGCCTCAAACAATTTATTTTCATTCCTGCCAATTTTATTTATCCTAATCAATATTCTTTAACTATTTGTCATTTTTCGAATTTTCAAAATCCTGCTGCGCTTCTGCTCTAAATCCACGCCTAATTTCGTAAAATATTCCGACTGCCTCGACCAACGAAACTTTTCTAGGTCACTAGATTCTCGCGAGACAAACTTAACGGCGCAGTCCCAGCTTCACACCGATATCTAGAAAATCTTCTACTCGAATTACTCCGCGACTTATTATTATTAATTTTACTATTTAAACTCCACATCATACTTTCACCCTCAATTTTCCTTAATCGTAAATTATTCTCAAGATTAGCCTATCAAACCAACTTCAACAGATGTTACCATCTCTACTCTGACATGATTTCCGCTATCTCACGAATTATCAGACCTCTACTTTAATACCACACCCTGCCCATAAACTCGCCCTACTCTAAAGCCTCCAAAATACTACAATGCGACACTTGGTAAATTTTATACACCCCTTGCGCATCACGTGACTCACACCTCTTATCGTCATACAATTATAACTGGAGATCAATTATCGATCGTTTTAAAAATACATTATTATTCATGATAAATCTTATATTGCGTGAAATTCTATAATTTACAAACAAGATTGTAACCTCATCCTTGACGCTCTATATTTGTGGGACTTTAATTTTTAGCCTTGTAAATATTCTACAATCACATCACTTATCGATTGGGCCATATACAAGCGTATAATTTTATGGCTTAACCTTACAAGGCCTCCCAAAAATTTATAATCTATGTTAAATATTTTAACGCTTCTGTTAATATTTTCATATGTTGCGAAAAGTTCTCGCCATAAGATGCTTCCATTATCCCGCGAATCATTCATTTACGGCCATTAACGACATATTATACTTATTATGCGCTTTATGTCACGCAGAAATTGATACATATTCTACTTCAAAAAATATTATAACCTATATATGAAAGTTTGATATTTTGTGACTATCATAAAGGTAGTCGCAAAAATGTCCTATTATTTGCTACTACTTATTGGTTGGTTTCAAAATTTATATTATTTTACATAACTCTTCCGCTGATCGTATGAATACTTTCGATATTATGGTAAACTTTGTAAGTAATTAATTCACCTATGAAATTTTAATATTTTTTAGGATCGATAATTGAAGTTGCAAATGTCTAATAATTTAGGGTCACTATTTTTGTAATTTTTCAAAATACATTTTCTACATGGAGTTTAATAATTTTTATATATTATTTCAAAACTTATGTTTTTTAAATCCAAAAGTTACATTCTTAAAATACATATTTCACATGGTTTTTTAAGTGCATTAAAATATTACCCTCATTATAAACCATTTTTTTAAAAAAATATTTATAAAAATTATTATTTTAACATTTTAACTAATTATACATATTTCCATATACTATATAAAATAATCACAAAAGTTTTTAAAATATTTTAATGTTTATGAACTTTATGGACCAGATGTGGAATAATTAAAATGATACGATATATTCTTAAATTATTTTGATAAAATATATAAAATGTTAATTTTTTTAGTCAGACAACAATTGAAAATTTGTTTTTAATTTTTTACATATGTCAACATTTAAACAAAAATTATCTTAAACTCTTTAATACATATATTGCATTTAATTAGTATTTTCATTATATGATAATTAAAAATCATCTCATGATTAGGGGAAGATAACAATAGCGTGATGCATGATTAGACTATAAGAATTGTAGGGTAGAGGTGGATGAATTTAAAAATAATAACAAAGAGTTAATATTAAAAATAATAATCTTTAAGAAAATTTTAATAACAAATATTATTAATTTTAGTATCTTAGTATTTTCTTAATTTAGATAATATGCTTAAAGGAGTTTAGAATTATAAAAATAAAATTTTATTCTATATTCCATAAAAATATTTCTTAAATAAAATAAAATAATCTTAATTTTTATATAAATATGGTAAATTTCTATTTATTTTCTAAAAATAGTTAAAAATATTATTTTATATATATATATATATATATATATATATATATATATATATATATATATATATATATATATATATATATATATAAAAATACATAAACTTTTGTTATATTAGAATATAGTCTTAAGTATAAAGTTTGAACCCCTGGATCTCATCAAATACTCTTTGCTATTATTGTCTTTGAGTCTTTCCATTGTCATGCTCTCGGATTCCTCGCCTCGATCATCAATCTCGAACAAATTCCGACGCATATTGGTTGACGTGGTAAAATAAGATAATGTAAAAGTCACTCAAAAATTAAAAATATTATGTAATAATTGAAAAAATAAGTGTACACTAAGTAAGTTAAAAACTAATAAACAAAATTTTTATATTTAACGATTTAAATAGGGAGCATAAAAGTTATTCAGTAAAGTTATTCCTCCTGACAAGTATTTGGAAGAGTTTATCATGATCTCAAAAATAATATTTCTTTTAAAGGATAGTCATTATTTTACTTTTACAAGGATTTTATTTTAAATAAAAATATGGTATAAAAATATAAACAAATATATATGATTATTTATCAATCATTTATAATACATATTGCAATATTAATTTAATATTGATAGAAACAATATAACAAAAGTACAAAAGCCAGTAAAGTAAGGTTGGTTTTTATTTTTTAAAGGAAATTTATTCTTTTAATTTACAGTGAATAAATTAGAATTAGTAAAATATGGAAGGAAAATATCATCAATAAATATTTATAACTACCTTCAATTAGTTTATAATATATTATAATATTAATTTAAATTCCTTTAATAGGATGAGGATTAAAAATGACTAAAAATAAAAAAATTACTTAATTAATAATACCAAGAAATAATAAAATATCTATTATATATATATATATAAGTAAGTATATATTTATTTATTTATTTATTTATTTATTAACTATTTAGCATGTGCTATATTTCTCATATATATTGTGACTAAGATAAATTTTATATGCGATTATTTAATAATAGTATAACAAAGATACAAAAAATATAAAACATTCTTCCTTGTTTTATATTTTGAAATTATACTTCACTTTCATATTTAGTAAATATTAAATTCATTCTATTTCATTAAGGTAAAATATTTTATGTTATTATGATACCAATATCATTGTCCATCGTGTCTATATATGTATATATATATATAGTATCAATTAAGATAAATTATATAGGGTAGTAGGTGAGAGTATATATATATATATATATATATATATATATATATATATATATATTGTTATGTATATATATATTATTACATATATATATAATTATTTATTAACTATTTACCATATATTATAAATTAAGATAAATTTTAATATGTGTTTATTTAATAGTATAGCAAAATAAAAATATAAAATATAAAGTATTTTTGTTTTTATTTTTTAAAAGGATATTTATTATTTTACTTTACAAAAATAAATGAGAATAAATGGTATGCAATAGTGTGTGTATATATATATAGCAGCAGCAGTATATATAGTATATATATATATATATATATATATATATATATATATATATATAAGTGGCAAGTGGGAGCATAATTTATTAATTATTTTTACATTATTTCATTGTCAATTAAATAAGACATTTTTCCTATAGTTGATATTTTTGCTTGCATGTGTTTGGTATATACTTGTTCTTCTCCTTTACTCCTTCACAGTCCAAACAATAAGAGTTTCGAGACACCAACCACATTGCTTGTTAGTGGGATTTTCTGGTCCTCACCTTTTTGCCTCACAACTTCTTTTTCATTGATCATCTCAAATCCCAGTTTTAGATTAGCAATTTTCTTTCTTTTTTTTTTCTTTTGCTTTTGGGAAATATCTTATTTACTTAAAAAGTTTTGATTTTGTCGAGAAAGAAGGGGATGCGCATTCTTTATGAAATAATATATATTAATTTTCAATTTTGCAAAGTTAAACCTGTAAACTCAATCGAGATATTTTGGTTTTTTGATTCACTATCTGAGTATTGTGCTCAGCACAACAAGTTTCCAAGCGAATACTGTTAGATTTACATGTTAGATTTACAACATTAACCCAAGTGATCGACGCAGAATATATGTAAATACATCTAAAACACTTTAAATCAAAATACATACCCGACTGATGTGCCATGTTAAAAGTCACTGGTCAGATCCAAGATCCTCGCAATGAAGCTTCAATAAATGACTGCATCTCCTCCTCGATCCTCTTCCCACTAGTGGTTTTACTTCACAGCCAGGCCCCCATACTTAAAAATATTTCCAACAAATACTAGTCGACCAAGTAGTATAAGAATTGAGCGATTTTTTAAACCTTGTTCATGGCTTCTCGGGATAAGAAATCGTCGAAGCCCTCCACAAGTAATGACATTTGATTGCTTTCCGATTTGAATCATCTTACTAAAGTTCTCTATGTAAGTATTGTAGGTAAAAGTTCTTTAATTAATAAATATAATAGTAATGTGACAGATTTTTGTTTGATTTATTTAATTACATGTGTTCATAGTGCAAAAGTTTATAAACTTATACTACATATGTTTATTTTATTCTCTAATATTATTTGCAGAAGTTGAACCATGCGGGATAATCAATAGTCAAGCGAAAAAGTTAGAAGGTTCAACACTCATGCTGAGTTGTGCAACACATGTAATGATTTGAAAATTTGTCAAATTGAATTGAATGATATACACTTGAACTTGGGAAACATTAAGAGCATATGAATCATGAGATTGAGCGGTTAAATCGTATTGGGAAAATTTTGTTCCTTATTTTTTAGTGTTAATTATTTAGCTACTTGAATTTTTTTTATACTTTATTTTCTTCTATCAATAACTTTCATTTTAATAATTTTGTATTTCTTTTTATTACTTCAATTATTTAATAATGGTTTCTTTATTAAAATTAATTTATTAAAAAATATAATTTTATTAATTTTGTAAATTTCTATTTTATAAATTTTAAATTAAACCAAAAACACAACATTTGGCGACCATTAGCCTGGTCGCCTATACATTTAACTTGCGACTAATTGATTTTAATGACAACATGAATGTACATGCAACAACTTATTCATTGTCAATAAATAAATAAAACTTGCGACCAATGAAACTTATTAATAGTGATCACTCGGTTTTCCTCGTAAAAACATTTAAATTTGTGACCATCACATTTTCTTCGTTAAAACATGTAAAATCGACAACTGATTTTTCATCATGAAAAATAATTAACTTGAGACCATTTATTTTTCATTGTAGAAGTGACCACTTACGACCACATAATTTTATCTTAGAAATATTAAATCGCGTCTAAATTTTTTCATCATGAAAAATTATAAGTCATGTCCACTTGTTATTCGTTGTAGAAACATGAAATTGGGACAATGTAAATTTATCGTAGAAACATTTCAAATGGGATCAAAATTTTCCACACAAAACTAAATTAGCGACTAGTTACTAATGGTAGCGTAAAAAATAAAATCAACGACCAAGATGTTGGATACTAAAAGTATGCATGAGCGACTAATATCATCCATCACGCAAACAAATGATTTGCGAGAAAGTCAACGAATGGTCATAGAAAACATTTCCCGATGAACATTCTACGACGACTTAACGACCAACATTTTTTATTGCAGATTATTATTTACGACCATAATCATTATTTTTGAGATGAATACGTAGGAAGTCAGTGAATAACAGACTCTCTAGTAGCGAAACATTTTGGAGTAAGAAACAATCAAGGAGAAGGCAAGGAATCACTCGAATGCCGCGACATTGAGCCACATACCACGGCATGAAGACAAAGCACTTGAGAGCACAAGCACTAACATACGGGCGCTGACATTGGGAATTGAGGTCATGGCATCCAAGATGAATCTACTAAGTGATAAGACCGACACGCCACGACCATGCAACTACATGCCGCGGACATTGAAGCAGTGGAAAGAAGCAACATCAACACCGACATGCCGCACAAAGATTGCTCAAATAAAGTTTTACAGAAATCATCAAAAGCGAAAAACAAACTTGGCATTTCACAGCGCGCTAATAAAACGCGGCTGAGAATGACAAATCCACTGTAGTTCCACCGGATGGAGCTTAATTCAATCGGCCGGAGTTGGAGAGGGGCATCGGGGGGAATGTTTCGAAGAGGAGAGAAGCAGAAAATGGGTTCTCCTTGAAAGGGATCAAGTTCGAAGGCTTATGAAGGGCCATGTGTAAGAGTTTCGGCCGCAGCGAAACCTACACATCGCTTCGATATAAAAGATCAAAACGACGCCAGATAATCTAAAAAAATTGAGCAACCGTCGCCACCATCTGGATGGTTGGTACGAACGACTCATTCGCTCAATTAACAACGATTTTTATATCAACCGCATCAAAGATCATTACCCAACTAATCTACCAACCGACCCAACTCGATTTTCAAAAATGATGGCAAATTTTATCACTTCTGCATCAAGGGAGGAGTTGAGGCAGTGAGGGGCCAGCCCACTCCCAGCTTCGGGCTTCGCTAAAATGAAATTGGAGCTATAACCAAAGTCAGTTTCGCTTGACTTTGGTTCTTCTTTTAATAGATTATGTAGGTTTTTCTTACGTAGTTTCCTTTCACTAAAAAATACAAAAAAAAAAGGGTCAAGTGTTTGACTCTACCTCGGGTTTCAACCATTCTTTTCGTCATATTTGGTTCTTACATTTAATTCATCCTTAAGATTCATGGACTATTGCAACCTAGTTATTTTTAGTCATTTTATTATTAACAGCTGTGTCCAAATTTGATTCTCTTAAGATACAAATCCGTCGTCAACTTGTTTCTTACATCACGTATGAAGCTTTCTCTTCATTTTAATCAATTCAATAAAGTCAAATTCTGTCTTATTTGATCTAAACAATTTAATTTATACAACTTTAACTTGTTTTGACTAATGAAGATTTCAAAAGTTGCTTGCCTTGAGTTTTGTTTGTGCATCTTCCATGACCCTAAATTAATGTATAGATTATGTTAAAAGTTGAAAAATAGCTAAGGTTTAGTGTATTTTAATGAGGTGAAAGAGTTGGAAAAGAAGAGCATTATATAAGCACAAGTGGCGTGGTTTAGCCGAATGGAGTGGCGGCGCGGGTATTGCGAAAATACTTGGACAGAGCAGAGTGGTAGTTCATCCAGCGGCTCTTGGTGGCGGCGTGGCTGGCCAGCCGAGAAAAGCGAGCAAAAAAGTAAAAAGTAAAAAACCAAAAGGTGTTAGCTTCCCAAAACCGCTTTCCTCTAAAGCTTGGCATTTCAACACCGCACGGTCCCCCATCCCCAATGTCAACGGTCAGAATCGCTGGCTATCGACTTTCATCCACATCTTTACACCCTCATCCCCGCCCACAATACTTTTCTATATATATCTTTCGCTTTCTCTTTCTCTCTCTCTCTCTCTCTCTCGTTGTATTACAGAGATCATTAATTGCTGCTTTGTGTCTTGCTTTGATCGAATTAAAGAAGGAAGGAATCATGAGTCCAACAAAGTTTCAGGATGAGCAAAATCCGAGGAAGGAGATCAATTTTCCACGTCCATCTCCATTGAAGATCAACAAGGACTCTCATTTCATAAACAAGCCGCCATCTGCAGCGAAGCATCAGCAGCAGCATCCCGTAATCATATACACGCATTCACCCAAGATCATCCACACGCAAGCACGTGATTTTATGGCCTTGGTGCAGAAGCTCACGGGCCTGTCGTCCT
Organism: Tetrastigma voinierianum; assembly: GCA_016808115.1. Lineage (NCBI taxonomy): Eukaryota > Viridiplantae > Streptophyta > Magnoliopsida > Vitales > Vitaceae > Tetrastigma > Tetrastigma voinierianum. Next base: position 153,907 of record JAEQBH010005674.1, read on the forward strand.
CCGATACCGTTCAGAAAAATGCACCACTCCGACCGCAAGACGGTGTCCAGCCTTCCTCAAGAGATGATAACGAGTCCACCGGTTCTTACCGATGAGCATTACGGCGGCGGCGGCGGTGATGGCAATGTCAGCTCATCTTCCGTTTCCTCCGATGTTCAAAGCTCCCATCATTACCTGGCGGATATCCTCTATTCACACCCCTGAATTCCACTGGATTTCTCTGCCTCCCGCCGCTCTCAAGGATACCATGATCCGGCTTTCAGCTCCCCAGAATATTGAGATGATCAATTGATTTGTTCTCACTTCACCCTAATTGACGATTCACATTTCTTGTTCATATAGTTTGTTTTTCTTTCTCCATTTTTGTTGGTCAGAGATCACTTGTTCAGCTTCATGTGTGACTTTCCATAATTTAATTAATTCATTCTTTACTGTTCCAGAATATCGACTTCTCCAGATCATGGAAATTATTTAGTTCTCTTGTAAGATTTGTTTGCGCTACATATGGTGGTTCTTCACTCTTTATTACGTACGATTATTATAGGAATTCTTGAAGGAAAAAAACTGTGTCTGTTGTGATCTCGCGACTAGTATTAAAATTCAGAAATTGGGCCATCATGGAATGGTTAATTTGTTTAGATTCATCAACAGAAACCCTTTAATCCTTACCCTGAAATTGAAATATCTTTAAATTAATGGTGATGTGGGATGATATAACGCTACGGGTTTATTACTGTTGTTATCAATTTTGTTCATTCTGAATTTTTATCAACGAAGAATTAACCCGCAAAAAGTGAAAAGTGACGATAATGGGGTCACACATGGAAAGCGAAGGGCTGAGACGATATACGTAATCAGATACCTCTTACTCCATTTAGAATCTTTTCAATTTATGTGATTTTGCCCCAAATTTCCACTCTTATTTTTGTATTAATAAAATACGTTATTAAAAGATTATCCTTTAAAAATAAAAGCGATAAAATTTGTTTTTTTATCAAGATGGAGTCTCTTAATAAATAGCGAATAAAATATATATAAAATACGTTTTTCCTTATTACGATTATAAATAGTTTAATGAAAATACGATTTTCCTTTATCAAAGATTATCCTTCAAATAAAGGATTTTTAGAATCAGAAATTCAGATAAATGATCTATACTCTGCAAAGATTCTTCCCATAAATCAAATTTTCCATATATCGTAGCACGGCCTACTGTAGTAGCAAAAAGAAAGTGGTAACAAGATCCTGAATCCTGCATTTATCAAGTTAAACCATGTCAACAGTTCACTTAGCAAACTGCTCAAAAAAAAAGAAAAAGATATCCTAAATTAAACACATGGAGCAGCTGGAGTTTCTGGAACACATGAGCTTAATACGGTCTAGAAGGCAGCCCCAAACTAGCTTCCAAGAAACTGGAATGGAGTGTGTACACCCCGAGACCTTTTATATCGATGGGCTTTTCTGACCAATTGATATACTTGTATGAACAAAATTTTGAAAATAGTGCCCAAATATCTCATTTTCACCAACATATTGAAATTTTTAACATTTACGAAATATCAGCGAATTTTTAATCCTGCAAAATGAAAAACTTGTTGAGTGTTCTGTAACCTTCAAAATTAATGCAAAGACGCTCTAGTCACTGAAGTTCTCAACGACGCACTTAATTTTATATATTTAAAACCTTTCAAGTATTTTCTTATATTTTCTTGGCTATTTGCTGAATATTTCTTATTATTTATATTATTGTTCAACATTTATTTTGGCTTCTTTTCATGTAAATCATTTCACCAGATTAGTAAATACTTATTTTGCTATTTAACTATAATATTTTTAAACTAAACATATTAATTTGGAAAGAGTTGAAAAAAAAAATAAAATAATATCATTTAAAATTTTAAATTATAAATATACAATATTTTGAATCTCTTCTGCTATTCACCATTACTTAGTAATAATGTAACATAAACAAATAAATAATATATGATCTTAACATAATAATATATGTATTAAATATAAATATATTTAATTTAATAATTACGAATCCATTTATCTTTGAATCTCATCTTTAATTAAGATATGAATCATTTCTCATCATTTATATAATTAAGATATGAAAAATTTTAATTGAACCGATATTTTTGTCAAAATATCTACTGATATTTATCGACATTTTTTATATATCCATAAAATTTAAGTATCGATATATCCGTAATTATCGATATTTTATTCCTTGAACCTTTGCAAGTGTTTTTCAAGAGCCCTGCAGCCAGAACGATCGGCTACTAAATTTGGGAGTTGTAAATAATATTCAAGCATGTTTCGTCCACATACTCCTGTGAAGTTGAAACGAATATGTTTGTGGGTGGGTGTTAAAAGTTGTGCCACAAGGATGTGACAAAAAAAGTCTTTTACATTCTTTAGAACATTGAAAAAAACTGAGCAAATTAAACAAGATAATAATGATAAAATAAACATAGAAATTGTGAGAAATATTTATTGTCAGAATCTTAAGCAAAAATAAATTGCATATTTTACAGCATCAAATCTTGATGCCATAGTTGTTGACACTACTTACCATATTTGGTTAACACAGATTTTAGGTTAACATTCTATCAATTTAGAGAGAATATTCTACAAATCAGAAGTTGATATTCTCTAAGACGGATAAGGAAGACTAGAAGGTGATAATAGGCCAATCAAATATGAAAGATTGGATCATATTTGATGAGATTTATATGAGAGGAATTAACTCCATTATAATGAATATGGAATAAAATCAGGATCTTATAGTTGGTATGTTGGGACAGATTAAGAAACACGAAGATACAGAATAGTGACTAAGGTTCCCTTGGAGCATATTAAATAGAGGACACGATTTTGAAGAAAATGTACCACAAGAAAGATGTAGAAGAACAAGGACGTTTCGTATTAATAATTGTTAGCAAGTATTGTCCGACTCTCTCAACGTTGGGGAGGTTTTATCCATCCTCGCGATGATGTTTTCGGAAATGGTGGAGTCTATATGTCATTGAGGATCATGGGATCTCATTCTACGTTTACTATGTTAATTGCAGCGAGTGCAAGAATGCCGGCAAAGTGTGAGCCTTGCTTCAGTTATAAGACAAAATGTAACTTGATTGCTATAGGGAAATCCTTTACATCTGAATTCAACCCCATGGATGGAAGCTTTGTCGAACCATGACCAATCTCGTATTTGTGCATGTTTATGGTTAATCTCGTGAGCTTTATTTATGACAAACAAATGGCTTTTATCTTTGAAATAAACTACACAAAAGGTTGGTAATGCCTTTGTCTAAACCTATATCTGCTAGCTGGCTATACCTAAATGTAAATGAGTTCCATTACTTTGATCAAGTTACATCGACTTGTATAAACGATACCTCCTCTTATTTCAATCCATTCCTTCACCTAATTTCCTTCGTGTACTCTAAAACAGTGGCAGATTGACGGATTCAACATAGGCCTAGAACAGGCTGGGGCAAATGTTCTCCTTGGAATCTTTTTGAAAATTCTCTCCATATTTAAACAAAATAACACTCAATACCCTAAAAACTTCTCGAATCTTAACTGATCAGTTCGAATTAGATCTAGAGGGATGCTTAGATCATCGTCCCATTCCCTATACATCAACAACTCCTTAGCTTGAATAATTGATATTATCTCAACCTTATATCTACATTATTTCAACCTTATCTCTTCTTTATCTGAATTTTCAAGGAGTTTTTGCTTGAACTACAACTTGGGATTTCAGTAGGGATAAGATGCAAATGACTTCTAGTAGACGCCACTTGGTGCTCCACAGAAACATGGCACAAAGGAGTTCTTAAGAAAACATACTCCGTTACAAGTTGTGACACGACTTATGATAATGACATACATAATTCACCACCTCTTTAACATATCTTCATCACACTCAAGAATCTCATGTTTCTTTTGTGTAAATTTGAATCCTATATACATAGTATTTGCAAAGAAATTTCAACACATCAACTATAACAGTAGTTACATGAGCTGTATCAGAGCCATACTAATAATGCAAGCAGTACCCAAGCCTACTGTAAGTTCAATTTAAAAAGATCGGCCTAATAAAAGGAAAAGCATCTCTCAAGCTTTAAATACCACTTGGCCAATCTCACGCTGAATCGACATGATCAGATCATTCGTCTAATTTCTGTGAGAAGCTCCGGACATCTATATCATTGTCCACCCTAGAGAAGCCGGACGTCCACAGATGACTCATACTCTAGATAGCTTTCACTTTGATCCCTCTTTCAAACACCAAGTAGTACTTTCCTTCTATGCACCGTTTCTCAATGAAAGCACTAATGATAAGTACCTAAGCCTAATAAGAGAGCCCAACTCAAAAGAGCGGCTTGATAGGTGGGAGAACCTCTTAAGCTTAAGTGCCACTCCACAATCTCATGTGAAACTAATGTGGGATCGTATCATCAGCTTCACCCCAAAAGAAGTTCTGACATCCACGACGACTCACACTTTTGGATAACGCCACTGTGATCCCCTCGGGCACCAGGTAGCCTCTCTTCCAGTAATGTTTTCCATTATGCACCAAATCCAATGAAAGCGCCACACAGGTACCCCAAGCCCAATAGGACAACTCAACTCAAAAGATTGACCTGGTAGGTAGGAGAATCTCTCAAGGTTAAGTACCACTCCACAATCTCATGGTGAACTGATGTGAGATTATACCATAATGTGTGTAGCTTCGTATGAATCTCTCAAATAGCACAAAATGGAAATGCAAGGAATTTCATGTTTTTTAATTTTATCCCAAGACAATAGCACAAAGCACTACTTTGTGGAATCAAATTTAGGTCTGTTAGCCCAAGGGTACCTCTAATTGAAGTTTTGATGATAACAAACCAAAGTTATTGGTTACTAATGGTTAACATTGAGTTGAGTGATATGTTGAAATTGATCAAGCATCAAATCAAGATATTCCAAGGTTAAGATGACAATAGTGTGTATTTGATCTAGCTCTTGGAAGTCAAGTTCACTCAAATCAAAGAACCAATATTTCAAATCCTAAATGACAAGTAACCAAGACTCCAAGCTCAAACATCAAGTGAAGATTTTGTAAGCTTAGGAATCTATGTAAGATGAATGCATTAAGGCACTTTAGGGAATATCATCTTTTACCGGTTTGTGATCTAGCTTTGTGTGGATTTGAAAGATAACCCACATCCGCATATTCGATTAATTGTGACTTTGACTTATTTGAGTAAAATAGATTCATATTAGTAGTTCCATAGAGATAACACAATACATCTTTGATGCCATTACAATGTCTTTGTGTTGAAGTAGAACTGTACATGACTAATAAATTGACAGAAAAAACAATATCTGGATAATATAATTAGCAAGATACATAAGTACACCGATAGCACTAAGATATTATACTTTAGGACCAAGTAAAATTTTGTCCTTTTCACGATGACGAAAATTTTCATATCAAGTGGTTGGACAACCATTGGGGAGCTTAATAGATATGCTTTATCCATATTAAAACGTTTTAGGGTTTTCTTAATATATGTTGATTGATGAACCGACATTCTAGTTAAAAATTGCTCGATCTATAGGCCAAGACAAAATTTTGTTTTTCCAAAAACTTCCATTTCAAATTCATTCTTCAAATATTTTGTAGTTTCTATGAACTTTTCAAAAGTTCCAACAAGGTTTACATTATCAACATATACAAAAATAATCTCAAATTCGGTATGTGATTTCTTAATAAAAATGCATGAGCTTATAGAATTGTTCACACACTATTTTCTTTAATAAATACGCACTAAGGTAATTGTACCACATGTGTATGGATTGCTTCAGTCCCTAGGAGCGGACCGAGCTTTAGCCCAGTGGGGGCATATGCTCCCCCTCAATTTTTTTTTACAAAAAAAATTCTCACTTGTAACCGGTTGGATTTGAATCCTCGCCCTTAATTATGCCCCCCTTGAATCAATAAAATCTTATACCACTAGGCTCTCATTCCAAGTCTTTTAATATATGCCCATTCTCAACTAAATTTATGTGTCCGCCATTGTCAATCCCCATGAAGATCATTGTAACTTGATTGATTACATGTTACGAAGGTTTGCACTATTTGCTTCAAGCAATTTAAATCCTTCATGAATTTTCATGTATTATCATTATCTATGGATCCATATAAATATGCTATGATAATATTCGTGAGATGCACATCTAGTCCTTTAGAGACTGATAGGGTGCTTTTGTACAAATACCCATTTGTATTCAACAAGCTTTATACTTTTAGACATTTGGACTACATGTCCAGAAACTTTTTGTTTTTTAATAATTGTAATTCTACATGCATAACCTTTTTCCATTTTGGTCAATAATTTTTCGTAATCTTCCACATTTTGTGGTTCGGGATCTTCATTATTTGTATGATGTCTAAGGCCATTTGAAAAATATTATAAAAAGAAAATATTATTTCAATCCCATTTTTAGCTTTATGCACGTAACTTATTAAGATTTCATTATTTTCAGGTATCGATGCCTCTTCAAGGGCTTTTTGTGCATTTCCTACATCTTCAAGGGTTCCTTATTTATTATGCACCCAAGTACATTCAAATATATACAAGCCATTTAAACTACTACTACCAAAGGACTATTTCCTAATCCCCGGCAACGACGTCAAAAAGTTGTTAAGACCATAAGTTGTGCATATTCAAATTTATGAAACCATTACTAGATCCGACAACTATACCAAAAACTTGATAAGACCCCAACTGATATATATACAAATTTATGGCACTACTACCAAAGGATTATAAACTAGACTGACTAAAATCTCCGGCAACGGCGCCAAAAACTTGTTAAAACCAAATATAACTTATATGCTCATAAGAAGAATAATTTTGTCACTGAACTTAATTAAAGATTTAATTTGGTCTTAAAAACTGTAAGTGCACAGGTGGTACAAGTAATAAAGTGGACCTATAAGTCCAGATATCGTTCCCACAGAGATTGAAAAGAATTTAAACTTCAACTACCCCAACTACTCAAGTTCTACACTATTTGAACGTCCATTTCAAAGAAAATTTTAAAACCTAATAAGAATTTTAATAACTAGAATCCTACATTTAAAAATAAAGGGAAAAATTTAAATCCTAAATATAAACTAGACTGAACCAAATTATTGCTGGAAGTAGACACTCGGGATTTCACAACCAGAATTATCACCGCATCATACCCAATTTCATTTTCTGAGTTTAATACGACCACAAGAGGTACAGAAGATAGTTTGGATTCCTTTTCTAACCATACTTTTCACCGAGTAGAGATTTATGTTCATTTCTGAATCATGATTCTAATCAATTATTTGTAACTAGAATTTCTTTATAAGATCTAGGTATTTTTCTTTTCCAATACTTCATACCCATTTCTTATGATTGCAGATTTCTTGCTTCCCAAGACAGGGCAATTGCTAGATTTCTACAAAATGAATGATGTCTCATCCTTAAGTTCTGAAAGAGTTTTCCCTTTTCCTCGATTGGGGACCTGGGCCTACACGATCAAGATCATCCTCCGTACCAAGAAGAGATCTCGATTAAATCGATAAAATCACTCAACCCTTCAAACCATGAGTAAATTGAGGATTTATCTAAGTAAACTTTCAAAGCTAATTAGTTCTTCAATATTAGTCTAGCATACCCCCAAGTGACTAATCTATGCTTTCAGGAATCTCCATCTCTGTATCACTCAGAGGGCCTCCTGGAAATCAGAGTTAGACAATAGTCCTTTTCGGCCGGGCATTAGCTACTAAGACTGGAACAATTAATTTCTCACAACATTACCATCCAAATAAATTCAAAACCCTCAACTCGTGAAATTTTCTTCTCATTGTGCGTAAAAATGCTCATAACTAACACGATCTTTCACATAAGTTGTAGCTCCTCGAAAAATCGGATCACAATATACACCGAAATATCGATCAAAGAAAATTCCACTGTGAATCGCAATCAATCAAGAAATGAGTTCCAAATTTTTTGTCGAGTTCATCGAATTCAAATAGTAATCGTAAATGAATTTCGTGGATTTAATTCAACTTCAAAACTTTTGAACAATTTACTGTTTCAGATCAAGTAAACAAATTAAGCAGTCCTAAGCTAAATCTAATCTACGAAGAAAAGAAAAAAATATATAATACAAAAGAGTCTTTAATTCCTGTGCACTCGTTCGTCTGATGCTAATCGGGATTTCCGCTTCCTGCAGCCAAGCTTTATTTATAGAGTTCAAAAGTTGGGGCCCAAATCGAGGTTATGTGAATCCCTAAAAATTACGCCCGTATTAGCTTTCACGCGACCAGAAGTCATGGTCGTGGACAGAGTTTTATGTCTTTTGTCATAGGTATGTAAAGCTGTTTGTCGCGACTTCTGAAGATCTGCGGGTTCTTCTTTCTTAGTTGTGATTAACGTATTTTTGTTGCGACAATATTTTGTGCATTCCTCAAACAATTATGTCGCAATATCGATAATCATGTCACAACACGCTTCGCGTACTCGCAAGTCGTGTCGCAACCCGTTTCGTCATGGCCAACATCTCCGGCCCAAAGCTATGTCGCAACATTGTCTCAGACACCGCATTTCTCACGCTTTAACGTAAAACCGCTGCGGATAGAGGTTTGCTGCCACCGGAAAGCCGGACTTCTGTCAGCAGCCTTTGTTCCATGTCGCATGACTTCTTTATAAGTGTTTGCCAACATTTGGTCGCGCGACAAGACTCTTATGTGGTTCGGGCCTTTACTCGCTTCTATCGCGTAATTCGCCTTTGTTATGTCGCGACAAAACTTCTTTGCATTGTATTGAAATCTTTGTCGCGACCTAGAAAAGTCTGTCACGACCTCGTTTCTCTCTGTTCAGCTTTATTTCAGAAAGTCAAGGACATTAAGATCCATGTCGACATAGACTTATCTCCTCGCCAAGTATGCTGCAACGCCAGTTCCTTTGTCATGAATTTCGCCGCTTCAATGGCGCCACCTGCGGACATAATCTTTCTTTGGCTGGCGACTAAACTTCTTCTTTCACGTTTCCTTTTGTCTCAACCAGCCTCCTCCATGTTGCAAGAAATGCTGTCGCGATTGTAGCATTCGCCGCGACATAGATTCTGCCTTATGATATTTCATTATGTCATAACATATTGATCTTTGTCTCAGCTAGCTTCTTCCCATTTTCGATCGCGACATGTTGTCTTTTGTTGAGACATAGCTCATCTACCACCCTTTAGATTCAGGTTACATACGTAAAATATTGTTGCGATGATAGTTCTCAAATTATTCATGACGTTTGTCACACACACCAAACTCGTCATGACAAAGATTGTCGCAATTGTCGTTTTCTTCTTTTTTATTGGAAATCTCACATTTTTGAATTAACTCCTGCAAAACACAAAGTTTGTAAATATTTCATAATTTGGCATTAAAACAGCTCTGAAAATACTAGAAACAAGCTAGAAAAATGGATTAAAAATAGATGAGTTTAAGACTCATCAGTACCTCTACAGGGCTTGTTGTTTATCCATGTGCCTCTGCTGGGATCTTTTGTTTATTATATGTATCTACAAAGGCCTTTTGTTTACTATGTACTTCTATAGGAGTTTCTTGTTTACTATGTATCTTTACATGGGCTTATCGTTTACTATGTGCCTCTACAAGGACTTATCGTTTACTATGTACCTCTACAAGGGCTTATTGTTTATTATGCGCCTCTACTAGGGCCTTTTGTTTATTATATACCAATACAGGGGCTTTTCGTTTACAATGTGCCTCTATAGGGCTTCTCGTTTATTGTGTGTTTCTATATGGGCCTTTTTCCTTATTTGTTCTTCTCTAGGAGCATTAAAATTTGCTTGTGTTCACCTATTTCGGAGAATTATGTCTTTGAGCCAATAGGTCTCCTACTCTTCAAGCATGTTTTAGATTCATTTACTAATTGTCCTACAAGGACATCAATCCATGCTAATATATTTAAAATTTTGGATATGTGGCTTCGTCACTTTCCTTATTAATGAATGCATTTGGTAATCAGTTTGCAAGTTTTTGCAAATGAGTGATTCTTTGAACTTCTAGTTTACATTGGTTTATATGAGGATCAAGATGAGACATCATAGATGCATTCAAGTAATTTATTGTCATTCTTTAATAATCGACTTTTCTTCTCTTAATGGTGGGAACATAATCTTATTAAAATTATAATCCATAAAGCCAACAAAGCAACACATGAGTCTTTATTAGGCAAAAAAATCTTCTGGTTCTTTAATGGATGTCCTTGTGAATGTTTTATAATTCATCTTATTATTGGAGACCAAATTGTCCTAGCCTGTCATGCCAAAAAATAAAAATCTTTGAGTTGTTGAATTTCTAATTTACAACAACATATGACTTAATAGACTTCATGTTTGCTCTTCTAGAAATTCCTTTTCACTAGAAGTACTAAAGATGGTATTTACACTGACACTTGTTAGTGTTAAATTGAAAATATTTTATCTCTCAAGAATAGTGTGAGTGGTTGCCAATTGACAAGACTTATAAGGACCATCATCTATCTAAACTTAACAATACATAAATTTAGATAAAAACATAAATATGAATGACAATATGATATTTTTATTAACTCAAAAGAAAATATATAACATTATTCAATATTGATGTTTTGTAAAGGTCGATAAAATGTTTGGACATACTACAGGTATGCAATTGATGTCCTTATATATAACATCTATAATAATTATTCTCATGATTCTTTACAGGTTTATCTCATATACACTTTCAATTTTACCTCAATAATAATCCACTTCTGGTGGTAAGACTTTTCCTTTCTCCAAGGATTTGAGGATCGCGACTCATGACAAATCCTCATCTATGCTTACAGATTCGGTATTTATTATCGTATTCACTTAAATTAATTAATTCAAACCCAATTGGACTAGATTGATGACTTTTTCATCAAAACTTCAATAGTTTACTTAGTATCAAAGATTCCAAGATAGACGATTCTTTCTCCAAATATCAAATGTCATAATCTCGAATTTTTGTGAGATTTGACATTATGAACAAACTTTTGATATGACAAACAATGAGAATAAAAAGTATATAATAATTGATAAAATAATAAAGATTTTGACTTATAATCAAAATAGATAATTTTTTCCGCTTTGATAATATACACAAAATCAAAACTAATATAAAAAATTTAAATTTAAATAGCCTTGAGATCGTAAAATTACTTTTAGAGCAGAACAATTCGTGCTGATAATATGTTGTAAATCAAAGAAAGTATGAAGAGAAATTCAAAGAAAGAAATTTGCAGAGAGAATGAGAGAATGAATTTTATTTTCTTTTACTGCTATATTAAATGTAAATGTAGAAAAACTATTTATAAGTATTGGGGAACCCAAATCTGCATCTAATCTCACTTTTTAAGGCAATTAATAGTTACTTTACAAAGGTGGCTAACATTCATTCTAGAAATTGATTACCATTCACATTTTTCCTTATAACAATTTATTTATTATTAAAGTTGAATTTTAATTCTAAATCATTTTCAAAGAAGCATCTTTCCATTATTTATTGTAATTTAAATTTAATCACTAATAAATATTTTGTTGTTAATTTTTTGGGAACTATAAAAGAGATTGTTCCTGTTTTTTTTTTTTTTTTGAAAGGGTTTGTAATTGTTCTTAATAAGTGATTTTAAGTTCGAACTATGAGAATGTACAACTCATGCCTGCTAAGTAGAACTTACCGTCCTTACGATCCCTCCCGACTGCATGAGATTTCATCCGCGCCAGATGACTTAAAGTCCCGTTTCATGTTTGCACAGGTTCTCTGAAGACACCTCATAGCCTAACAAAAAAAAAAAAAAAATCTTCATCAAGGCATGGACCTTAAATTCCTATTCTGGAGCTTGATACAAAAAATAAAAATAAAAACAAAAATCAAACAAGCTCTTTAAAATATAAATGGAATAATTGAAACTGTTTTTTAATATTATTTCTATAAATATAATTTTACTATAAATCAATATAAGATATGTATATCTTATAGTCATAAACTTATGATTTCGTCTAAACTGAGTTGGTAGAACGTTCAAAGTTTAAAAAGTATAAATATAAATAAAGATAAAAACAAAAATCAAACAAGCTCTTTAAAATATAAATGGAATAATTGAAACTGTTTTTTAATATTATTTCTATAAATATAATTTTACTATAAATCAATATAAGATATGTATATCTTATAGTCATAAAACTTACGATTCGCTTAAACCGAAATTTCTGGAGAACGCTCAAAGCTTTTAAAAGAAGATATCTAAAAAGTTATATGGTTTCAGGTTCACTTCCGAGCCAATATGATAATTTACTACATTATAATGAAAAATGGCTCTTTAATTAAGTGTTAAAATATCATTTCAAAAAAATTTTCTCTTGTTTTTCAAATTTTCTATGTTGCCCACTTTTCAAAAAAAAAAAAAAAAAATTTCAGAAAAAAAAGGACACACGTACATATACTGAAACTCTTTCACATACTCTTTTCAACAAAGGACCTCCTCCGACAGGAGCAAATTGATGTGGAGATCCTTTGTCCAGTATGTGAAAAAGGCCTGGAATCGGTTTTACATGTTTTTACACAGTTTCTCTTCGCCATAGACTGCTGGACAGCAACTCAATTGAATTGTCGATGGGCCCTTCATTCTCAATTATGGAGTGGGTATCCCACCTCCTCGCACAAAATGACATTGAATCAATGACACTATGTAGTACGATTCTCTAGGCATTATAGAGGAATAAGAATGAAGTGTTACGGAACAATAAAAAACAAAGGTACATGAGTCTACTAAACTTCACAACCTCTTTCTTATTTCAATGGCAATTTGTACAGTCGATATCCCACGTTGGAGACCTACCCTGGGTAAGAAATGGGGGATTGGTTTGGGACAAGCCACAACCAGGTTGGATTAAATGTAATACTGATGGAGCTATCTTTCCTCAAATACGTAAGATGGGATATGGATGGGTCATTAGAAATGCCATGGGCCAGATGATCAGTGCCAGTAGTAGAAGTTATACAGGTCCTATGGATGCCGCCATAGCCGAAGCCATCTCGGTTCACGAAGCACTAAGTTAGCAGAAAAACAGTTCTTTCAATTAGATTGCTTTGAAGACAGATTCAATGCAAGTATATCAGGCCATCAATACTCAAACCTCTACTCCAAATTACTTTGGCTCTATTATAGATGGCTGCATGCAAATACATGCTCAAAAGCATGCCTGAATGTAATGTTGCTTTTGTAGGGAGATCAGCGAACAACGTGGCTCACTCCTTAGCCCGTGCTTCTTGTTCTTATGCTGATATCCAGGTTTAGAGTTCATCTCCTCCTCCTTTTATCTATGAGCAATTCTCTTTTGCTCAGCAATAAAAAGACCATCTTTTCCTCAAAAAAAAAAAAAAAAATCATATATTCACATACTGATATTTTATGTTTATCCATTTTAAATTATAAATATTTTAAAATAATAATGAACTAAAAAAATTGTGATTTAAATACAAATTCTTTTTAAAAAATACTTATATATGAATCCTGAAATGGCAACATCAGGCTTTTTAATTCTTTAATCCCAGTAGGTGCAACAACTCAGACGCATTGCTTCAATACCAAACACTAGACCTTTACCTCACTCTGAAACCATCCACACTGACCACACTCAACTTTCAAAGGCCCTACAAATTCAATCAAATATATTCTCCCCCAATTATTATGGACTTGTTGTATATTGAATTCCTAAGATTCCTCCCCCAACTCCCAACCACCACCATTGGATTGAAAAAGTAATTAATCGTTGGTTGATGACAGTTTAGAAACTTGACACATCATAACTAAATTAATATTTAAAATGACTTGCGAAAGGGAATCGTTGATGTTTGACAAATCGTTTTAAATCTTGATTTTTACTTAAATTATATGGAAGAAACTTGCAACCGTGCAAGCTAAGCCAACTGATTTTTTTTTTTTTTTTTGCTTGTTAAACAATTTTAATGCCAGCCTTTTGTTTATTTGTTCAAGGAAAGCTGCCACAGCATTCAAATAAGTAAACCAAATAAATATAATTCTGGAAAAACAAAACAAATATTTACACAATGAAAATATGAGCTTCCGCATAATTGCGTTGGATTTGACCATTCAAAAAGAGGCAGGACTTAATCCGCGCCAATCCTGGGAAAATGTGAGCTTCCATACAATTGCGTTGGATTTGACCATTCTAAAAGAGGCAGGACTTAACCGCGTCACAGCAACGTGACACAATTGATTCACCGCAACCTTTAACCGCCAACCGGTCAAAACGGTCTTTGTATACCATAACGACGTCAGCGTCAGCGTCCCACCAGGTCTCTCCGTCGCATCCCGTTACGTTTCGTAACGGTGCGCTAACGTTTCTCATGTCCCCCACCGTTAACTCTCCCGTTACGTCATCTCTGACATAGACCTTCTCGATGCCGCCTGTTCTGACGCTCACCCTCTTTCCAATTTGTGGTCTCCACTCGGCGAACATCGCCGGGATCTGACGTCCGACTCTCGTGTCCCACACTCTCAATGCCGTACTCCTGGCATTCTCTGTTATCGCCGATACCATCACAGCCGGCGACGACATCGACACTGCCGGAAACCTACATGTCCCGCCAAGCAATGAACTTATGTTGAAATCCTTATTCAAATCGCTAATGGAAATAAAACTGCCGCAGGAGTTATCAGCGACAAGCCGTCCCAAAGTTTGACTACGCTCTTGCTGTTAGTCCACCTGACAGAGAGAGAAGATCTCCGATGCTCCGACGCGTCCGGAGATTCGTTTTGCCACTTTGCGGTTCATCTTCGCAATAACCGACACGGGCATTTTGTTCATCCTCCATTAGAGAAATAGATTCGGCGGCGTCGTCATCGTCATCCGAGGAAGCCGACGCGCATGTGTCGTCGTCTTCGCTGTCACTGAACTCGCCGTCGTCAGGCTCTGAGAGCAGCGGTTGTGCTGCTAAAGAAGTATGTTTCCGCAACCTTATGATCAAAATTTTGATTCTATGGATTACGCTCGTAAAAGTAGCGAGCAGTGCAAGTATTAAAGCTCCCCATTTCCATAAACTATATTGTCGAGAAATTTGAGAAATTGGGAGAAGGCGAGAAAGGACAGATGGATCATCGAAATGACTCATTCTATTGATCATCGGGATTTCCATCGCAGCCAAATTCTCAGCACAGGCCAGAAAAAAAAAATAAAAAAGGCTTGAATGAATGAAGCTCAGCTAGCGAAGGAAAAAACAGAGCTTGTGAAGAAGAAAAAGAGTTTTTGCGGAGAGGAGGGTTGCAAAGAGGAGGATTGGGGGGTTTTTAACAGCAAAGAGAAAGAGAATAAGATTAAAATAGGGGATGCTGAGATGGCGGATAATGATTGGAAAGTGGAGAGAGTATCTGGGTCCACGTCAGAAAAGGTGGCGGGACTTTGGGAGAGCCTGGCTGGGTCGAGGAGATTAGGACGGTTGAGTCAGCCAATACAGCAGATGGTGATAATAAATAAATAATAATAACAGCCCTAACAATAAAGAGCCGGGTCATCGATGAGTCAGCTGTCAGAAGGGAATAGATCTCAGCCGTAGGTTCCCCTCTGGGTCTGTCCAGACTCAAGTGTCAACCAACTTCTATTTCAGTATTTTTGTGGTGGGCGGAGCGGAGTTATAAGGAGGGTTCCACCATCCAGATTTGGACACGTGGTTGCACCTCATCGCATCTCTCATCACATGGTTCCACCACTTCTAGGTGCTTCTCTCTCCTCTCCTCTCCTCTTTATTTGAACACCCGATTCTTTAAACCTCCGGGGGGGTGTAGACTGTAGTGTGCGGCTGACCGTCCACCATCCTCCCCCAAACAACGCCACGCTCTCGTCTTTTGCGTTCTTCACACGTGTCCCGCAGTTTATGGATCAAATTGGAATAGAAATGCGTCACTATGCTTATCCATGTTTTTTTAACTCAAGCTCATTATCCATGTGCTTTATATATTATGATTACCTATATTACTTTTCATATAATAAAACGTGGGGGGTTTTTGAGGGTTTTTACCCATATTTTAAAATTCTACGCTGATCAACCGAAAAAAATTATTAATTCATAATTCATTAATTGAATTGACGATCGAATCGTAATTAAATTGGTAACGTCATAAATAAATAATTAATATATCATTAAAATTAAAAATAATTATAAATGATTTTAACCGACGGTTTAATAGTCGATTCAATCGATTCAATGGTCGATTTGATCGATTCAATTGACGGTTCGATCGATCCAAAGAAAAACGATTTTAATATTTAAATCGGACCGAATATGATGTCGATTCACGATCTAATCGATTTGATTTTTATCGGTGAAAATGGTATTGATGTTGATTGAGGTGTCAATGGGAGGCCTCAAAGCTCCACCGTTCTCGAATATGCCCAAAATAAACTAAGAGAAAATATGTGACAAGTGGGCTTTTGGGTTCTTTTTTTTGGAGTCAGTGTTAGATGGGTTATCATTACTTAAACCTATATTTATGGTTTTTATCAAGTAAGGATTTTTTTTTTAAAATGTTGCATTTCAATATACTAACTCTTATGGATCATTGAATCTCCCTGATTGAACTTGAAAAAGATCTTATTTTTTATGTACATATTCTTAAATATTTAAATTAGTTGGTATGCATACAAAGTCCCAGGTGAATTAGAGAGGGAAGGAATACAAATTAATCAGTGTGAATAATACCTAATTTGTGTGAAGCCTTTTGGGAACTAAAACCAAAATCACGAGGGTCTAAAGACAAAATGAACAATTTCATGCTATTATATGAAAAAAGATATGTGCACATTGAATTTGATCAATTCTCTTATATCATATGTAAATAAAAGGGATATAGCTGAATAGCTTAAGCACTTGTGACATCCATCAGGGAAAAATAAAAGGTTTAAGAAAATAGTTGAAAATATTTGTTGGAGAAATATGAACAAAACAAAAGGCTCATTAAGGAAAATGTTACTTGTCCATTTTCAATGTACATC
The DNA here is from genome assembly GCA_016808115.1 of Tetrastigma voinierianum. Taxonomy (NCBI): domain Eukaryota; kingdom Viridiplantae; phylum Streptophyta; class Magnoliopsida; order Vitales; family Vitaceae; genus Tetrastigma; species Tetrastigma voinierianum. The sequence goes on from JAEQBH010005674.1 coordinate 171,046, forward strand.
ACAAGAAAGAGACTATTCATCTCATGGTTACCTTTAAAATCATAGGCAAATAAAGATCAAGGATAATATTATTTATTTATGCTTTGTTTAAGTTCCATGAATTTATAATTTTAAGTTCTCCTACATAAATGTCTTTTTGATTGACCATTTGTGGTGTGTTTACTTTTTCTAAAAAAAAAAAATTCAAGTTCATGATTTGAATCTATACTCAAAACGATATACACGGTAGGAAGTTATGAACATTCTAAAGGTTATCATGTATGGTGATAAAAGAAGAGGTCATTGTTCACGTAACAAATCAATAGAAGAAGTCATTTGTGAAACTAGTGAAATGTTTACGTGGATGAATACTAAGAAATAGAGGAGGAACAATTTGTAAAGACCCATCCAATAATTATTCCAAATAAGTCACCTGGTTGTTCAATTATTGGTTGGGTTGTTTAATGAATTGAGGGCTATACCCAATATAAGTGGAATGGGAATTTTTTAAGGTAATCAACCTAAAACGTATTATAAAGAACGTTAAATATAATTAAAAATTATATATATATAAAAGATAGCTTTATAAACTTAAAGAATTAAAATAGTAGATAAAAATAATATATTTGATTTTTAATTATTTTTTTCTATTTTATATTCCTTTGAACTTTCAAAATCATCGTGAACATAGCTACAAGTATCTTAAAACATATATTATCTTTTTCTTTCTTTTTTTCAACTAAAAACATATATTATCTTAAAATTTAAAAGAAAAATGTTTTGTTTTTGTTTGTATCAGACCGGTAATTTTGGCCTGATCTAAGAATGCAGCCAAAGCCTAAACCCAAGCCTTACGAATGTTCAAAATAAAGGGACTCAAATCCATTTGTACAAACCCATAGAAGAAGTTTAGAGATATTTATGAATTTTTTTAAAAAAATTGGAAGTTAAAAGAAGTATTATTAGAGCAAAGCAAGGGACAATTATGTGTCAGATGCGAATATTTCCCGTGAATGTGCTTCCTACCAACGAAGATGCTACATTCTAGCGATCAAGACCCACGTTCGGTATATTTATTTGAGCTCGAAAGAACAAAGCTTTCCCTAACGAAAGACACGAACGCTACTTTGGGAAAAGTTCGGCAGAAATGGCAAATTAAGATCACAAGCAGTTATTTACGCCTATAAAAGCAAGGCTTATAGAATTTAATGGAAGAAATGACAGTCAATCAACCAACCAATCAATCAATCAATCAAAAAACAAATCAATCGACTCAATGTCAATAAGTAAATCCTAGCTTTCAACAAGCTTTCAGCAATTTCAACATTCTGATTGGCAAGTTTTATTCAAGATTATCAAGTTTTCAAGCACAATACTATTTTCACAGTTAAATCCAATGTTTACTTCAGCAATTTCAACATTCTGGTTGCAAGAATTATTCAAATCTAACAACTTTCAGCACCACTTCATTCCTAAGGAAATCTAACACTTTTTTTCAGCAATTAATTCATGCCAGATTTCCATTTGTACGTTTTCCACTTTGATTATGAGGAAACTATCACAAAACCGCGAACCTATATAACTCGACAGCTGATTCACAAGTTGCCATGCTTGAAAATACTGATTTTCAAGACGCTCGTGACGCTTATATTTCAGATGTTTCGTGTAGATTCAAAAATCACCATAACATATTTTTGACACATTCGATGGGACCCATCTTTGTGAAACATAGCTTGGTGGGACACATCTTTGTGAAACATCATCCGATGGATCTATTCTTCGCTGAAGATGCCACCAAAATTGAGAAGTAAAACCATCTTGAAGTCTCAAGACTCAGTATCTGATGCTGCAGAAGCAACACAAGAAGGACTCGTTCTAGCCATGGTGGAACAATTTGAAAGAAATATAACAGATTTTCTCCAAGAAGAATTTGCATTAAACAACCCATTCAGATAACTAGCATGCATAGGTAATATAAATGATGATGATATTCATCTTCCTAATGTTGTTGAGTTTCAAGCAATGATTGAGAATCTATAGAGATTAAATGCATTGATTTGGATGTTAAGACGGATGCGTAATATAAGCTTTTGGCGTCGTTGTTCGCGATAAGTTTTTCAGGTTGATATTGACAGCACAAGACTTAGATATTACTTTGGATCAATCTTTATATTTTATTTTATTATTATTATTTTTATTGAATTTTATTCATTTTACATTAGTACTTGTGACTTGGTCTCTATTGTTGTTTGTTTGTGTGTTTCATAGAGCAATTTGCATGCATACGAAGACAAGGTCAAGGCGAACTAGTTCCTTTTGATCTCGAGCCAGAGAGAACCGCAAATAGATTACATAGAGGGCAAAGATAAGCACAAGTTTAAATCACAATGGATCCTTTAACCGAGTTGACAAATTCATTGGCTTTCCTTAATCAACAACTAGGAATAAGGCAAATGGCCAATGAGTATCAAAAACTTGATAGGCGTATTTTGTGATGTGTATATAAAATTATGTAGAAAAATATAAAAAGAGCGCCTATTCTGCGCAAGTATATGCTTGTCAAGTAATACAGTGTACGAGATGTACAAAGATCGATCCATAGGGAAAATGGGATGCTAAGTACCAAAATTATAATACATCTCTAATATTAAAACGGTCAAAGATGGTTTAAACAATGTTAAACTGCCATCGAAATTCAAATCTAACTAATTAAACTATAACCATGGATGCCAAGAGTTGATAAAATCCTAGGGTATTTGGTGCAAGTGAATAATCCTTCTATATCTAAGTCAAAATTTCATTCTATTGTCTCTTGAAAAAGCTTCAAAGGCGACTCTTGCCTATTTAATTATAAGTCTCTCTCAAGGTCAGATAACCTACCAACTAACACTAGGTCTTTTGCTTCTCGCCTCAATCCTGAAGCACAGATGCTTTAAGACCCAAGACCACACGCTCCTAATTGGCCGATGATTTATACACCACCTAGCTAATTAGGTTAATTCAACTATGTCTAATTCTCTACTCCCTTCTCAAATCTCGTAGAGAACTACTCACCATATTGAGATTAGCTAGAAACCAATATGTAAATAATAATCAATCATGAATCAATAGATAGATAGTCACAGAGGAACAATAGAAAAAGGAAAATCAACTTTTATATAGAAGATCCATGTCTAAAATACAACAAAAACCCTAGATTTACGAATTAAAAACATGATAGAAGTTTAATACATCATAAACTTAGGATAGAACATGAGAAAAGAGAAAGAAAAACTCTAATGATCAAAATGATGGTAAGTCTCGAATTTTCTTCGCCACAAATCTCATGATCTTCCTCCCAACCCTCATCAATAGCCCACAAACCTCCTCCTGTCCCGGCGTGGACAAAGTCCCTTTCTCCGAGCCCTAGCCGTCTCCCTTTTTTTCCTTCGAGTTTGAACTTTAAAACCCACAATTATGGGCTTAAAATAGGCTAAAAATCCACCCAAAACCAACCCCAAACATCGTGATGTCGTTTGACAACGTCGCGATATTGGGATGCTGCATTTCTACTTCAACGCCACGACATTGAACGCCGTGACGTTGTCATGGAAGCCTCGCACCAACTTCAGAAACCATTACTTTATCATCCGAACTTCGATTTGGGTGTTCTTGGTACCGTTGGAAAGCTCTTGAAGTGTAGAATCTGGATACGGCTAGGAAAAACACTTTAGAAATTATTATAAAGACTGAATGTACAAAATGCTCCAACTGGTCACTTTTGAGCTCTCTTCTCTTCTTCCTTCAACTACCAAGAGTCATAACTTGATCATTTGAAGTCCAAATGGAGTGAATACGGTATATTTGGAAAGCCTGAGAAGTATCCTATCCATCCATATAAATATTGTAGCCATTTGAGATCATGTTGCAGTTGAAAACATCAAATCACAGTAGTTGCTACTGCATGTGTAGTTTGTTGATTTTTGGGCTTTATATCTTTGTTTTTGCTCCATATTGGCTCATGGTTGACCTAATCACAAGTTGAACATTTAGAGCATTAGATCACTTATTTATATGATAAAACCACTAAAAATATAAGTAAAACATAGGGACAAAATGAGTATAAAGTATACTCATGTGTTTCAAGACTCGCATCTCGGCGTCGCGTAAGAACACAGCAAGGACTCGCTCCACCCATGGAACAATTTGAAAGAAATATAATAGATTTTCTCTTAGAAGAATTTGCATCAGACAACCCATTTGGACAAGAAGCATGCATAGGTAATATAAATGATGATGATATTCATGTTTCTAATGTTGTTGAGTTTCAAGCAATGATTGAGAATCTATAGAGATTAAACGCATTGATTGGACAATGTTTTGATGAAAAAATGGTTGCTCAAGTAGAGGCTAAGTCTAAACAACCCAAAGTTCTTGCTGAGAAACTAAAGCCATGTTGGAGTATGCACAAGCCTTGATATATGAAGTTAATAAACATACCAGAAAAGCATCCGAGCGAATTAAGGCTAATGCAGCAGAGCGAGAAGAACAATCTCAGGGACAAGAGACTATTCTGAAAGCAATTTCAAAGATGGCCGGACCACAGAGGACAAAACCGACTTATTGATTCATCAGGCAACAAGCTAATGAGATTCGAAGACAATTATCTATTGATCTCGGGGGGGAAGCTCCCCAAGAGTTTTTAGGAAGCAGGTGGACCTCACCACTCTCCTAAACAGGTTGAAAATTGATATCTTCTGCCCCATATGAGAGAAGAGGGAAGTTCAAAAAATTCCAATGGAGAACATCCTAATCCTACTAGGACAATGGCTCCTTAAAGGGTGTATGCTAACACTCAAGGAACAAAATATCAGTAATTACGAATATATCGGTACTTGGATTTTATGGATATATCAGAAAGATTGGTAAAATATCGGTGGATATTTTAAAAAAAAATCAATAAAGCGAAAATTAATAAAAATACTTTGAAATTCATGGAAATACTTTGTTGGACTATAAAAAAGACATAAATAAGCAAATATATACTTGTTGAAGACGATATTCATTATAATTTATCAAGAAATTACATTATAATAGTCATTTAAAACCAAAATGAAGACCGATGTGACTCAATTACATTATTTGATGAAGGGATCCCATCTTGATGAGGACAATATTCATACCAAGAGATGATATTTCGATAATATTGATTGTAACTTTAAACATGCCATGCATAAATGTCTTGACTTCTACCCACAACCTCTCCATGGATAGGAAACTCAGGGTTCACCAATATGCTCGTTTGAAATCTTTGTTGCATTTGATATGGAATTTGGGATGACATTTGTGGATCATGAGGATAGTTAATCATTTCATATTCTTCACTAATGGAACCTGAAGGATGTGACGAAGGCTGACCATAACTCATTGTATAAGGAGGAAATATGTTCCCCTCATTCGATGAATCACTGAATTGAGTTCCAGCACTCATGGACTCAAAACTGGCCGAAAACAAATCTTCATTGTATGGTGTCATCCTTCGTTGTCTTCCTCTATATGACTTTCCAATGGCTCCAATACTTGGACCAGCTCTCCTAAACTCGTGGTCTTCATCTTGTATAGCATGGGTGAAATCATCTTCACAGGTGACTGGGTTCAATGGATATTGACTTTGTTGTGGATTTGCAATATCCCCACCATCATTTCTAGAATCACTACCATCATTGGTCCCCTCTCCTCTTGAGCCATCATAACCTGTAGTAGAAGTACAAGAAAAACTTGGTCTACTACTATGTTCAACACTTGAATCAAAAGAGGGCCGACAAGTAATGAAGAAAGCAAATGAGTCACTGCGGTTCGACTAAAACTTTCATTATGAACTTCTTTTTAGATAAACCCGCCAACATTAACACCGCTTCTCGAACATGTGCAGCAATTTGTGGATCAGGATTTCCATCTTCATCATCTAAATGAAGGGGCTCCAACTCATTGAAATAGTTAATTCTCCTATTTTTCACCAAATTCAGCTAAAATTTCAAGTAAATTGAGAAAATTATTTTCTGGAACTTTATCGATCTCTGCCTCCATATCATGATCTTTAGTTTCATGTTGTAATAAAAAAAAAACCAATTGTTGGAGCCAAGGGTAAGCAAACTGATTTCTTTGTTTGGTATGGATTAGAGCAAATGTGCTCCAATTTCTTTCACACGCTGAAGATGATGTGGTTTGGGAAAGAACCTTTAAGGCCAAATTCCTTAATGTTGGAGCGTGATTTGGCCACACGCCACCATCATTCAACTGAGAATAAAAATTACTTATATTCAATAAATAATAATAAAATAGTTAAGGAATTTGCTTTTAATGAGAATTAACACTCACCAGGAACCATTTTTTATCTTGAGGCGATTGCTGCTCGATCACCAAATCATTTTTTTGCATCTCGGAATAGTATAAACTATGAATTCAGAATGTCAAAATATCTAAAATAAAAAATCAATCGAATAAATTGAATCAATTAATTAGAATTAGAAACTCATTAATTTACCTAATTTCCAAAATTACAAAGGCCTTCAGCATTAGGATCTAATTTAGAAAAAAACGCCATGAATAGCTTGAAGTAGCTCAGGGTCACAACCAACTCCAGGTCTATATTCAAATTTTGGATTTAGATAGTGTGCTGCAATAGTTATTGAGAATTAATATGTGATAATAGAAACATAATATTATTAAATGTGAATATTAGTGAAGAAGATATTAATTAGTTACCTGCTGCATGAAGAGGATGTTTAAGGGTTATATCCTAACAATTTGTGATGATATGTTTCACCCACTCTTTAGCTTTGAGTCTATCTAAATTTGCCTTCATTAGCTGAATCAACTCGTAGACAAATGACATGGTTGGGACGACTTCTGAATCAACAATGTGAAACACTGCGTATAGTGCCTCATAGATGGATACTAGCTTCTCCACCTTTTCCCAATATTCATGATCAAACATGAGCCTTTCAACCTCATTTACAACTTTTGTCCAGCTAAGCTTGTGATATACCCATTCATTACTAATAAAGACTTTCTTCAAATCAACCATCTTTTTTAGAAGACCGTCAAGGGCAATATAGTTTGTTGCCAATCTTATTGCTCCTAGATGCACGAAATCTCCACCACAAACCTTTCGCATTTTTACAAGCAAGCAACCATGATTGTAAATAAAGTTGGTTATCTTTTGGGCATTCTTGATCAACCGAGCAACACTATTCCTTTTACCAATGTCTTCAAACATTAAGTCAATGTAGTGTGCCGCACATGGAGTCCAATATAGATTGTATTTCTTCATCAACAACTTTTCCGCTTTCATAAAGGCTGATCCATTATCTATTACAATTTGCACCACACTTGCTTCTCCAACTTCCTTGATCACGTCCTTCAACAAACCATATATGTATCTATTGTCTTTAATCTTACCCGACGCATCAACAGATTTGAGGAGAATTGTGCTTCCTTTTGAATATACCATGAAATTAATTATGCTCAATTTGGTTGCCCCGATCCATCCATTGCACATAATTGTGCATCCATATGTCTTCCATTTCTCCCTTTGTATGTTGACATAAGCTTCTATGTCTTTATACTCAATTTCCAAGTACTTGCTTTTGATTTCATATGGAGATGGTGGTTCGATGCCCATCCCTACATATAATTAAAGGAAAGTTGATTAGTGTGATTGCAAATTTGCAATCATAATTTTAAGATAATAATGTCATTATTAAAACATAATATACAATTAGACAAACCGGCTTGTTGTGTACTAATAATCATGTTCTTAAAATGGTGTGAGTCCGCTTTTTGAGGCGGAACACTTTCATATATGAAGAACTTGCTAATCAATCGTCCCATTGTTTCCTTAATTGAACCATCAATAAACATATTTTTCAAGCTTTTTTTGTCTTGTAGCCGAAGACTTGTATACGATCACTAAATCAGCTGAATGAAGAAGAAGAAGAGAAGAAGAAGAAGGGTAGAAGAAAGAAGAAAGAGCAGTATAAAGAGAAGAAAGAAGAAGTAGAGAAGAAAGAAGAAAGAGTGTGGTGATGTGTAGGTGAGGTAGGATCTCGCATGCCTAACTCATGATTTTTGCATATGTCTTGATGAATCACCTGGTTACGAAGACTCGCCTATTGCAATTATGCAAAAAATAAAAAATAAAAAATAAAATCAAAGTATAGTCTTTTATACATAATTATGTGAAAGAATGAATTAGATATAAAGGTTTACCTATTTTTATTTTGCCTCTTATAAATCATTCAACATGTTCTTGCCTATTCACTACTACGCACGACGGCTCTCAATATTCATCTCTTCTATCAAGTGCATGTCAATGGATACTTATACACATCCTCGTCACCCTCCTCCCCTCATCGGGCCATCATCAATGATACGCGACGCCTCCTCCCATCGTGCCCCTCGTAATTTGCTCAAATTTCTTTCATATTCGCAGCTTTTTTTCACTTTTGCTTTACATTTTTGTTCTAAAAGTTGCTTTATTTATTGTTTTACTTTCGGCGACACATTTGGACATTTCTTTGTATTTGAATGGGGATTCGTATGTGATAGGTGAATTTGAAAAGAGTGATTTCACCACTTTTAATTATTAAACCAAAATAATTGCAAATTGTTCCATTTTTATTTCCCTCCACAAGTGTGCAATATCTCCATGCTAGATCTCGGCCTACAATATGCCTCAACTTTCACTAGTCATCCAATAAAACATATGTGATTTTATTGAAAATGAAATTAAAATCAATGTGATAATATAATATGATATCATTATAATAACATTATATAAGTGTAAGTTTAACATAAAAGTAAGATCTAAGTTTCTAACATGATATCTAACTTAATTTAAACTTTAGACTAACATGATGTCAATATAATAATTTAATATTATGATATCTACGTTATTTAATATTATTAAGGATATCTAAGAATATCTAAGTTTCTAACACATGAAATAGTTATAATTGTTTAATAATATGTCTAAGATCTAAATTCTCAAACATTATATAACTAAAATAAGATGTCTAAGATCTAACTTAATTTAATATTATCAAATTTAACTAAAATAAAATTATAGTATAAAAATGTTTCAAATTTAATGTAAGTTAATATGAAACTAATATTATTAACTAATATGTAAGCTAATTTCTTTTCAACATGATATCTAAGATCTTAGTTTTTAAGATTAACTATGATATATAACTAATATGTTTAATAATATGATATCTAAGATCTTAGTTTCTAACATTATATTTAACTTAATGTTATTTAATATTATTATGATATCTAAGAACATCTAAGTTTTTAACATGAAATAATTATAATTTTTTAATAATATGTCTAAGATCTAACTTAATTTAATATTATCAAATTTAACTAAAATAAAATTATAGTATAAAAATGTTTCAAATTTAATGTAAGTTAATATGAAACTAATATTATTAACTAATATGTAAGCTAATTTCTTTTCAACATGATATCTAAGATCTTAGTTTTTAAGATTAACTATGATATATAACTAATATATTTAATAATATGATATCTAAGATCTTGTTTCTAACATTATATTTAACTTAATGTTATTTAATATTATTATGATATCTAAGAATATCTATATTTCTAACATAAAAGAATTATAATTGTTTAATAATATGTCTAAGATATAAGTTTCAAATATTATATAACTAAAATAAGATGTCTAAAATCTAACTTAATTTTATATAATCAAATTTAACTAAAATAAAATTATAGTATAAAAATGTTTCAAATCTAATGTAAGTTAATATGAAACTAATATTATTAACTAATATAAGCTAATTTCTTTTCAATATTTATATCTAAGATATCTTAGTTTTTTAGATTAACTATAGTATATAACCAATATATTTAATAACATGATATCTAAGATCTTAGTTTTTAACATTATATTTAACTTAATTTAAACTTAATTAACTTAATGTAAGTTCATATAAAAGCAATACTATTAACTAAATAACTAATATAATTAACTAAAAATTATATTAGTTAGTAATATTATTAACTAAAATAATATTATTATGATATCTAAGAAGATCTAAGTTTCTAACATGAAATAATTATAATTGTTTAATAGTATGATGTGTAATATCTAAGTTTCAAACATTATATCTAACTTGATTTATTATTATCAAATTAAATTAAAATAAAACTATAGTATAAAAATATTTGTTATAAAATACTTCAATACCAAAATAAAACTAATAAACATTAAAAATAATATATGCATAAGAACAAAATAAATTTACAAAGAAACATACCTTAATTAACCTTGTAGTTGTTATAATTGAAATCTTAAAAACCAAGATATTCAAAATATTGAGATAAAACACAAAGAAAAAATAATTTGAGAGTCAAATGGAGCTTGGATGTGGATGGATGAATTTGTAATAAAATCAGATGACAGTGTATTTACATAATTTTTCGGAAATAAAATAGTCATTGATCAAAATTCAGCGCGACACCCTAACAATCAGATTTCGATTTCGTGGCTCAAATTTCACTGCTTCGATCATCATATATTCATAAATCATTCTCAATCGTTGGGACGTTCTTCGGGATTTAAAATCAACCGTCGGCGCGAAAAGCTTACTTAAATACTGACCGCCGGATCAAAGTAGAACAAATCGGCGATCACAATAACTAATTTTTCAAAAATCAACGATTTTTACGCCTACGCGCGCTTTAACGTACATGCTCGATATTTCGACGAAATATCAACGATTTTTATGATATTTCAACGAAATATCAGCGATTTTTATGATATTCTCTCGATTTTATCAATCAACTTTCGACAAGTAAAATCGCATCTATGACTACCGATATCCAATATATTAGTGATATATCTACCGATATAACCAATTTTTTGTTCCTTGCTAACACTAACCTGGTTAGACAGGTGGTGGGATGGGAGGGGAGGGACCACTATGTCACCACCCTTAAGGGTAGGTATTAATAGAGGGCCATAAATTCCTCAGTCTTTTATGCAGCCACCACCACCAAATTTGGAGGCAATAAGGGAAGTGGTATAGGAACTATATGGGCATGACCTTTTATAGTTTGGCCGCGTAGAATTCTATAAGCTATATCCAAAGGCAATAGTTAGAGAGAATCCTTACCCAAGAGGGTATAAATTTCTTGAATTCTCTTTATTCTCTAGAAAAATGGACAATCTACCTTGGAGCATGTGGCTAGATTCACAATACAGTGTGGGGAATTGGCCACTATGAAAATTTCTTTTATCTCAAACTCAGGTTATTTCATAACTCATTAACAAGAGCTATTTTTACTTGGTATGCAACATTGCCAAGAAATTTTTATCATGAGTTGGTAGAATGGAGTAGATAGTTCCACACACAATTCTTCTCGTGAGTGGGAAACTTGAGATTTGCATAGCATAATTTTCAAGGGTAACCCAAAGGGGGTGGAGTATCACTTAGTCATTTATCACTCTTTTAAAAAGAATTTGCGAATAAACGCAAAATCCATCTCCTTAAATGAGTACGTAAAGATATCATAGAGGGGACTTGATATTGTACTCCAAAAAATAGCCATCTTGTCTTATTATTTTACCTTATAGTATATGCAATTATAAAATTTTATTTTATTTATTTGTTATTTTATTGGTTTTAAGTGATAGAAATAAAGGTTTTTAAAGTGAAAAATAAATAAATAAATAAAATCGAAATTAATACAAGAGTCAAGGTTAAATTGGTAAAATGTCAAAATGAGGACCCAAAGGTCATAAATGAAGAAGAGTATAAAGCAAAGTGTAAATGTGATAAGTCATACGCAAATCGAAAATAAACGGCGGTTTTAATGCAAAAATGAATAAAAAAGAAAGCCAAAAAAATGGAAGACCAAACAAGGCCTTATACAAGATAAGGATAAGACCAAATTTGGTCTAGTGAAATGAGATCAATTCTCATTTTGGGGAAAACATGTGACGCCCCAAACCCGGGGTGTCCGTTGACTACCCGTCAACCTGCGAAAAATTCTATTTGTCTCGTATCGCGAGACTCATTCATGAGTAAAATGGCCACATGGGCCCATACATCCATACTCATAAACATAATAATAAACTAAATTCTTATAGTTTTCATGCTTGTTCTACAAAAAGATTTATACATATTTACAAAATATTTACTTAAAGCCACATTTCGGCTTTCTTCTCAAAATAAGACCTCTACCGCTGCACTGCCTCCCCGGATAGTCTCTCACCGAAGGGGTCCCACGACGGGGTGAGCAAAGCCCAGTAGAAAGTTTTCCTACAAGGGTTACTCCCCACCTAAAATGCATATGCAATGACATATATAAACAATCAATCACATTCCATACAATTAGTTACCATTATATGAATGTCTATATCATGCATTTGTATGCTTAACCTCATGCTCACGACCGACTCCCAACCGACTCCCTCACACCGAATGCCAAGCGTGACTAAACCCGTCATATACACCATGACTAAACCATTGGAAACCCTCCAATTTTATTTATCAAATTCTTTTTCCTTTATTTGTGGGCCACGGATTTCCGGGTTTACACCGTAGGACGCCGCACGCCTTTTCAACATTTTCACGAACTTACATCGCCGGGATTCATGTCTAACCGTGAATAACCTGTGGGACTTTCACCCTGGGGGATCTACCCCAACTGCCCGCCAAAACATGTAATTTATCATTTGATCATTTTACACACTCGTGAATCTCTACCACTGGCCCCATTTTTCCCGAGCTCACGACCCACTCACCAACACCGATGAATAAACCTTACCCCGCACTCCACACCACTTGACACCATGTGATGCAGAGATATGAAATGCATGATGTCTATGCATTTTCTTCTCATGTTACATGCATGAATGAGCACTACATGAAACATTTACACACCACGGACAATTATAATTTATACATATAATCTAATTCTCCATGCAAAACATATTAATACATCAAAAGCATGCATCATCACAATTCCATTAATCTAGTATGTTATTCAAGCAAGCCATAACACACAACAAGGTCTCAAAATTGTGACCATTCAACGCAAGCACTTCACGGCCCTTCGCAAACATGAACCATTTTGCTCCCAATCCTTTTATCACAACAACAAACCATAACATCTAGAAACTTTAGTTTCTAATTACTTAATCTCCATGGTCCATGAACCGTCATGAAACTACACCCTTTACTTCCAAAGCTTGAACTAAGTTAACATGACTCCTCATGGCCTCCCACAAGCAACCCCTACCATTATAAAGTTCCCTTTGTGTCAAAATGAACCGAGCAGCAGAATATCCTACCTTTGAGTTTGTCGAAACTCCAACTTCAAGGTCCACATCGTAGATCCCCACTCAAGGTTGTACCAACTTTAGTCCTCGAACTTCGAACGCCGATCACCAAACCCGGAAAATCTTCCTTTCCTTTCCTCCTTCTCCTTTTCTTCCTTCTCTAAGAAACTTCCTCTTTCCCTCTTTTTCCTTTCTTTCCCTTCCTTGCTTTTTCTTTTCCTTTTTCTCTTTCTCATCTCATTTCCCTTTCATTTCTCCTCATTTTTCTCTTTCTCCTTTTTGTCATTTTCTCTCCCTTGGAGTAAAAGCACTCATTCGGTCAAAGAGCAATTTCCTCCTTCCTCTACCCATTTGCGTACTAAATTTTTCCATTTTTCTTTTCTTATTTCTTAAATCCATTTTACGACATCATCCACCACATTTCGCTTCACGCAGCCCATGCGATTCAATTCCCACACATGTATTAATCAGGAGCCATGGAATCCATACTCTCCATGTGGCTCAATGTGCAGCCATCCTTTCAATGCTTTCAAGTGTCACTTTCTTATGGTGCCATGTTAAGATCTCCTCTCCTTGCCATAGTCATCCGACACCCCATCGCTCCGAAAAACGCGGAAATCCCGACCACCTCAGAATTCAACGAAATATGACGTGGTAGCTAAATTTCGCGAGACGATTTCAACGGAGAAGTCCGTTTCGTCATCTGAGATTTAGAAAAATTCTCGGATTTTCAGCCGAAATTACAATTTTGCCATTTTTGAGAAAATTGGAATTTTCTTGGGTCTTACAAACATGGGAGCTAGGGCACGCTATTGAGAGAGATTTCATTAAATTTGGTTTGATTTTCTCTCATTTTTCTTGGATCTACTTGTGCTTGCAAAGAAGAAGAGAAGAAAAAGTGAAATGAAAGTTCAAGAAGTCCAAGTTAGGGCTACGGTTGAGAGAGGGGGAAAAGCCATCTTTGGATTATACTTGTTCTTGAAGAGGAAGGAAGAAGGAAAGCTAGAGGAGTGTTCAAAAATATTAAGGTATGGATACTTGTCTAAGTTTGGGTATTGATTCACCCATTTGCTTGTTAGGAACCCTCCTAACTCTTTCTTTGATTGTGTTTGGATTGGTAAAACCATAATTCAGTATATATATATCTTTGAGTTAGAGTTAAAGCAGCCTTTTTTCTTTGATTAGGATTGGTTTTGATGAATTTTTGTATAAAGGAAATGTTGGGGTTTCAGGGGAGATGCTGTCCAATTTTTTTCAAAACCCATGTTTTGTTTTGGCAATAACTTGGCCATTACTCATCCAAATTGAGTGATTCAGATTTTTGGGTAGAATAGACTTCTAGGAGAACAAATTCTTTCAAATGTTGTATTCAAATTCAACCCCATCATCCCGGTTATAAATTGTCAAAGTGAATAGGGCTGTAACGGAGCCGAAGCATCGCAGCCGCTTCGGGCATTCGCTCGCAGAAGCTCGTCGAACTCGTTTATTAAAGCCTAAACGAGCCGGTACCAACATCATTTTGAGGCTCGTAAGTTAAATAATCCGAGCCCGAGCACCCTAAAACTCGACCGTTAGCTCGTAAACAGGCTCGTGAATAGGCTCGTGAGCAAGCTCGTTAACCAAGCTCGTTAACCAGGCTCGTGAACAGGCTCGTGAACTAAGCTCGTGAACAGGCTCGTGAACATGGAGAAGACTTGATGCCTGGAATTTTTTTCCTCTGAATGGAACATGATGAATATTTAGCTCTTGAACTTCAATCAGTTAATTGAACTTTTATTGTCTTATCTTTTTAATTAGTTGTATGTTGGCTATTTTAGATGAACATTTTTCTTTAAATAGAGGTTATGTGAGGCAGGCTGCTCGCTAGCTACTCGGCGTTCGGCTCGTTAGAAGCTCGCTTGAACTCATTTATTAAGTTAAGCCAGGCGGCTTGGAATTTTTATAACATTTGAGACTCGTAAGTTAGACGAGGCGAGGCAGAACACCCTCTCAGGCTTCGACTCGTCGACATGCTTCGGAGGTTCGTGAATGAAATAGAGCCTACTCCTTTAAAATCGAGAACTGACGAGCTTGCTAATACTAAAAGCTCGACTCGGCTCGGTTACACCCTTAAAAGTGAAGCTCTATTAAACATAATTTGAGTTTCACTCATCCAAATTGAGTGATTCAAATTACTGGGTAAACTAGACTTCTAGGAGAACAAATTTTCTTGAAATAAGTATATTCAAATTTAGACCCCATTGTACCCAAAAATTCATCTAAGGAGAGTTATGTTTGTAGGCAATTTCTGGTTATGTTTTGAAAATATAGTAGTCCCGGTTGTTTAGGACATATCTTGAGTTTCGATTGCTACGAAGATTGGATGAATTCCAATTTCTCACGAAAATAGACTCATAGAACTATCATTTTCTTAGAGAAATTTAGAGGAAAAATATGGATCATTTGTTCCTAGAAAATTTTACAAATGAAGTTGTATTGGGTAGAAATCAACCATAACCAGAAACACTAGCATGCATGACTAATTTTTCTTTGTTTGTTCTCTGGTTGTGACGTATTTGTAATGGATTAGGAGATGGTGATGATAAAACCTGAGCTAAGATTGGGATATAAGGAATAGGAGTCAAGAATCGACAATCTTTTTGGTTGTTCTTCATACTTATCTTCTTGTTTCAAGTTTTGTGTTTGTTAGTCAAACAAATCTGGAATGTTTATTATGAAATCTACGTTTTTGGTTTGAACCAGTTAAATCTGAAATGTTTGAAAAACATCTGCATATGTGCTTATATTTGAACCATAAATAAATTTGTTTGAGTGTTGGTTAATTGATTTCTAAATGAACTATGTAGTGGCAAACATGACGTAAGTACACCCTTAAATGACTAATTATATCATGGAAATGTGAAAATTGTATTGTAAATGACTAATTATTAACACCCTTAAGAGAATGTTAACTGTCATGTTCGAGTTAGGGATAGATTGGTATACCCAGTAAAGATTAAATGTAAGCGATACTATAGATAAATGATTTATAGTGGCATCTGCCGTCTGTAGCCAATGGGGCGGTATCCAACAATTATTACCGCAAGAAAATGAAAATGTAAAATAACTTGATGCAGCCCAGCCTAGCCCGGAAATCTTGAGTTATTAAAATGTTTTATACCGGCCAGATTGATGAGCTTAAAGTCATCTATTTTTAGTCCATTTTAGCAATTTTCATATCAAAAGGAGACAATTACTTTGCGAGAAATATGGAAAACTCACCCGTACGTTATTAAGCGGGTAAAATGGAAGAAGAAGAAAATCACGATGAAAAATACGACAATAAATTGGAGGAAAAGTGCGATCGAGATGGCGGAAGGCCCGAAAAACGAAAACAATTGCTGGATTCATTGATCTCAGTTTGGGGTTTTGCCTGATCAAATTCGAGGTCGTGACACGAGAATTGAAGGAATTTGATGCGGAGTCACGACGGTAAGTACGAGATAAGCGGTGAAGGAATGGCAGGTAAGAGCGGCGTCGCTGACTGACGTGCGAGGTCAGCGACAGAGTTGATCGTGACTAGGATAAGAGGTCGCGTGGCGGAAGCACCTTTAAATTTATGAGAGGTTTGGTGATGGAAGCTGAGACTCAAGGTGATGTGGACGTTTTGATGACTCCAGTGGCTCTTGCCGTGGCCTGCGTGAATGTCTTGACCTGAACCTACTCAGTTGAGTTAAAAGCTCCTTTGGTGGGGTCAGCGACAAAGATATCAATGTAAACGCTCCGGGAGCGACGAGATCAATGATGCGAGCCATAAGAGATGTCGCGAAGAGATATTGATGTCCGGCGACAACGCGAGCAACTTGATTTGGAAGCCTCGGTTCTTTAAGATGATGTCGCGACAAGAGATTGATGTCGCGCGACATCGAAGGCTATCAGTTGAAGACTGCGGATGACTTGAAATTTGAGTCGCGGCGAGATATGACGTCGCGACATCGAAGAGAACAATTAGAAACACGAGGCGTGAGAAGATGTAAACCAGATATTGATGTCAGCGACATCAGAATGATGACCAAATCAAGGTTACATAGAGTAAATGAAGAATTAGCGACGTGAAATTGATGTCAGCGACATCAATGATGTCACGACAAGAAGCTGAAGTCGCGACTTGAGCGATGGTGGGCGAACCATTTTGAAACCCACGGCGGGCTACATTGGGATTAGGGCTGATTAGGAACTATCATCTGTGACTATCCGGCTCATTAAAGCGACTTGGCGGCCCGCAGGCGAGGTCTGGATAGCTGAAAGCTCATTTTCTTTATTTTCTTTTATTTTTTTTTCTTTTCTTATTTTTATTTAAAGTCGTTTTAGATGAGATTATGTTCTCGTATTTTTATTTTTCGTTGTATTTTAAAATCTGGATGTTATCGTTTGTTGAAGGCCGAGATAAATTCAATTTCTTTTCAAATTACTACCTGAAATCTTTGAAGTTCAAACAATTTCTGGAATTCGATTGTTTCGAGTTCAAATTGCAGGTTATTCTTATGATCGGAGGAATCTTTGTATCGTGTAATTGATGAATTGAAGTCAGGCTTCCGTTAAGTGAAACGTTATAGTCGGAATTTATCTTTCCTGGCCAGTTGTTTATAGCGGCAGTTAATTTCAGTTAATGAATTTACTTACGGTTTTGGGTTTAGTGTCTTGGGATCCCGAATATCGGTTCTTATGCAGATTAAGATTTGCGTCATTGCTCACGATTTCAAGGAGGTCCTCTGAGGTGACACGGGAAGACATTCTGAGGTAATGTACATTTCTTTGAAGGGTATACTAACACTTTGCTATTAGGGATCTTTTGAGCTTTGTAAGTTCACTTGAATAAATCCTCTTCTTACTTGAAATCGAAACGAGTTGAGATGAGTTATCTATTTAAACAAGCAAGAGTTCACCTCAATTTAGGATGGTGAGGCGATCGGAGTGTTGGGTGAGATCTCAGCTCCAAGAAGGTTGATCTATTCTAATTTCGGGGAGGAGACGATGCGGAAGTTGTATATCCTTGTATTGTGGAAGTAACTTGGGAGGCCCCAAGGTTTGAGTCCATAAAATGGGTATGAAGTATTGCGAAAGAAAATGTGAGTGAAGTCCTGGTAAAAATGGTATAATTCCTGTATTCGAGGAGAATCGAATTCGATATTAGATAATGAAATGTGGAGTGTGGAGAGATCGAATTTGCCTTTACAGCATGGACGGATTTTGAAGCGGAGATAATCGAAATTTTATCGGGAGTATTAACTACGAGGAATGGAGTAGTTCACTATAGCTTGTTTCTATTGATGTGTCCTCTGAGGATAACTATTAGGTATTCATTTCTTTTATTAGAAATTCATTATTCTTTATTCTTTGCTCTTCCCGGTATGTTGGATGGATTCGGTTATTTTCCTTTTGTTAGCAATTTTCCAGCACCTTAATGCTGGATCTACTATCATTTTGTGGTCGAATAGTATGGAAATTGGTAGTCGGGGTAGTTGATTTAAAATTCTTGAGATCTGCAGTGGGATCGATATACGGACTTAAATCCATTTGTGCCCAATCGACACAGTGCACTTGGAATATCGGACCGCCAAACTTTGAAAATGAGTTACTCTAAGAGATTGAGTGGTTTATATAGTATAATATCAACAAGTTTTTAGGCGGATTCTTAGTGGATTAGACAATAGTCCTTTGGTAATAACGTCGTAAATTTGTATGTGTTCTTTGGTTTGGTTAATAAGTTTTTGGCGCCGTTGCCGGGGATTAGACAATAGTCCTTTGGTAATAGTGACATAAATTTGTATTTGTGTTTTGGTTCGGTTAACAAAGTTTTTAGCGCAGTTCTTAAGGGGAGATCGAAAGAATTTTATAAATCAATGGTCGAGGATGAAAGAAGGAAATACTAATTTGGACATTTTAAAAGAAAAGAACAAAAATAGCGTTTGGCGATGAATCTGTATATAACTTTTAACGAAACACATTGAATATTTTGATGGTTGACTAATCCTATTAATGGGAGTGTGTTTGCTTTCGAAAAACTTTGATGCATAGGAAACGAGGAGGCTGCCGTCGATTCCGGTGACACGAAATAGAAGGGCGCTCGAAGCAGAAAGACCAGAGGCGAAAACTCAGCCATGGCGGAAGAAAGAGGCGGGATCGGGTTGAAATACACATATAGAGGGAGCTAGAAGGCCTCCAGGTCATTGTCTGATGGAGGATTTACGGAGACCAATTATCTGAGGAAGAATACTCGGCGATCGAACTGACTGGAGTTGATGCTAATAATTTTGAATTGAAGCCGGCAAGCGGAAATTCTGATGGTCAGCTGACATCGGTTCACGGTCATCCTTGAAAGATCAAGCGAGCTGGGAAGATTCCTCGGGATGGCTATCTTGTTAAGATTGAATGGGGTGAGACGAGGAAGTCATCGCTGCATCACATTCCATTCTCCCTAAGGAGAATCTGATGCTTCATAGACCATGAATCATTACCATATGGTTACGTGATACTTGGGAGGAGTTAGTTAAATTTACTTAGGTAGATTCTTTTACGAGGCTAGCGAAAGAAGGAGGGAGATCATTGTTGTGTTCCGGGGGGAAGATGAAAGCACAGCCATGTAGCTTGGGAAAGATTCAAGCGGTTCTTTGAGAAGATGTCAATGCATGGGATAGATCTGAAGACTTCGGATGGACATTGTATATCATGCCATGAATGATATATCAAAGGGATCATTGATGCTTCATCTTTGTGGAGCATTGACGAAAAGTCTTTGAAAGGAGCAAAGAGTGATTGAAGATGCAGCTAAATATAACATGAAAACTCCTTACGAGCTTTCAAGAGGAAGCATGTGAGAGAAGGGGATCATGGAAATTTGACGAGATGGCGATATGGAGGCGAGTTGGATGCCATTATGCCTGAGGTTAGACAAGCGAAGAAAGACACACCGCAGCTCATGAAATAGGAGCAATTGAAGGATAATAGAGGAGTCTTTGAAGAGTAGCGAAGGACTTTATGATGTTGAAGAGGTTAATTATTTGGGTGAGCGAGAGCTTACCATTTCAAGCCAATCCCAACCTTCCGGTACATTATCACCGGCCTTTCGGGAACCATGAGAACTTCTCGTATGGTGGAGGGCTTCTGAGACGGCGGGGCCAGAACCCTCATCAAAGTGTCGTGACCACCAAGGTTCTGTGACGAAATGAGCACGGCGATATCGAGGGGTCGGAGGCCACAAATCTTTTGAGGAACAGAGATCTTTGCCGAGTTTATAGAGGGGGATAATAAAAATTTGTTGAACCTCAATGAACAAAGTTTGGAGAATTGGGCGTATTACCAATTCTCGAAAATTTTAGAACACTACAAATGCATCCACTGAAGAACTTTGGAGACATAAGTAGAATGTGCCTAGTACGCAAAGCGAAGGAAGAATGCCTTCCCAGTGACCTGAGGAAGAACTAATTTGCATGGGTGTGCGGTGAGAGTGGGAAGGAGTTAGAAGAGAGGAAGAAAGGTGACAGCAACAAAGAGTAGCAAAACCCGAAAGGGAAGAACCTTCGGAGAATGACAAGAAGGGTAGAAAGAAGAACATCCAGGAACAAAACTGCGATCCCATTTCCACAAAGGCTACTTGTCGAAGATGGAGGTAAGGTTCTTGAAAACTTTCCAGAAGAATTTGGAGATCTGATATGCCTTTGCGGAAGTGGTGACTCGGATCTGCCACTTTATGCAAAATTTACGAAGGACATCTTGACGAAAGAAAATAGTAGAAGGAATAGTGAATCTCAACTTTGCCACTTAGTCGATGTCGAAAAGAACTACCGGTAAAGATGAAAGGACCGGGGGTTTACGCAATTCACTTGTATTGTTGGAGGAATGGAATTCCATGAAGCTCTCTGTGACTCGAGCTAGTATCAATCGATGCCTCTTTGCATTTGCCGAAATTAAGTTTGGGGAGCTTATTCCCATAGTTACTCTTCAAATGGCGACAGATCGATGGAGGTGAAACACGAAGGGGTCGTGAAGATGTGTTAGTCCTTGTTGGAAGTTTGTATTCAGTAAGACTTCATAATTACGGACATGGAAGAAGATTCACAAGTACCTTTACTATTAGGAAGACCATTCTAGCCCTCTTGGAGAGCTGACGCCCTGATTGACATCACGAGGTTCTCGTAAGGGTTGGAGAAGAAGGCTAACGTGTTTGCTTGATTAAAGAATTATCTGAAATAGACGGGGAAAGGAAGGCTGATGTGCTTTGATTTTGTCTCTATTTCAACTACGATGTTAACAATGATTGTAACACTCCGGTTTTTATCAATGAAAAGAGATGGGTCGTAGTAACCTTTGAAGGCGATAATGGGGAAGAATTCGAGGTCGATGGACAAGGTTAAAGCATTATCTCAGCGGGGAAGGAAAGTGAAGGACTCCAACATTGGTTCTTGAGGAAAAAGAAGAAGAACCACAATAACAGAGTCCGGTAGGACTCAGCGAAGCGACTAATGGGAAATGACAGCTAGGATTTAAATTAAATTTAAATTTTGAAATATTTCTTTTCTTTTAGTTCAGCGATAAATTAAATTGATTTGTTTCTAGAAGGATAAGATTTAATTTTAGAAATAAATTGTAGTTTAATTAGAATTTTCTTGAATATTACGGTGATCTTACGACGGGTTAAAGACATGAATAGCGTATTCTGGGAGTAATTCCGGCGACTTGCGGAGGTGGCGACATGAAAAGGAGACAGCTTTCTCCACTGTTGACTAATGGAATATATTTGAATTAATTGTTAAATCTTTGCTTAAAATATGCTGAAGAGATGCTAAGGGTTAGGAACGATAAGAGGAATTGAAGTTTTGAAATCATTGAATTAAGGGCTTAGTCACGGCAATGAGGTTATGTCGTGACAAGTAATCCTACAAAACATTGATGTCGTGACCAGTAAAGAAAGAACAATTAGCGAGTATGGAGGAAGGGAGATACATGTCGCGACACCACAGTGATGTCGCAACAGTGAATTAAGTTTCAAAAAGAAGAAGGATTGTCGCCACATCAAACAAATCCTGGAGAACCTTGTATTGTCGAGACATATTAGGTAGGTGCGCGACATAAAGTGTGACATGTACGACCACTCACTTAAAGCCTAAATTTGTGACCCATCAAATAAAAAGTGGCGGGTGAAGTCGCGACAATTCTTAATTGAAGCATTAATTAGCCATGAGCAGTGATTAGTGCAGCTGAGTTGGAAACTATTTCATTCACTCCAGCCCACCTTAACCATTCACCTTCGTCTTCCTCCTGAATCTCGACCTCAAGAAAACCACAGCATTCCAAACTGCGGCTTTCCTCTTGTCTCCCAGTGTGAAATTCCCACCACAGTCCACAACCTAGACGAGATTATGAGGCGAACAATCGGAAGAGCAAAAACTTGCAGGAGAGCAGTTAGATGAGATTCGTCGGGAAGAGCAAGCAGGAGAGATGCCATCAAAAACACCGGAAGCTCAGAGCAACTACCAAAGACGGAGCGAGAAGGGAAGAGGAAGGAGAGAAGAGAAGAAGTAGAAGATTTCGTCTCAGATGAAGCTTATTCCCAGTGGAAGAATCTTGTCTTGAACAAAGGTTTTGTTACGAGAGGAGATTCAAAAACCACAGTGACTCCTTTCAAGGAGATGATAGGCAGAGAGGATGGGAGGTCTCTGCGCACACGAATCGAGGTATACGGCAGTGAGAGGTTTTATTCAATATGGTAGGAAGGAAGGATGGAGTACATTTTGTTAGAGAGTCGGGTCTCATACGAAGCGAGGCCATCAACGAGGCTATGGGATGACAATACACAAGCATGGCTCCAAATTCCAGAAAATTTGGAAAAAGCAGAATTTTAGAAAGATTGCAGAAACTCCACGTGGAAGGGCGGTTAGACCAAGGAGAAGAAGCGAGAACTACGAGGCAGGGGAAGCCTCGAGAGCGAAGGTATGGTTTACTTCCTTGCGTGCATTTTAGTTCAACAAAACATTTATGCACGGTGAAGAACAAGAAGGTACATGCTAGCGTATGCCATCTCAAAGTGCCAAAGAGATCAATATAGAGTTATCATAAGAGAACTCTATCATGAGGTATCATGAAGGGAGCAAGAGTGCCTTCCTCGCTGACCATGATAACAGTCCTATGCTTGAAGGAATTTGGGGTGAAGGAATTTGGGAGTCGAAGAAGAAGTCCCCCAGGCTTCACCACTCCTTCGACGGGAGTTAACTGAGGGCGAAATCGGAGGAAGAGAGTCTTTGGTAGAACGGAGGTGAAGCCTGAGTGAAGGACGAAAGGAGACCCGGAGGGCCAGTCAAGAGCGAGCGCCTGTGAACTCACGACAATGATTACATGTGTGCGGAGATAATGAAGGGCGGGATAGAGAACTGACCCGATAGACTTCTCCATCCCTTTGGCGGCTCTCCTCGCATGCGACGAAACTTCTGACACGGAGAGAAGTTGAGAGGAGCCTGAAGATATCAGTGCAGAGCTCTCAATGCCATCGAGAGAGAATAGGAAAGAGAGTGGAACTTAAAGCCGAGGTCGAGAAGGAATGTATGAAAAAGAATTGAAGAAGAGACAGCGGAGTGGGAAGAAGAGTTAAGCGAGAAGAAAGGAGCATGAGGTGGAGATCCGAAGAACAACGGTGGAAAGAAGGCGAGCGAGAAAGAGCAGATGGGAAAAATGTTGAAGCGACAAGGAGAGTTCAAGAAAGAAATGAAGGAAAGAGAGATCACGATCACATTCTTGAAACTCAAGCGAGTCATGAAGCTTTCTATAAACGATTTGTCGTGATTCTCGACTCTCAGCATTAGAAAAAGAGATAAAGAGCATGACACAAATTTGGGGAGGCAGATAAAGGGTTTCTAAATTACTATACAAATCTCTGAGGAAATTTGGAAAACAAAGCGAGCGATAGAGACAAAAAGCAATGGGAGGCTGAATCCTACGAGAGCGAAAGATGTTGGAAAATTTAGATTTGATTATGACAATCTTGCGGAATTCTTAGAAGTGATGGCCCGAAATGGAAAATACAATGAATGGCTTGGGAAGAGGCGGGATGGGTTGAGCAGAAGGTTGATCTCTCTAATGAGATTTTCATTGAAGAACAAATGGAGAAGGAAACCAAGAAGAGAAATGAAAATTCCTGAATTTCCAGCCCATTTAGGTACATTAGACCTGAATCTCCCGACATTTTGCTCTGACTATTTCAAAAAGAAAAAAATAGACCTTCTCCTGCCTAACTTTGGTGCCATCCTTCTCCCATACGTGTATCCAACGATTTACAAATGAATCGAAATAAAATAGAAAAATTTAAATTGAATTGTTGTGTACTATTTTGCATTTGATTGTTCAATGTTATGATGCTTTGTGGTTATGATTAGGAAATCCAAAAGTAGGAAATAGTTAAAGATAAAAGCTATTGAGGACATTATCTTAATTAGATAGGCAGTTAGAGTAGAAATAGTGAAATGAGGAAAAATTGCGAGAATAAGGACAAAATGCATATAGTTTAATTGAAACACAAGGTGCAAAATTACTTATATTTAGCTGATAAGTCAGTTAAGAGGAAGGTAATACAACGGATGGAACGAACATATTTTTGAGTTTGTGGTATGAGCAGTAAGTCAAGGAACACATTGAATATCAATTAGCAACTACTCATAAATAAAAATGAGTCGAAGATACTCCTTATAGTTAGTCACGGTATTAAATCCGATTCTAGAATTTGTTAGATTATTGATTGAGGGCGAAATCCTAGGTGTCGGTGACAAGTGATCACGAGCCATTCTTGGATAGTTGAGCCATTCTAGCCATCCTTATTAATATCTTTGATGCATATACCTTAGTTCCATGCATTGAGCCTAAACGAGGGTGATTTTTCAAAAATAAGCCAATGGAAACTGACCCATCCAGAGAATTCAATCCTTGATAAAAAAACCAATGATTGCAAGAATTAGAAAGGAAGAAGAAAATGAAGTTTGGGGATCGTATGTTTTGAGAACTCAAAAAAAAGGAATGAAAGAAAAGAGCGAGAGCGAAAATGCAACGAGAAAAGAAGGCTTGAGGATAAGTTTTATCTTGTGGCCTAACTCTCTTGAGCGATTAAGTTCTTAGGGGTGTTTAAAGCACCGGTACCCTAATGCCATACGGTATGGGAGTTACTAACCGAGTTAAGCCAAGAGTGTTAGAAAGCCTAAAAGTTAAAACATTGCACTATCCCTTAGTAGTAGCAAACAAGGAAATTCCACTAGTGAAATTACAAGTGTAAAGTAAGGCATCTGGAGTTCTGGATGAAATAAAGAGATATCCCAAACATGAAGTTTAGGTTTATTATAGAAACTAGAAAGAAAGGCGAAAGAGGAGAAAAGGTTCGGGGTAATCTTAACCTAAAAATTCCTTCATCCTACCCGTACCCGAACTTTAACAATAAAAGCCAGAACTTTGATTGATCATGAAGAAAGTGAAATCATCTACATTAGTGGAGATCGATATGAAAAACAAGCTTTATCTGAATTTGGAAGAAAGAAGCAATCAAAATTGTGAAGAACTTCAGAGAGTTAAATATTTCGGCAATAAAATGAGAAAGGAAAACAATTCATTTATTCAACGAGGATCCAATGAGTATATTGTTTGTAAAACAATTTCAACATGTTAGTTTGCATAGCATAAAGTAGAGACTGACCTTGAAGCTGGACTTGAAGCTAGATGTACGAGAAGATTTTGCATATGTTATAATTAAATTGAATGCCACTGGGAGCAAATCATAATGTCCTTAAAAATTATTTTGTTTGAGGACAAACAATTCTTTCTTTTTCTTTGCTCGAGAGATGACAAAACTTTAAGTTTAGGGGGTTTGATGAGCTTAAAGTCCTCTTACCAGTCCATTTTACTGTAATTTTCATATCAAAAGAGACATAAATTACTTTGAAATATGAAGAAACTCACCCATCACATTATTAGCGGGTAAAATGGAAGAAAGAAGAAAATACGTAGAAAAATACAATAAGTGGAGGAAAAGTGCGGTCAGTAAGCGGCGAAAGCGAAAACAATTGGCTGATTCATTGATCGATTTTGGGGTTTACCGCGATCAAATTAAGTCAGCGACACCAAGAATTGAAGAATTTGATGCGGTGCGACAGTGAGTACTGGTCGCGACTGAAGGTAACCGGGAGCTAAAGAGAGCGGCGTCGGCGGCGTGCGAGGGTCGCGACAAGAGTTGATATCGTGACTAGGATGAAGGTCAGCGACCGCGAGAAACACCTTTAGGTATGAGGTTTACGGATGGTGGCTGTGGAACTCAAGGCGATGTCGCGACGTGGGATGAAGTCGCGACCGCGAATATCTTCGATTTGAAGGTTGAAGCTCCTTAAGGTGAGGTCGCGACAAGATGATGTTCGTGACATCGTAGGCATGACGGATCAATGATCGCGAGCCATAAAAGTGTCAAGCTACCAAGATATTGATGTAGCGACAACATGAGCAACAAGTTAAACCTACGGTTCTTTAAGATGATGTCGCGACGAAGTTGATGTCGCGACATCCAGAACTATCGATTGAAGGCTACTTGGATGACTTGAGGCGAAATTAGCGACCAAGATATCCAGCGTCGCGACATCGGAAGAACCGGTATTCCGAGCGTGAGAAGATGCTTCAGCGGCAAAGTCGCGATGTAGACACTCAAGAATAAACAAATCAAGGTTACATAGAGTAAGGTGAGTCGCGGCGTGAAATTGATGTCGACATCAATGATCGCGGCAAAGGAGCGAAGTCGTGACGAGGCGATGAATTGGGCGAGCCATTTTGAGACCTGAGTACGGTGGGGATTAGGGCTGATTGAGGAGACCTATAAATCTGTGACTATCCGGCTCATTAAAGCGACAGTGACCCGCAGGCGGAAGATTTGGATGATGAAGCTCATTTTCTTTATTTTCTTTTATTTTTTCTTTTCTTATTTTTTATTTAGTATTTTAAATGATTATGTTCTCGTATTTTTATTTTGATTTGTATTTTACGAATCGGATGTTGTGGTTTGTATTTGAAGCGAATCACGAGTCAATTTCTTTTCAAATTACTACGGAATGTTTGAAGTTGAACAGATTCACGGAATCGATTGTTTTGATTTCAAAGTGCGGTTAATGCTATGATCGGAGGAATCTTGTGCTCGTGTAGTCGATGGTGGGGAATCCATCTTCCATTAAGTGAGGCACGTTATAGTGAATTTATCTTTCTGTAGTTGTTTATAGCGACTTGTTAATTTAGGTTAATGAATTTACTTGGTTTTGGGTTTAGTGTAGGATCTGAATAGTTTCTTATACGTTAAGATTTGCGTCACATTGCTGTTTCAGGAGGTCCTGCGAGTGACACGGAAGACATTCAGTAATGTGCATTTCTTTGAAGAGTATACTAACACTTGTTAGGGATCTTTTGAGCTTTGTAAGTTCACTTAGATAAATCCTCTTCTCATGAAATCAAGAAACGAGTTGAATGAGTTATCTATTTAAACAAGCAAAGAAAGTTCACCTCAATTGGATAGTGAGGCCAATCAGTGTTATGTGAGATCTAATCAAAGGAAAGGTTGATCATTCTAATTTGACTTAATCCCGGAAGTTGTATATCCTTGGCCAGATAGCAGGAGCTAAGGTTTACAGGTCCATAAAATGGGTATGAAGTATTGAAAAGAAAAATATCGAGGAATTAGGAAGTCCACATTAAAAAGTAGTTATCTAATTCACTGTATTGAGAGAATCGGGTCAGGTGAATGTGAAATGTAGGGTGTGGAGAGATCAGTACCTTCTGGCAGCAGGCAGTTTTGAAAGCTGGGAATGTCGAAATTTTGTAAGGGGGTAACTACGAGAATCGATAGTTCACTACTCTTGTTTCTATTGATGTGTCCTACGAGGATAACTATTGATATTCAATTTCTTTTATTAGAAATTCATTATTCTTTATTCTTTATCTTCCGAGTATGTTGGATAGTTGATTATTTTCCTTTGTTGTGTTTTCCGGTACCTTAATCTGGATCCTACTATCATTTTGTGGTCCAAATGGTTGATTGAGTAGTCGGGGTAGTTGATTAAAATTCTTGAGATCTACGTGGGATCGATATACGGACTTAAATCCATTTATTACTTGCCGACCTGTGCGCACGAATATCGGACCCGAAACCAAACTTTGAAAATGATTTACTCTAAGAGATTGGTGGTTTATATAGTATAATATCAACAAGTTTTTGGCGCCGTTGCCTGGGATTAGACAATAGTCCTTTGGTAATAACGTCGTAAATTTGTATGTGTTCTTTGGTTTGGTTAATAAGTTTTTGGAGCCGTTGCCGGGGATTAGACAATAGTCCTTTGGTAATAGTGACATAAATTTGTATTTGTGTTTTGGTTGAGTTCTTTGTGCTTCAGCGGGATCGTGCTAGTGATTCGGATTATCACTATGTACCAGAAAGTTTCGGTTAGATTAGTTAGAGAAAAATAGTTAATAATTATATTGGTTAGCCTCATTAGATTATAGCAAAAATAACCATTTCATAGCATGAAATGATTCTCATTTCTCACCTTTGATTAAAATGAAGTATGTTAAACTATTATAAAATGGTATATTTATAAATATTGCATGAATCACATGATAATATGTTAGAAGAGTTGTTTGGAAAAATATGTTGAATGTTTTGAGATTAGTTAGTGATGCATATAGCAAAAGTTAATTGTTATGCATATAGATGTGGTATAATTATTTGAAATAAGGAGATAGAAATGTAAAGAACCACTAAGCATGAAAATGCTTGGTGTGTAGCTTTCCACACGTAGGTACCAAGTAGATAGTGGTAAGGCCAGGAAGATCGTAGAACCAGAGTCATCGTCGAATCATGCGGAATTATATATTCCGTCTCATGCATACACTTCATTCCAAGGTACTATCATGTGACTACTTTGTATTGAAATCAAAGATGCAAAGATCTTCATAAGAAGATTATATTTTTTAATTGTTTTTATCATGGAATGTACTTTGACTGTAGTTTCAAAAGATAAGAGGTGAACTCTGACAAATTTTTTGTAAATGATTTGGAAAGGGCATGGAAATGCCGTTCTGTATAAATATTGTACTAAAGTATAGTTATGGGCCCTCTAGAAAAGAGATAATGCATACTTCTTATATTAATGAATGTGAATAAGTAGTGATATCATATTCACATATATAAATGATTAAAATGAATAGTAAATATCCTATCGAAAATGAGTATCTGAAATGTGTTTCTGAGATAAATACAGATTGATGATCCGCATCCAGTCGATCCGACCATCGAATTCGGAGGGGGGCAACGGATAGAGTAAGGAAGAAGTTTCAGGTATGGGTTCAAATACTTCTATGAGCTTCTTTGCTACAAAGTAGCGGGGTATGAAGAATTACGTAGGAAGAAAATCAACGGAGAAGATCTTCCTTAGAACTACTTTGTCGAGGAGGTCAGTGCAGAGAAATTGCAATAGCGGATCTCACTGATCAAGTTCATATCACATTATCTGCTAGTGAAGAAAGTCTTGACCTTTGGAAAGTCACATACCTCAATACATAAGCCTGATATACTTTTAATGTGTGAGGCGAGAAATCTTTGATTTCCTTACGAAGAGAAATTCACCACATTTCCATGATCACCTACTCCCCCAAGGGCTTAGGAAAAATATCATTGTAAGTATCATAACTTACAGATCTTAGTGCTAATTGTTGGGTTTCGAGATATTATCTAGGATAAGATCAACAAGGGAATATTGAAGTTCCCTTAGAAAAATGAGGCCATGGTGGTTGATGAGGATCCTTTCCCAACAGTGGCTTCAGTCAACATAGCTGCTACGGATCTAAGAGCAGTTCTGAATGAAAAAAAGGATGAGATGTTTTCTCCTAATGTCAATATAAGAAGGTATGGGTCACTAAACAATATCACGGTTTATAAGGATGGATTAACAGTAAAAGGAAAGTATACACAACTAGAAAAGGAAAAGAATGGAAGGTATCCATGCCATTCAAACGGGGAAATCAAGAAGGAGAAACCTTAGAAAGAATGTTCCTCAAAGAGAGACATACTTTTCCAAAGGAAAGAATGGGAACACTTCAAGAGGAAAAAATGCCTCAAGGTTTGTCCCTCCTCCTGTTCCACTTGAACAAAAGTGGCATGTAATGCAGCATAAGAAATTTCCCAAAAGCTCACCAGAACTCAAAATATAAGGATGTAGAGATTGAGAGAGTACATGAAGAAAAGAAATTACACGAAAAAAATGCCCTGATAAAAACCAAAAGAAATAGAGAATCGAAAAGAAAAAGTGAGGCCTACTTCAAAGAAAACTAAATTTGGAAGGAAGGCTACAGAAGATGAAGAGTCTAGTTGCGGATCTGATGAAAGAAATGAATTGGAAAACTATTTTGATAGGTACATTTCTTGTTTCCTTGAAATGTTCTACTATTTCTCTAACTTTACCTTATTTTTTCAAGTCAAAAGAAATTGAGGAAAGCTTGGAGGTACAGATTTCTGTGAGGAGGAAAGAAAGCATAATCAAGGGTGATCACCGTGACCGTGCAGAGAGAAGAGTAGAGCAGAAGGTGATACTGGAAAAACCTTATGTGGAGATGATAAGGCACATAAGACCTCTCTATGTGAGAGCATACTTTAATGATAAACTAGTGTCTAAGGTATTGGTGGATAATGGATTAACAGTTAATGTGATGCCATTGAGGATGTTGCGAGCTCTAGAAAGAAGCATTGGTGATTTGATTGAAACAGAGGTCTCTATTTAAGCTTTTATAGGAGAAATCTCTAAGACTCTGGGCGTACTCCCTATTGACATCACTGTGGGTACTAAGACTTCCTTATCAGCTTTCTTTATGATTAATTCGACTGCTAACTACAATACTTTATTAGGAAGAGACTGGATTCATGCCAATTGATGTGTGTCGTCCTCAATTCACCAATTTTTACTATTTTGGAAAGGTGATGAAGTAGAAATTTGTAGCGGAGACAAACAATCTTTCGTGCAGCTTTAGATTCTATTGAGGCTAGTTATCATGACCAAGAGTTTAGTCAATAAAATTCAAAGGCAAAAGAAGAATGAGACTCTAAGGGAAATATACATAGAGTCAAGAGATATTGGTGACATTCAAGACCAATCTGCCAAGCTTCTGAAGACAACTGCTATCGTGCCTTTCAAACCGATAAAGGATCTAGTCATCGAGGAGATCAATGACTAAGTATTCTCATGAAGAGAATGCAACCGCTGCAACTGCAATATTCAAAATGCAAATGCAGCAAGTTACTGAAAAAGTTACAGAAGAACAATTCAGACATTTGTAGGTTAAAGTGATTTATAAAAAAGAATTAGATGAAGAGGAAGAAGAAATTCAAATTGAAGAATTGGAGCAAGCTCCTCCTAAAATGGAAGACAATAAGCCTCAAGTACATGATCCTATGGAAGAAGTCAACCTCGACACTTTGGAGGTGCCAATGATTACTTACATCAGTTCTCTCATATCCACTAACTTGAAGGAACATATCATATCATTGTTGTAGGAATTCAAAGATTGTTTTGGTTTGAATTATGATGAAATGCTAGGATTGGATAAAGGCCTTGTGGAACAGATTCTTCCCATCAATCCACTGTTAATAATGAATTGTTGTCCTTTATGGATGGGTTCTTTGGTTATAATTAGATTCTAATAGCAGTAGAAGATACACTTAAGACCGCCTTTAGATGTCCTAACTCCATAGGGACATTTGAATGGTTGGTCATGCCTTTTGGTTTAAAAAATGCAAGTGCAACTTACCAAAGGGCAATGAATGCCATTTTTCATGACATGCTATGCCACCACATGGAAGTATACATTGATGATATTGTGGTTATGTAACACCCCAAATTATATCCTAATAGTTTTATGACATGTTTAAAGTAAAATGGAAGTAAATTTGTATTTTTCGAAAATTTCCGGGTTAAGTGTGAAAAATGATATAATCGGAATTTTTAAAGAAGTACAAAGGATAAGTGGTAAATTTGACAATTTAAGGACACAAAGGACATTAAGTAAGATGATTATATGTTATTGAATAATTATGATAAGTTGATGTGCAATTAGAATGAAGTAGAAGGACCCGATAGCTAAAATTAAAAGTGGAAGCCAAATATAGAGACAAACTTGTCTCACAATTGGGGAAAAATCCAATTTGGGCATGGGAGAGCTTATGGCACCGGTTTTTGTGGAGGAAGAGATCAAGTAGCTTTTGCTCTCCATTGTTTGGCTTAGACAGTTTTGGTTCAAACAAAGAGAAAGAAAGGTTCTTACCTCTTTGTACAATTTAGGAAAGCAAAGAGAGAATGAAGAAAAAGCAAGTTGGAAGAAGAAAGGAGATGAGTGGACTATCAGAAGATCAATTCTTTGAAATTTGTGTTGTTGATCTTTTTATTTGGTTTGTGGTCTCGATTGAGGAAGTTTGTATAAAATCGTGAGATTTTGCGGAAGATCTTTGTCAAAATTTCCCCAAAACCTAAGTGACTTATTTAGCCATAACTTGGCTGAAGTATCGATTTTGGAAATTCTAGTTGGAGAAACTGAGACCTGTGACTACATTTTCGAAGAGCCTAAGTATTAATATGAATTTAGACCCTCAATTTTGGGTCTAAAGACTAGTTATGGAGTTACTGTTTTGAAAGCAGGCTTGATTCACAGTTGTTTAGGACACATCTTGAGTTTTGGTACTCCAAATTGGATGATTCTAATTGGAGAAAAACACTTAACACCGTAGCTTCAAATAATTAGAAGGAACTAGTGTCAAATTATGGAGTTAAGATCTTTGAAATTGGGTCTCACAGTCGGGCTGATTACAGCCAGGGTAAAAATAGACCGGTTGGCATTAAATACATAACGAGTTTGGTCCAATGGGTGAGATTCAATTTAAAGTAAAATAGATTCATAAGAGGAACAAAGTGAAAAAAGGAAACGTATTGAAGATTTGACTCGTTGTACCCGAAATTAAGAAGTCGGACCACATTTTGGGAAAGGATTTTCTTCATCCTCTCTAAGATTTTGAGACATCTAAATGTCTCTTATATATTCTCATAGAATTCTCTTGGAGATGGTTTTGTATGAAAATAAGTCAGAGTATAACAACTCAAGTGAGATAAAGAAATTGACTAAAGTTATATATGATTTAATACTAAATATTATCAAATAAATAGAGAATGGAGCAAATAAAAGGCATGAATTCGGCCATGTATGAAGAAGAGAATACATGTATAGTTGGTATATCAAGTAGCATAGAATACATTCCTATGACAGTAAGAGATATGTAGTGCTCTTTGTAATTATGAGAATAATGGATAGTGAATATCTCCATGCCACCATGATAACTATGATTATTCATGTATGTGGGATATATCATGGCAATAGTAAAGCGATTGCTGTTATGACCGGAGTAGATGGATATAGATGGAGTACATGCTGTTAGGATCACGATTCTTTCTTGATATACAAATATAAGTTGAGCGTTTGGGTCATTATTCTTAGTGACCAGTTTAGGTCAACAGTACAGTATAGATGGAATCACTATATGTCTGATATCGTACCCTCGGGTACATACGATTCCATTTCTCAATATCACTTCTTTGGAAAATGCAAGCATGACACATGTAAAAAGAAATGAGAGTATGGATAAATGGACATGAATCATAAACATAGGAAGTAATTTGTAATATGTGGAAATATAAAGAATACACGAATAGTCATTATCTATGATTAAGATGATATGGAATTCGATGAGGCAAAGCATAGGAAGTTAGCATAGCACATGAGATTAACATAATGAATTAAATTATCTAATAAGTTCATGGATTATTGTAACTTACAAGTTTATAAGATAATATATATATATATATATATATATATATATATATATATATATATATATATATATATATATATATATACTATATATATATATATATATAGCAAGTTGTATGAGTATTAAATGTGATCATGGTTAGTGGTCGTCATGCGTAGGATCCTCACTAAGTTTATGCTTATACGGGTGTTTATCGTGTATGTATCGAGGAGCGGCTAGAGAGCAAGACATTGCATCAACATGAGGCCATCTCGGTATAGGTGCTTTCTTTTTCAAATTATTTTTTTTTTTAATGTTTGTGCAGAGCGCTTATAATGTATATAAACTTTTGGGTACAATGAAAAGGAATTTCCAAATAATATGTAAGTGATGCTTTGGATATTTCACATAGTGGAGTATGATAGTGTGGTTTGTAATATATGTTAAATTATATGATTATATTTAAGGGAATGTTTAAATGCTCGATTCAATCGGGTTTAAAGTCTACGATTTCGTGACACCCTTTCCTAACAGGTGCGGTAGGGTGTCACAGGTCCTAAGAGCCCGGTAAGTATGATTATCGAGGAAAAGCTTTGAGAGGATGAGACATCATCAGTTGAAGCTTAATCCACTCAAATGTGCATTTAGAGTTCGTGCTAGGAATTTTCTTGAATTCCTAGTTCACCAAAGAGGGGTAGAAGTGGATAAGAGCAAAGCAAAAGCTATTGCTTGATGATATCCAAAACAGAAAGAACTCCAAAAATTCTTGGGTGAGGTAAATTATTTAAGAAGATTTATCTCTAACCTGGTAGGTAAAACCAAGGAATTCTTTGACTTGGTGAAGCTGAAAGACATGGAAGAGTTTACGTGGGAGGAACGACATCAAGTAGCCTTTGACAAAATCAAAGAGTACATTTCTAAACCTCCTGTTTTAATGTTGCCTATACAAGGCAATCCACTTAAATTATATTTATCGGCCGCAAATGAGTCAATATATTGTCTTTTGGCACAAAACAATTCTAAAGGTCATGAGTAGAAGTTTGTGTATATTATTTAGTGAGTCTTAAATCCGCCAAAAAACGAGATATTCTCAATTGAAAATTTATGTTGGGCCTTATACTTGCATGTCTGGCTTGAGACATTACTTGATTAAGTCTCAAGTTTATGTGGTTTCTTAGACTAGCCTTATGAAGTACATGCTTAACCAGACACTTATCATAGGGAGAATTGGTAAATAGTCCCTTCCTTTGTCAAAATTCACCTTGGTTTATTTTCCATAGAAATCAGTCAGAAATGACGTTAAGCTGATTTCTGGCTGATCATCCTTCCTTAGAGATTGAAATAGAGTAAAGTGTAGAGTTGAGAATTTATGGAGCAGAAAAGGAACATTGGTTCCTCAAATTTGATGGTTCAAGCATAGAGAATTTAGCCGGTGCAGAAATAGTGATTATCTTACCAAGAGGATTAAAGACTACATTGTCTTTCAATCTGGCCTTTGGATGCATCAACAATCAAGAGGAGTATGAAGCCTTGGTGATTGGCTTAGAGATCCTATTGAACCTTCAGGCAAAAGATGTTTGAGTCATTGAAGATTCTCAATTGGTACTTCGACAATTAATAGGGGAGTATAAGTGCAACAACTTGCCATTAACACCGTACTTTATTGCTGTCATTTAATTGTTAGACTTCTTTGACAATGTGGAATTTGAACATGTGCTTAGGGAATCAAACTAGGAGGCTGATGAGCTTGCTAAAACAGCCCCTAGTGTAAAAATGGGTGAATAATTGACCCATAAGCTCATCGTGAGAAAGAAAAAGAATTACCCTTCAATTTTGAAAGGGGAATTGAGCTAGACATCTTCAATAATGACATGGAATATTCTTTGAAGATTGGCAAAGTTCAAAGAGTGTTTGGAGAATCCAAACAAGAAGGTTCCCCATAAAACGAAGGCTCAAGCTCAAAATTTTGTTCTATTGGAAGGAGTGCTATACAGAAAAGGGTTTTACGGGTTATTACTCAAGTGCTTATCTTTCCTAGACAACATGGAAGTTATGAAGCAAGCTCATGAAAGAGTTAGTGGAGATTATCAATTTGGAGTAAAGATGTGATGGTTAATTAGAAGACGCGACTATTTTAATGACCATTCTAAAGGCGCATCACTTGCACCAAAGGTTGTCAACAATGCCAGAGATATGGAAGTATACAAAGGATTCATGCTGTTGAACTACATTCAATAGTAAAGCCATGATCGTTCAAAGGGTGGACCATGGATCTAATTGGAAAGATCATCAAGCATCATCAAAGGGGAACAACTTCATCCTAGTTTCACATACTATTTCACTAAAGTGGGTGGAGGCAATACCATTGAAGAAAGTAGAGCAAAAGGATGTGATTGATTCATCAAGGAAGCGAGATTATTCATAGGTTGGAGATTCCCGATCTATCACTATTGGTCGAGAACAATGTTCCTTTGGGAATAGATGAATTATTTTGCCATAAATTATGGAATACAACTCATTAGATCAACTCCTTTTTATGCCTAAGTCAATGGTCAAGTAGAAGCATTCAACAAAGTGTTGATAGGAATCTTAGACAAAATGCTAGAGGAGAATCCCAGAGATTGACACATGATTTTATCAAAGACATTGTAGGCCTACAAGACTTCCAAAAGAAGTTCTACAAAGGTAAGGCCTTTTTCTCTGACTTATGGATAAGATGCAGTACTCCCAATGGAAGTAGTAGTACATTCTCTAAGAGTTTCTAGAAATAATGGTCTTAATTCTTAAGAGTACAGTGAAGTAATGATGATGGAACTCGAATCAGCAGATGATCGAAGAATACAAGCCTTCAACTACATGTTGATTCAGAAAAATAAAGTGGCTCAAACTTATAACAAGAGAATCAAGAGGAAAAGCTTTGAAGAAGGAGAGCTTGTTTGGAAGATTATTCTGCAGTTGGTTCTAAAGACAAAGAATTGGGCAAATGATCTCCCAATTTGGAGGGACCTTCAAAGATGCATCAAGTATTACTGAATATATGCATACTAGTTAGCACATGTACAAGGAGGGCCCACCTGAGGTTCATCGATAGGAAATATGAAAAAGTACTTCCCTACCATGTGGGAAATTGTAAAAAATTCCCAAAAGAATTAGGCCGATTCTACGGCCTTTAAAGGTGTAATGTTTGGAGAATGTTCTATGTTTTGGAATAAAGTAGGCTTTTTAGCCACTGTATTCTCAAGCATTCAAAGTTTCTCTACTATTTTATTTTGTTTTATGTTTTGGAGAAAAGTATATCTGAAAAGTAGGCTTTTTGGCCACTATTTTTCAAATATATAATTTGTCTAACATCATACCCTTGTTCAATATATCAGTAGGCTCTACAACCTACTATTTTTCTAGATCTCCAATGTTGTATACATGCACATTATGCGTATCTATTCTCTAAGAAGTAGGTCCGAATACCACTTTTAATAAAATAGAATTCTGACATCTTTCCGCAAACATCTGACACGTAAAGTGAGCTAAATGCCACCTTGATCCTTGTCTGATACCATGATTTGTATTGTAAGTGTCTTTGGTGTTGAGTGACTTTTCTGCAATTCATTTCATACACACATTAACACACATCAAAAGGTAGGTCTAATGCCACCTTGATCTATTAATGCAACATCATGGCTGTAGTGTATATGTGTTGGTGTTAGTGCTTTTTTCACAATTCATTCCATAGGCAATCAACACATATCAAAAGGTAGGCATAGTGCCACCTTGATCCACCAATGCAATGTCATGGCTGTAGTGCACCTGTGCACTATAGTGCTCAATGAGTCTCTAATAACATCTAAGAGAAAAACATTTCAGTTCCACTCTCACGAGCAAAAATGGTAGGTCGATGGCCACCTAGAAAAAAAAGGAAAGGGATATATTAGCCTCAAGACAATCACTTGTCATCATAGGTTATGGAGTACAAAAACAAAGAGAAGATAACACAAGGAGCATAGGGAAGAAAGAGGCTTTACATTTGAAAAAATGCCAAATAAATTGCTACAAAGTTCCAAAGTCAAAGTCTCATCAATTTATAATTGTTTGAAAATGTCAAAGTCAAATCATGGAAAAATCAAAAGAACGGAGAGAATCCCAATATCTAAGGCAATGTTGGCGAGATGCATCAATTTCCTGTAATTCTAAAGCCAATTTGGTTGTCTTGTTGTGTTGGGAAGCTAAGAGAAAGCGACCGAGGACGGAGCTTTCTATAGATGCTTAAGTCACGGGCAGCCTTTATAGCATCACCCTGCTCCACCAAAGAGGTTAGCTTCATCTTTTCCTTCTCCAATTCTTCAGTCAACATGTTGATACACTCTTTCTGAGCATCATACTCAATGCATAACTCATTCAACCGTCGCGTAGCTTATTTCTTGGCAAGTTGGGCTTGATCAAATTCAATCTTCTATCTCTTTAAGGCATCTAATTTGGAGGAGATCTCCATGTTGGATTTCAAAGCACGATCCAATGCTGGGAAAATAGAAGAAGTCTGAGATAAAGCCTCTGAAATGAAAACCTTAGACTGAGGCACTTTAGAAGTTGATACTGACACATGAGCTGCCTGAAAAGCATTCTTTTAAATGGTAGACAAAGAAAAGTAGAATTCAAGCTAAACAAATGGCTCCGCAGTAGAGAGCAGTTTGTAGCCATGTCTAAATCACTAGGAGAATGTACTGAGGATTGGGGGCAGGAATAGTCTAGTATAGGAAAGACAAGTCCAAAGAGAAATCCGTGTCTACATGTATCTGGAAAGCTGATCTTGGTGAAACTTGCAAAATGGAAAGCATAAGGCAAGGGAAAGGAAAAATACAAGAGAAAGATGAAGGTGAAGAGCTTACCGGAGAAAGAGTAGGCTAAGAAGTATGCTCATACTGGCCTTCTCGACGGTGGTAGCCCTTTCATCCAAAGAGCCCTCTACCATCTCTGTCTCACCAGGTGCACTGTTAGTATCCTGTGAATTGTCTTCACTTGAAGCTTCTTCTCCACAGGTC
The DNA here is from genome assembly GCA_016808115.1 of Tetrastigma voinierianum. Taxonomy (NCBI): domain Eukaryota; kingdom Viridiplantae; phylum Streptophyta; class Magnoliopsida; order Vitales; family Vitaceae; genus Tetrastigma; species Tetrastigma voinierianum. The sequence goes on from JAEQBH010005674.1 coordinate 210,299, forward strand.
GACCCTTGTTCACTATCCTCAAAGGGATCTTCTACTTCTTCGATCTTAATGGGATCATCAACAATATTGGAGAAATCAAATTGATGGGCTGGTCTGCGCGGTGATCGCCGTAGGTTGGAAGAATTCCTTACATCCTTAGAAAGCTTGAGCTTTTTAGGCCACTTACGGAAGTAGTTTTCTTCTCCTTGGCCATCTTAAGTTTCTTGGCAGGCTTACTAGGAGAAGAAGTCAATCCTACAAAAAAATGAGGAAATCGGACGCAAATTAGGGTATGAATAAAAATGCAGCCGTAGTTCTTTTACTTACAATGGGCGAGCGAAATAGAAGTTCATCACATATGATATTCCTTAGAGTAGAGAATGATGGAGCAGAGGATAAAGAGGTAATCCTAATGGAGCATGAAAGAGTTCAATATTCCTTAACCAGTGCTTGTGTAAACTCCACGTCTAGCTGAGAAGAAGGTAAAGGAGGTAAAGTTGTAATGAAGCGTGAAAACCAAGCTGGCGAGAGGCAAAGATAAGGAAAGGTAGAATTTGTAGACTAGCCATAGATGCAGACATCAAGGATGAAAAGGTGAAGCAACCTCCTGAAATAAGTACTCTATAAGGGATAATAGTAGAGGCCAAAGGAATCTCAAAGTCATGCAGATATGGCTGAGATGAGGCCAGAATCCGATTCCAAACTGAGATATATATAGAATTAGGCCTCAAGTATAAGTGTACAATGCCCGATCTACCAATCCTAAGAAGAAAGACATAAGATCATCAGAGGGCATCGTACACATAGAGAATGTGTGACCGCAGGTCCCAAAGTCTTGTAAGGTATGTTCCTTTCCGAGAAAGCTGCAGAAAATATGCAAGAACCACATCACGTACGAACCACCGGGCACCCTGACTTTAATAGTAAGGCTAAGTCATAAACATATTTACTCATGACCTGATAAATTGAGGTCAAGAGTAAAGTGCCTCAGGCATAAAGCTGACCTAGAGCAAGTGATTAGTGCCTAAATAGTGCTATTTTGAGTCCTGTTTGTTGCAAGTTTTGAGCATTTTTTATGTACTAATCAACCTAATTAACCCGATTGACACATTAAGGTCCTTGCTATGCTACTGATCGCTTTTTGTGGCATTTTGTGCAGTTTTTGCAAGCTAATCATGCCAAAGTTTTTGAGTTAGCTCGATCACAGCAAATCCAAGCAAATACAAAGTTGAACTCAAAGCTGCAAGTTAGAAGCCAGAAGGAAAGTGGAGCGAGAAGAAGGGACAACGCAAAATTTTACGGGGTTATGAATTGCAACATGCAAAATTTCTCAGTACTGAAAATTCACAACTTACTCTTAACACCTTTCAAATTTTAACCACATTTGACATATTTTGTGATTTTTCCTAAATACCCTTCATGTATAGTCGGTATTTGAGATATTTTTGTAAATTTGCTTACTAAGGCACTATATAAGCTCGAGATAAGTTATTATCTTGGAGAGCTTCATTCATACAGGAAGGGAAGCTGGTGGGAGTTTTCCACTTCTTTTCTTTTCTCTCATTTCCTCTCTTTTATCTCATTTTCTTGGTTTGCGAGGCACTCACGGGGATGACAACTCGAGGAGGAATGGTTGGCTAAACTCCCTTCATCCTTGAAGGAGGACTCACGGAGCTGAATCGGGAATTAAGTTTGTTGGTTTTCATGTTTTTAAAGCAAGCATTTATTGTCATTTATGTTTCTATCTCTCACTCTAGGTTTAAATCCCTTAGATTCACCTTGATTGACTAGTACTTGGTAATCTTTTAGGGTTCAGTGGATGCTTATTGCTAGATCCACTGAGACTTGGTTAGTTGCCATTTATTTGTTACTATATGGTAGATCAAGGAGACAAATTTTCACTGTCCGGGAACATTTATGTTCAATAAATGCTATATTTCAAAAAGGAAAATTATTAGGGTTCAGTTTTTATAGCCAAATGAGATCCGGTTCGGAAAATGATTATAGGTCATCCTCCCCAACGAGAGGAAAGAGACTCGAGAACCCCTCAGTTACCTTAGGATTTCAAACCTAGCGGCCCGATGCTTCAAGGAGCTCTTTTTATATTTTTCTTCACCTTGTTTTTCGGAGTTTAGAACGACTACCCCTCCTTTGTTTTTATCAAAACCTCAAATCCAAATTGAATTCACCATTTTTGAGCCAATTGTTAATCATTTTGTGCGAAGAAAACTCATCTGTGTTCAACCACAGAGCCCAGCATCTTTTGCGGTAAGCTATCACTACGGTAGTAGGAAATAGGTTATAAATTTGTTGATTAAATGTACCATACGCGCACAGATCAAATGGCGCCGTTGCGGGGATGGTGCCCATGGTTCAGTGATGAGTTGTTAAACTTGTGATCCTCATCACAAAGTGAGTGAACTTACACATCTCAAACCGATTTTCTGGCGGGTTCAGCTACTTAGGTAGATTCAATTCTTTTCACATCCATATACAATTTTTTTAGCTACTTGTTATAACCTTTTGGTAGCCTTGTTTAACTTTACATTGGTGTGCTGTTTTGTTGATGTAGGAGTTTATGTACTAGTGGGATAGGAACACGGCCGACAAATTAGAAAGAATGTGTCCAGCGGGAACAAGGTGTAAAGTGAGCAGACAATGATCGGATGGAGCCTCCACTGAGGCAATGAGCAAGCGGAGATCTGAGAGGATCCCAATGCATATAGGTCCATGAGGGACCACATATATCCCCCAAGGGTGTGAGAACCCATATACACATATCCGGGATTTTGAGGAAGTCTGCAATACCTTCAAGGAGGATGCTACCAATCTGGATCTGATAAGGCTAAAAAATTTTCCTCTGACTCTGAAGGACAAGGCCAAACTTTGGCTCAACTCTTTGAGACTGAGGACCATCCGGAATTGGACAGAAATGCAGGCTGAGTTCTTGAAGAAATTTTCTCCACACATAGAACCAACAGTCTGAAGAGGCAAATTTACACCTTCTGCGACCCGTGAAAATGAGAAGTGCCGGTCTTGGAAGGTACTTGGAAACCATTGGTACTAGCTCCTGCCATGAAAGCTTTGACACATGGTTGCTAGTCAACCATTTTTATGATGGAATGTCCCCTATTATGAATCAATTACTGAAGACTATGTGTGGAGAGGACTTCTTGAGCAAAAATCCAGAAGAAGCCATGGACTTCCTGAACTATGTGGCAGAAACATCTAAGGCTTGGGATGAACCCAACCCAAGGGAGGTAGAGAGAATGAGACCTGCAACCAACTCAAGGGGAGGCATGTACTCACTCCCGGAGGACATGGAAATGAAAGTAAAGCTATCCACCTTAGCTAGAAGGTTGGAAGAGCTAGAAATGAGAAATCATCATGAGGTGCGAGCAGTAGCTAAAACACCAGCGCTGACCAGTAAATGCTTCATTTGCCAGTCTGCGAGCACTAAGGAGAACCTTTGCCCAGCTAGCCTGCGGTGGGGGATATGATGGCTGAACAAGCCCGATGTTGTGGGCAATCTGAGAGCCACCCCGAATGCCGCATACAACAACACATATAATCCCAATTAGAGGAACCATCCTAACCACTCCTAGAAACCAAAGTCTCCAACATATGTACCCCACAATTTTACAAGCGATAAGGATGGTTTCCTTATCTCGATATAACCACCACCATCCTCACTTCTCAATTAGGCAAGCTATGGTGAATTTGAGAGTAAGTGATGAGCAATTTTGTGTGGAAGAACAAAACGATGAATAGCAAGTTAATGTGGAAGTTAATCTGATAGAAGCCATGACAATGTAGAAAGTTGAGAACCTATAGTTAGATATTGCCCATAAATTTGACAACCTGCAGGATTCAATTTCTAGGATGACTAACCAGTAGCAGGTGCAAGAAAAGGGAAAGTTCCCCTCTCAAACACAACCCAATCCTAGGGGAGTGCACGAATTGAGCTCTTTCAGTGAACCGCCTCCCAGGATGGGATGAAGTGAAGCATTAATCATAGAGTGGTAAGGAGGTTGACGACCAGTCCCAGACCCCGACGGAAAGAAGGCGCATAAAGGAAAGGAAGTTTAGACTAGAGAAAATTGTGAGTCAGTAGATCTGATGAAGAATGCTTTTACACGACGCCTCAAGCACTAAAGGCGAGAAGAAATTATCAACGAAGTTGAAATCCACAGAAGTCTTTGAGCGGGGTGTCGACATCACCTGATGGACATGATCGACGAGGTTTGACTTATGCAAAATTTTTAAAGGAACTATGCGATGAAGAGAGGTTAAATGTTGACAAAAAGGCCTTCTGTGAGAACAAGTTAGTGTCATTATTGATTAAGACCCAGTGAGATACAAAGACCAGGTTGTGTCTATCTCGAGTGAGAACAGTAGGGGAACTTGTATAGAGAAGGCAGTGCTAGACTTAGGAGCCAGTGTCAACCTGCTACCTTATTTGGTTTACAAGCAGATGGGTTTGGGAGAGCTTAAGCCCACCACTATCACATTGTCTCTAGCCGACAGATCCATAAAAATCCCGAAGGGCATTGTGGAGGATGTGTTGATACAAGTGGACAAATTCTACTATTCGTCGATTTTGTTGTTCTTGATACAGAACCAGTTGTAGTGGGAGCTAATTATGTGTCTATAATCCTTGGAAGACCATTCTTGGCCACCTCCAATGCGATCATCAATTGTCGAAATGGAGTTATGCAACTTACATTTGGGAACATGACGTTGGAGCTGATCTTTCCATTTGAGCAAAAGCATATGCATGCGATGGAAGAGGGAGTCGGAGGAGAGTTTGCTTAATTGACACTATTCTAGAAGACGGTTGTGACCTTGACAACATGATGTCTTTGAATGAGAAGTTATACGATTGTACGAGAAGAGGTTGCAAGAGGAAACCCGGGGAAATGTGTCTTTGTAAATGGACGTGGAGAAAAAAAATGAAGGAATCCACACCTCCTTGCAAGGGAAGATGAGGAAAAGAAGGAGCTTGATAGGCCCCAGTTTGACCTCAAGCCTCTACACATGGAATTAAAGTATGCATATTTAGAAAAATAGCAATGCCCGGTTGTTATCTCTTCATTGCCATGCCTCACGGGAGAAGCGATGCGCTAGAGGTCTCGGGAAGAACAACGAGCTATTGAATTGGAAAATTTAGATTTAAAGGAATCAACCCTTTAGTTGCACCATCATATCTATGGGAGAAGAAGCGACGGTGAGACTGACCGCCAGGAGGGAGACTAAATCCTCATATGTAGGAAGTGGTATGTGCAGAGGTTCTTAAATTGCTACAAGCCAGCATCACATACCCCATATCCGATAGCACCTAGGTGAGTCCAACTTAGGTTGTACCAAAAAAATATGGGGTGACCACTGTCTTGCGCAATGAGAAAGGAGAAGAGTGCCACTACCTTACTACAAGTTGGAGGTATGCATTGATTCGGGGAGGAATTTGAATGAAGTGACAAGAAAAGATCACTTCCCATTACCTTTTATGGATCAGCTCCTTTAGAGAATTTATGGGCACCTTCTCTTGCTTTTGGATGTTGTGGTATTTCGGTCCCGAGATGTCTCCAGTTGAGGACGAGAAAAGACTATTCACTTGTCCATTTAGGACTTATGTTTATAGAAGAATGCCACTTGGTCTATACAATGCCATGCCACATTCCCGAGGAGATGTATGCTCGACATTTTTGATGATTTGGTGGAGCGCGTATGGAAAGGTCTACATGGATGACATCACAAGATATGGGGTAGTTTTGAACAATGCTGATCAACCTTGAAACCGTCCCGCATGTGTGCATTAAGAAAATTTCCAGCCGACTGGGAAAAGTCATTTTATGGTCAACCAAGGAATTGTGCTAGGGCATATCATATCCAACAGGGGAATTGAGGTTGACAAAGCGAAAATTGAGCTCATTTCCAAACTTCCCTCTCCCACTAATGTGAAGACTGTGAGGCAATTCCTTGGACATGCAGGTTTCTATAGGAAGTTCATCAAAGACTTTTCGAAGATAGCAAAGCCTCTTTACAAGCTGCTGGAAAAGGCTGCCAAATTTACATGGGATGAAGACTGCAAAAGGAGCTTTGAGGAGCTCAAAACCTACTTGACCACTGCACCAATAGTGAGAGCCCCCGACTGGCAATTGCCTCTTGAGGTTATGTGTGATGCGAAAGGATCTCGCCATCTTGAGCGCTCGTTAAAGAGAAGAAGGAAACCTTATGTGGTTCACGGCGCAAACTTTAAAATGAAGCAATACGTAGGAACTATACCACCACCGAGAAAGAACAACCGCGCGGTCGATGTCTTGACAAAATTCTTAATATATTTCGTGGGGTCGGACATCATTATCTTCTCTACGCACTCATTCAACTTCTCAAGTACCTTCTCACTAAGCAAAATGCCAAGGCTACGCTTATTAGATGGGTTCTCCTTCAAGAATTCAACCTGCAGATCAAGGATAAAAACGGGGTAGAAAATGTTGTCATGATCACCGCGACCAACAATAGCGTAAATACAACACCGCCAACTCTCCCATCAATGATAATTTCTCGAGGAGTCCCCTGTTAGAGAAAGCCCTACGGTATGCCCACATCACAATTTCGCAATGTGAAAATTACCAGTTGACTGGAAGGCACAAGACAGAAGTTCTTCTTTGCAAAGATTCATTCCTACTATTGGGAAGAGTCATTCTTGTTCAAGTATTGTGAAGATCAGATAATTAGAAGATGTGTGCCTAAGGAAGAACAACAAGAAATACTCAGTCACTGCCATGAGAGTGCATATGGAGGTCATTTTGCTTCCCAAAAAACTTCCATGAAGGTACTCCAATCCGGGTTCTATTGGCCTTCTCTCTTCAAGGATGCCCACAATGTATGCCGTTCAAGCGACAAATGCCAAAGACTAGGGAAGATCTCTCGCCCTCACATGATGCCCTAAACCCAATTTTAGTAGTTGATTTATTCGATGTTTGGGGCATCAACTTTATGGGGCCATTTCCGGTTTCCTTTGGATACATATACATATTGGTGGGGCTGACTTATGTGTCTAAGTGGGTTAAAGGAAGTTCCATGTAGAGCAAGACCACACAGATATTGAAATTTTTTTGAAGGAAAACATCTTCAAGATTCGGGGTCCCAAGGCTATATTAAGTGATGGAGGTTCACACTTTGCAACAAACCTTTGAGAACCCTAGCTAAATATGGTGTAGCACAAGTGGCCACCCCTTACCATCCTCAAACTAGTGGTCAAGTTGAGCTCAGCCAACAGGGAACGGGCACTTATATTGATGAAAGTGGTGAACTCCTAACAGAAAGACTATTAGTCTCTCGTATCGCTGGACTCTGTGGGCATACACAACCTTCAAGACCATTCTGAATGTATCCCTATTGCCTAGTTTATGGTAAGGCACTTATCCGCGGTGAAGATTGAATATAAGGCGTGCGGGCAATCAAAAAGTCAACTGACCTCGGGAAGAAATGCCTCAAAAGGTTCCTCGACATCACGAGCTAGAAGAGCCGAGAAATGATGCCTACTGAATCCTCAAAGATTGCAAAAGAAAGATTAAAGAAATGGCACAGATCAGCCTGATAGCCTACAAAAATTTCAAGCAAGAGATTCAATCATTGCTTTATGACTCAAGCTTCACCTCTTCCCCGCAAGTTTGGTGTCAAGATGGATCAGGTCCACATTCATCATCCATCAGTTCCATCCTAATGGATCAGTGGGCCTACTCAATTCCTAAGGATAGTAGGTATCTAAGGTCAATGGGCAGGCTAAAGCCCTGGCGCAAGATAGTCAGAATGCATAAGAGTGAGATCCCCTCCTTGATCCTCCTTGGAACCTAAAAGGCTACTGCCCCATGTATGGCTTCAGAGATGTCAAGACTCCAATTTTGCCAGAATTTTGAATGGTTTATTGCAAGTTTTATTTGTGCTTTTCCTTAATTGCAGCTAGTTTTGATTTGCAATTTCTCACTTTAAGTGCTTGCTACCATAATTTTTGGTTTTCATTCTATGTGTTGCAAATGGCAAAGAGTTGAAACTCAGAGAAAGTGCGAAAATTTCACACTCGCAAAATCTCCTGCAGCCTCTCGCGAGATTCCCGCCGCTTCGTCTCTTCATCTCCGCCCGTTCTTCCCACACCATACCATTTAATCTCTATATTTTTAACCTAGTTTTTAGTGCCCATTTATGGACACTAAATAGGTTAGCCCTTTCACCTCCCCAAGACCCCTCCATATAAACCAACACCCCCTTCCCCCCACCTTCTCCTTCTTGTTTAGTCCTTCCATCTCCTTACCCGAAGAGGAAATCCTCCCACCTTCTCCATCCCTTTCTTAATCCAAGCAAACATCCAAGTAGTGGCCAGTAAGACTCGGGCAAGGCATAGCTTCAGCCCCAGTGCCACCCTTCTTCTCCGCCACCCGCCGATGCCGATGAGCCGCCCCGTCGGCAGTCAGCACCTCCCCGTCGCAACAACGCCGCTTCATGCCCCTCGTTCCTACTGCCCCCGCCGAGCTTATCATGACCTCCTGGTCCACTGGCAGGCCCCACTATAGGAACTTGACTGAAATGAGTCCATACCCTCCCGTTCACGAGGATACCATGCCAGTAAGTCGAGCATACGTTTTCCCGCTAAGCCCCTGAATGAGCACCTGCCAAGATTGTGAGGCCATTCCCATCGCTGACAAGTGGCGCCTTCTACCCCAGGCGTTCAAGACTCCTCCCACCCCGTAACTCCAGCCAAGGATTGAAGCCAACAAAAGCCCATTCGCGCAGGATCACCACCTCCCCGTAGTGCATAGGGAGCCTCGACGCATCCATCCATAGTCAAGCAATCACCGTCTATTACCTACTAATGCTTGTATCCTCTCGCACCTCCAATGCCCCAGCCCCTATAGACTCAACTCGGACCTGCAAGATATCGCAGCCGCCACTACATGAAACATATCCATATCCACTGATTTTCACCATTACGGATGCAAATTCACACCTTCAACACATCAACATCTTTACAAACTCTGCCCATACAACCTTAGCCGAGGACACTCCGCGCAGGCCGCTATCATGCAATCACGCCATCCTTGTGTAGATCCAGCCCACCCGGCCTACCTCCTATCTCTCCATCAAGCCTACCCCGTCCTTCGGGCCCATCCTTTGCGAGCACTCAGAAATTTCCACCCACCTGCATCTCCCAGCCTCTCTGGGATTCTGCCATCAAAGAAGCAGATGCCCCCTCCCCAAAGAGCTTCTCAAGAGCTCCCCCAAATTCTACCTTGGCAGAGGATGACCTTCCACCAGCAGCCCACCACTGAGGAGGTAGCACTTCCTTTCCTAACTTTCCAATCTGAGCCTGGCGTTTATATTGTGTTTTGTTAACTATTTTGAGCAAGTCTATTTTTGTGAAGATTAATGACTTGCTGTTTAGTTTCCCTTTGTGTAGTTGTTTGTTTTGTTTGTGAAGCTGCTAGTTTGTTTTTGAAAAGCTAAAAATATAGTCATTTTTTTTTTATATAATACATACCATACAGCTCACATTTTTTGTGTGTTTTGCCTAGCTTGCAGTTTGAAAAATTGAAACATTGTCCAATTCTGTTGATGTTAGATTAGTTCCATGCCTAATTGAGTGGATGATCAATTGAATTCTTGTTGCTTTCAACCTTTTTCTTCCACCTCTAGCTAACCACACACTGAGCACATTAGGTTTCATCAATAAGCTGAAAAACTGTCTAACCTCCTAAACCTTGCAAAAACTTGACCTAGTTTCGTTGACCACCTTCAATAGGTTATGGACCCCATGAAAAGAAGGCCAATGAGTCTTCCAAGAAAAAAAAAAAGAAGAAAATTGCAACGCTTTGCCTTGAAACCCGAGCACGGTCCGAAGGGTATATGGCGAAAGTCTTTAAAGCCCGGTGCCCTAAACCAACTGGTTGGGAGTCACCAACTTAGTTTCAGAATAATCTCAAAATATACCTAGTCATTTTCGGGCATATTTATGGGCTTTGTAGGTATAATTTAAATTTTTCGCACTTAAATTCAAAACGTGAAATTTCGAAACCTAACTAAGCAAGGGTAAATTTGTAATTATTAAACTATATAAAAGCATTAAGGTGATTATACATTATATACAAAAACTAATAATAATAATTCATGCCAAATTATGAGATCGATGAATGGGTTCGTACACAATAAAAGGAAACTTAAGTCAAATTAATGCATTTTTGATGACCAAACACGACCTTATGAAATGAGACCAAATAAGGCCAATTCTCTTGCCCCTCATTCGGGGGATTCTTGCGGCAAAACATGAAAGAGAGAAAGGAAGAGAAGAAGAAGAAGAAGAGGAAGAGCAAAGGTATGGAAGCTATGATGATTTTGTATGGAAAGTTGGGAAAGTATGGAAACTATGGATTTGTATGGAGATGTATGGATTGCTATGGAGTCACAGGATGCATTATTAGTGTCCAATTTGGGTTTAGTTAGGAATTCATCCTAACCCTAGATTTCTTGAATTTTGGGTTGGTAAAACCCTAGTTTGTATAAGATGATTAATGGATTCTTAGTTTATGGGGTTTGGAAACATGTTTGAGTGTTAGAAGCAACCTAACACATACAAGTATTTGAGTTGTGGCTTTGAAAAAACCCACTAATCCTCGTGATTGGTTTTTGGGTCAAGGTAATATATTCGGGAGATTTTTTTCTAGAGAATATATGTGTTTTATTGTGTTTTTGGTTAGATTTGTAGAAAAAGGACCAAAAGCAGCAAAATTTGCACAACAGGTCCCCCCGTTAAGCCGAAGAGACCCCTAGTACGCTAAGGTCCCTACGCCACAAGGACCCCCATGCCACAAGGCTAAGAAGGAGGATTTTTCCATCCTCGGGTTTGCCGCAATGAAATTAAGGGCTTGGCCGCAGCAAAGAAGGTTACGCCGCAACGGCCACTGCTCACAAAGATGGAAATGCTGTGTTTGTTCGAATTTTCTCGTTTGGTTCCTAAGACTTGTCTATCGAACTAATAAGGATCCTATAAGTATATGAAAGGGTCCATACATACCAGAAGGTAAAGTGAAATGAAAAATTAGATCGTACCTTGCCGCCAAGGCGGGGTGAAGTTTAATGGTGGTAAACGTAATGCCCCTATTATAAGATAGTAAGTTATCGAATATATCAGAGGATTGCCTAAGACCGATACGAAACGGCATGACACCTCCTCGTTTACGCGGGACGTGCAACGAGGCACTGTACTCGATTAGTGCGACGGCACTCGACCGTGTTTCGGCTACATTTAGTACTCGGTACTCTCTCGTTTAGTGCTTCACACCTCTCGTTCTTGCACTGTACTCGAATAGCGCGACGTACACCTCCGTCATCATTTAACACTCGTCAGGCTACCACACCCCAAGACTGCATCGTACCTTCCGTGGTATTTATTGTGTTGTGTCCTACTCATTTCTTATTACTGTCTAGGTAACTAAATGGGGCTATATGATAAGAGGTTCAATAATTAACAGATAAAGTAAAATACATCGTTTCGCTTCCGAATGTACCCACGTACCTCGTATAAGTATAAGTTTTGTGGAAAATTCCACAGTACCTCTGTGATGTTATAAGCTCCAACTCCTACGAGAGGTAAGTACAAGTATGTGTCCTAATGATATCCGTACAAGTATAAGCTTTGTAACTCCTACGGGAGATCGACAAGTATAAGTCTACTATAAGTACAAATATGTGTATAAGTTTGTTATATGAATTTATGGAAAATTTGATATCTCTGCTATCATCTATTACTGTTATATGCTCACTATAATTATGTTCATGCATGTGTATACGTATAAGCTATATGTTTCCCACTAAGCGTAAAGCTTAGTAAGGGTTTTAACTGTAGGTATTAGTAGGAGGATGTCCACAGCTGCGACACTCACACGAGCCGTGATATTAGTGAGTCCACCACAAAGAGGTTCTCACGTCTAATATGTAAATGTAAATATACAGTGTTTGTATATGTATATGTAAATGAGACTCAGGACTGTATGTATTGACATTGTGAACAATAACTACTATGTGTAGAATATTTTGTATTTGTGATATAATGATTTACGATTCAATTATAAGACTCAGTCTCAATGTTCGAAAAGTAAGTAAAGAGTCCCAATTGGTATCAAAGCATCCCATACTCGGGTTCGGACCCGCCAATCGGGTTGGACCCGAGACGGGGTGTTACATAGTTGCTCTTTACATGGGTGGATGGGTGAAACTAAGAAGTTGTGGTATACCTGAGTCTTGAAGTCATTCGAAGTCCGATATGAAAACCAAAGAGCTCTCAGGGTTGAAAATCCTTATGACTCGATGCCCTAAACCTTCATCGGGTCGGGAGCCTACCTATGGATCCCGCTACGGACTTTCGCGGAAGTCGATTCTCAAAGACGCACCCCTACAACACAAAAAGAATTACTGGAATAAGAGTGGTTCTGACTTATCAGAATCTGTGGTATTAGGGCTGTGTTGTGAATATCGGGTAGAACAGCTTGAAAATTTATCGTTGAAAACTAATCATATAAACACTTAGGCTCTGGGTGGAAGTCGTAGGCTTGATTCTAGAGAAGGAAACTCTTTCGATGCTAAATTTTGTATAACTCACTCTCGAGACTATTAGGTATGGCTCTAGACTCTCATTGAGGGCCAAATACTCTGATCTGTGATACTTTTAAAGATCGTTTTGAGAACCCACTGGTTAAGGACTAGCAATGCCTATTGGGATATAGCCAAATAGTGCTATTTTCAGCTCGTTTATTAATGTTTTCAACACTGTGTATCTCCACTAGCCTAATTAACCCGATTGGCACATCAAGGTCCTTGTTATGTTATCAGAATTCCTTGCAGATGGTGTAGTTTTTGCAAGCTAATCATGCCAAAGTTTTGAGTTATCTTACCAAAGACAATCCAAGAAAATACCAAGTCAACTCCTGAGCCGCAGTTAAAAGCCGTAAGGAAAGCAGAGTGTAAAGTTGCAAGAAAGAGGACACCGCAGTGTTTCAGAGGTTTAAATTCAACCGCTCAACTGCCCCAAATTCTTTATCCCACTACCTCTTTGTGATTTTTCCTAAAAATACCTTCATGTATAGTAAAATTGAGAGGTTTTGTAATTTGCCATTAGAGCACCATATAAGCCTTCTATAAGCAGTTATACTCCGAGAGCTCATTAATAAGGGGTAAAACTCAGGAAGCCTTCCGCTTTTCTTTTCTCATTTCCTCTTTTCTCTCATTTCTTATTGCTGGCAACACCTCAGGATGACAACTCGGGAGATAAGTTTATTTTAAACTCCTTCATCCCTAGCAGGAGGCATTGGCTTGAATTTGATAAACTACTGTTTTCATGTTTTTAACGCAAGCATTTATTGTCATTTATGTTTCTATCTCTGTACTTAGGTTTAAATCCTTAGATTCATCTTCAGACATCAAGATTGGCATCTGGTCATTTGGGATTCTGATTTATCCGACTGAAATTCTGTTAGTTTCCTAGTTTGTCAGTTATCATAGTAGACTGGTTATATATTATCTGTGTGAACATTTAGTGTTCAATAAATGTTTATTTCCAAAAAGAAAACAGTAGGTTCAGCTTTTATAGCCAAATGAATATCCGCTCAGAAATGACTATAGGTCATCTCCCCAATGTCGAAAGGGACCTCAGAACCCTACACCTTAGGATTTCAAACCCGCGGGCTCGATGCTTTCCAAAGATCTTTTATATTTTTCACCGTATTTTCGCCTCCGAACATTACCTCACCGCTTTTATCATCAAAACCTTCAACCAAATTAAATTCATCATTTTGAAGCACCGCGAATCATTGGTAAAGAAACCAATCCTTCTCAGGTTCGACATCAGAGCTACTATACCGCAAAGAACTAAAGTTACGTGAGAGAGGAAACAGGTTATAAATTTTGTTGATTACAGACATCCATCGCACACGACTAGCGCGTCTTCGCCATCAGGCACTCCATGCCTGCAGCTCAGTGCATGAACATAGAGAACTGCAGAAACTTAACGTGCACGAACTTGTTGAACCCTAGTAACATCACACATTCCTAATAAACACATAAAATTTGAGTGTGGTGAGAATCATGAAAATAGAGAGAAGAGCCCTAGTGATGCTGTACATAGTACCAAACACCCATAGGTAGGACCGTGAGAATGCAACATCTCTCAACTGACAAACAAAAGGGAGAGGAGTAGCGGTTAATACTCGACTGAAAATTTAGTGCAACACCATCTAACCCATGTCAAGTGAAGTGTTTACAAGATAAAGCCATTCAAAGTGAACCGCTTAATCCCCAATGCCATCCAAAGTCCTCTCGAAGTGAGACAACCTAGTAACTAAAACTATGTCATCAATGATGATCCTTCAAAGCTCCTCTGACTATGATTTACTATGTTTACATGTACATAATCCTTCCAAGAAGTAGTCAACACTGACTGCAATGGGAAAGGAGTCCAAGGAGAAGAAGATGCTTTCAAGAAAATGCGCTAACCCGTCATGTAAAGTGGAAGATAGAGGCTGCAAAAAGCAAAAAAATCACACGTAGTTAAAGGGTCAAGAAGAAGATACAATTATCACCTCAAGAAGATAACTACTTCAGCCAGAACCAAAGACAATAGTCTAAGAAGAACACAGAAAGCTATAATCAATAATAAGAAATCTGTATTGTAAGGTCAGAAAATATTCACAGAAACTGGTCATACACTTTGTCGTTGATTTAGAAACAGTTAAATTTTTAGAATGTAATAATTATAATATGCAAAAAATCTGATCATGAAAGTGTGAACTCAACCCAGTTTAGCAGAAAATCCCAATATAACTCAAGAAAATGTAAAGAAATAAATGATCAAAGTTAGTCATTTTAAGATAATCATCAAAGACCTTCTGAGTTTGACCAAGAAAATCCTCAGTCGTCAACAACTTCAGAATATTAGTTATATATTCTTAATATTTAAAAGGGTATTCATGAATATCAGTTTTGACCTCAAAATGTTTGAAAATGAAATTGTTCCAAAATATAGAACTTTTCAAAGTGTACTAAATATTTCAGTTCTCAGACTCATAAATGTTTTTTAAACAACCAACCAGCTTGAGTGAATTCATAAAGTATTCATGAATATTTCAGTTCTGGCTAACTTCTGTAATCTTAAAATTGTCAATCCGGCTTCAAATAATTCTTTTAGCTATATATTCACATTTTTTCAGTAGTTCACTCCATGAAACTCTCATAATGTCAAAAGTCAACTAATTTTTTCAAGAGGAAATTAAGATGTTCAAAATATACACCATTTGGAAAAATCAAATAGCCAAATCCATCAAAGAATTTTTCAAAGGTAATTTTTAATTTTTCATAGTATGCACCCAAGAACAACTATAATTAAACTAAAAGTTTCAATAACAGTGGTACTGATGATTATTTTCTGTAATATATGATTCAGGGTGTCAAAACCAGTTAATCAAATAAACTTCAATAATGCTGAAGGTGTATTTTGACCTTTCAAAAGTTCCAATCTAAGAAAACTTTTCGAATAAACAACATACACTTTAAAGGGTTTGAAAATAAATAAATGACTTCAAAAAAAATTTCGAAAGTGTGGTTCTCTATTAATTTTGAAAAGTCAAAACTGGCAAAATCCAGAACAGTTTGGAAAAGTCAATTAGTCTTTTGTAAGGGTGTACTCACATTATTTTAAATATAAACTCGGGAAAGTCTGGAATAGTCAAACTAGCTTCAAAGAATTTTTCAAGGTATATTATCGACTAACATTTTCAAAGTCATCAAAAAAACAGGTTGCCTGTAAGCCGTAGGGAATTTTTTTTATGTGTACTATGATTATGTCTCCAATCACATCCTGAGGTTTAAAACAAGTCAAAGTCAATATCTTAAGAATGGTCTAACATGATTCTCTAAATACCACATTTGAGAAAGCCAATAAACATCAAGCAAAAGTTTCACTTTGGCAAACAAAGAAAGCAAAGAAGTTTGAGTACTTTCAACCAAAAGAATGATAGGTCTAAAAAAAAAAGGTTAAGGCTCATAAAGCCCAACACTTTCGGGTTAGGCCCAAGAAAGAGGCCAAATGAGAACAAACACTCTGCTTCACTTGCTAAAACCAAAGAAGAGGCATGCTCATCGGGTTAATCTCAAAAATTTTTCACATTCGTTTTTTGTGCCACTTGCACGAGGGTCCAACGTCATTTGTAAGAACAATATGGAAAGTCTCCCATAGGTACGTAAAATAGAATAATCCTTGAACACATTATTCAAGAATCCAATCTAAACTTTACTCAATAAGGAAAAAGATAATATCTAGATCATTTAATCTACCCCCAATAAGGAATAAAGATAATCCCAAATAAAACTTTTCTGGTATTCTTGTCAAATCCAACATACCATATTTGGGCCAAAAATAATCCATCCAATAATCAGATCCACAATAATCCAACTGTATCGAGCATCTACTATAAATGGCAGTTCCACCCCACTGGTGGTATAAATAATATCGACATCATATCGACACGCATCCCTACAGACACATTCACTAAGCCTCTCTTTTCTCTCGTAGTGAACTGATCATAGTACCTGAGTGCACCAGAGAAGCCTCACGACTCCTTCCTTCCTTGAGCCAAGAGGTCATCTTAAAAGCTTTATAGATTTTAATAGCTATAATGATCCTACTTCACCAGACGATCTTACAAATTACAACCTGAATATACTAGAGTCTGAGTCTCACTAACACTCATGACGCCCATAAATTCAGCCTCCACATGAAAAAAAGGACACTGTCAGGCCGCAAGAAACTTAAATTAAGAACTAATTAACAAGAAAGATAGTATTTATTTACTATCATTTCTTTTCTCCAAGAACCACAAATTACAATGGTGATCAAAGGGGAACAACTAAGTCAGGCAAAGAATGGAGCTTAATAGAATGTACATCTGGCTTGAACCAAGGAACATAAGAGGCATCACTCCTTCAAGCTCACTAGCAATGATAATGAAAGCTGATGACACAAATGTCTGAACTCAAGATCAAGTCATCGGCCTTCAATATGGACAATGATTGGAACGACAATAAAGCCACTCGCCACTTAGATGTTCACAAGAATACGATGACGATAACTACCGCTTCCTATTCTAGTAACTGGTGAACTGGTTTAGTAAAGAATTAGCAGAAGCCTCCAAGAAGTGCCAGACGTCAGTCGATATGACAAAGAAGAACTGCACACACTATGATTCAGAAACAAGAATTGACTATAGGTGACATTTAAACGGTGATATGCCAAGAACCACGCTCGATCAATCAAACGCGAATTGATGAGTTGTTTAGAATGATCGTCAGTTTTCCGAATTAGCTTACTTTAAACGCCATGTACGCCGGGTCAGCAAGAGATAGTGAACAATACAATATAAAGAAGAAAGAAAAGCAAATAAAAGTAGTTTCATCCAAAATAAGTGGGGTCTTTTAGAAGAGAAATAAATTCTTTGAAAAGAGAATAAGGAATTCAAGTTGTTTGAGAAGAAGTTGGATGGTTTTATTTGAAGAACAACATCTTGAGTAGAAAGAACAAAATTGAGGTTAAACTGATAGATGTTTTAAAAATTCTTCTTGTAATCCACATAATAAAAGAAAGTACTGTCTTCTGAAACACCATCTGAAATTAATCTCATTATCATTTAAGGAGGTTATGAACCCATTCAACTAGACTAGACCCTGAACCAGATGCTCTTGCTAGAGATAAGCCATGATCTGTGTTGATCAAACAGTAAAAAAACAAGAACCTCTGAGGCGCCTTGGAGAAGTTCTTTACAACTTTGTAACCAGGCTTACAGCAAAGAGGTAAGTTTGTTGTGTAAATCATTTGTAAACTAAGACACTCAGATCACATCACTAGTGAGCTAGCAGCCATTGAAGGGTATTTCACAACTAAGGCTTCAGCCAGTAAAGATCTGATAGACTGATCATCCAAAGAGCAATCCAAGAATCTACCCTGTATCAGTACTACGAGGCTCATCCAACCTGGTCTGGCTTCCTGGGTCACCACCACCACATAGATGGTGTACCCTGGGTTGGGGAGACCACTTAGAGGTTGGTTCCAGGATGATGTTTATGAATGTCTTCGTGAACTCACTCAGCTCTCAAACACATTGCCTGGCCGAAAGACACTACTTGGGAAAATTTCAACCTTTCTGAAAGAACTGATACAGAAATGATTTCCTCTTCCAAACTTCCATAACAAATAATCGCAGCCATCACTGTAAGTCTTCTCCGTCTAATTCTCACTCTCTTGAACCTCCCACCATTCTGAAAATTATTGGTTTTCTGGGACACACCTGGTCGAGCTTCAGCTTCGTAAATGTATTAATTTTCCTACATTTTATTAGTGTGCAAAGAGTCCTCCAGGCTAAAGAACACGGGCACTGCCGGAAGCTACCACCTCTCTCCGATGCTGAATCAGGTAGCAACTCAGTCCCTGCCTCCAAAGGATTCTTTTTTTTGCTTAAGAAGATAGCTCACACATTGCCCCAGCCTGGTATAATGCAACTCTGAAGGTATGTCATATGTTCAGTTAGCTATAATGCTCTTCACTATAATCCTCTCTGCTTCAGGTGCCAACCCATTATCTTCCTTCAGAGACTGGGCAAGGTATTTTCAAGATCAAGTCTTTGTCCCCAGAAGATACGTCCAATATGTTCCACCACCAAGCTCTTCACTATCTGGGAGAGACCACACCATAAATGTTTGAAATTCTGAACTGAGTAAAAGCTGGATTATCGGTTCCTGTGGTCGAGTTTGAGTTCTATCCAACTATTCTTTCTTCCTGAGCCTATACATCTTAAACGTCTTAATCAAGTATGTCTGAAAATGCTTCTCCATACGAGTTGGGATTTGATCCTAGCTTGGCTCCTTACTAGTCGCCCTTCTGACGAAAACATTTTGTTCCAAGACTTTCTCCCAACTCAGATTGTAGGTCACAGTAGCTCAATGCCTTGCAGGGCTGTACTATAGGAAATATTATGCTATGGAGATTCCTAAAGGCCAAAACTTCCTCTCTTGGGCACACAAAGACGAACCAAGTGCAGTCAGTTAATTCATTTTTCCTGATGATTTCTGAATCACTAGTAAGGAGTCACTATCCTTTCAAAATCAACACAGCAACAGTGGTAAGAGGAATACACTGTTAAATTAAAGAAGTGTGTTTGGATAACTTTCCATATACTTACTTCCCTCGAGAAAGAAATTTCTTGCTCATCCATACAACTCCCCACACTTTGTCTTTATATACAAAAATCTCTATTTCACTGATATGTATTGGCATTCAAAGTATTTTCTGTAAAGCCTCCAGAATTTGTGAGATATCAAATATATGGAGCATATTCTAACTTTGTTGTTTTTAAACATTTAATAGAAAGACTGGATTTGCAAATTAATTCCTCTGGACCTGAGGTAAACTTGAGACACTTGGTCAAACAATTTAATGAACCCAAATTTCTCGGGGTACGCTTGGTGAAGAGTTATCGTTCAGAAAAGAAGGTGAAATAGAGAATACTACAGCTGCAAACGTATATGTCTCTAAACAGGTCCCAGAGGAGGAGCAACCCATCAGCACATAAAATAAATAAATAAGGGGATAACAGGTCACCTTGCCTGAGCCCTTTTTCTGGTGAGATAGGACCGCTTTCCATCCTGTTGCAAAGTGATTCAGCCAGAATTGTCTACGACCAGGCATCAGTTCATCCACCCTCGCAATATAGCCCATTTCACCCAAGCTTCTGAAGAACTGCCACCTAGCCTGTCATGTCTTTGACACGTCCGTTTTCCTCACCACCTCAATTTTTTCCTTTGGTCTTGCCTGATAGTTCACATCCAGTCACTGTCCAAGAGTTCAGTTTGGGATGAAAGAATTTTTTGGCAGATTCAGAAATACCTCTGAAGGACAAGTTTCAATCGACGGTTAAGACTTTATTACAATTTTGTACAACACATTGCACAAAAAGATATTCAAGCCTGAAATTTTTCTGACCAGGTTTTTCGATTAAGACAATAGTAAATGTTATTCAGTAGTCTCGACAACTCTCATTATTCAAAGACTTCGTACTCAAGCTCAAAGAATCCCACCTCATATAATGTCCTGTAGTATGTCGATGAAACCTGGATTCACAACCATCGGGTCCTAGAGATTAAAAACAGATGCATAGAAAATTGTGCTCTTAACTACACTCACTAGTAAACTCCAATGAGCTGTTGATTTTGCCTCCTTCACACTTCTGAGCACTCTGGGAATAGGTTATGTTATAAGCCTGGGATGAAAATAGGTTATCATTCTTCATTTTCATCACTGCATTTTTCCTTCTTCTCCCCGATGCAAATTTATGAAAAAATCTTGTATTCATATTACCATGTTTCAGCTAGTGTTGCTTCAATCTCTGCTTCCAATATTTTTCTTGCTTAATCAACATGTCATTTAACTCTCCTCTCTACTTGCAATTGTTGGATCGAGATTTGGTCCCATCCTTTTTTTAGTCTGTTTATTCTCTTCCGGCACAAAGCTAGCTTCCCTTAGTACCGCTCAGCCATATGCTCCATACGCATAGATCACTACCATTTTGAGATCTGCCTTGTTAATGTTCCCTTGAGTTCTAGCCTCCTTGGTTTATGATGGTTCTAAGATTCACATGATTCCAATGATGCAAAATGAATCTTCCAGAACTGACGGCCGTTGATTCCCCAACTCCAGGATTAAAGCTAAATAGACTTGAAGAAAAGTGTCTTCGTTAAGCACTTGGCTGAAGGGAACACGTCCTGCAGCCAGTCTGCTATTAGCCAAATATCTGTCCAGCTTCTCCTACCTGCCTCCCCTTGAGCGTTCCCGCAAAACCTAGATAACCTAATGCAACCCTCTAATGCACACACATCTACTGCTTCTCTTAACCCCCTAATGAGTGAGTGGGGGTGGCAGACATTTCCTCTCTTTTCTGATTGAGATAATAGGTCATTAAAATCCCCCATGCAGCACCATGGAAGATTATTGTCTCTTTTCAGCGTCTTTAGAAGCTGCCAAGAATCCTTCCTGCGATGACGTTCGAGAAAGCTGTAAAAACCAGTGAATCTCCGTTTAGGAAGGTTCTCCAACTGAATTTCTACGTCTACATGATTCCTTGAGTAGCTCAACAGTCTGGCTGCCCCTTTGTCTTTCCATAAAACCGCTATACCACCTCCTTGATTTATTCCCTTTACAAAGAAGACCCCCTCAAAACGTACTCTTCACTCTATTCTTTCTATAGTTTCCATACCAGTCATGACTTCCATTAAAAATATAATATTGGGCTTATACCTCAGCACAAGGTCTTGTAGCTCACGAACTGTGCGTGGATTACCCAATCCACGACAGTTCCAAGTAAGGAAATTCATTGGACTTGGCGAGTTTGGTTGCCAGATCCCGCCAGATTGTTATCAAAGACAATATTATGTTCCATATTTTCAGCACCCCCTTCCTTTTCTGTGTTGTTTTCCATACCCTCTGTGCGCCTTCTTTTTGCTTATGCTATAGAAATGCCTTTCTCCTCTTCCTTTGTGCTCGTGATTGCATGAAGATCTTCGTGATTGGAACCTTTGGAGGAAAGAGCACCAATCTTGTTCGAGGATATTCCTTCAATTCCCTCTTGTTGGTTGGTGATCGGGTTTAAAATAATAGGCGCGCAGGCCCAGAACGCGAGCCCAAATGTTAGGCTTATGAGATTAAGCGAAAGAGGCTCCAAGACTAAATGGCCGGCTCGATGATATCCCCAAACATGTGCCAAAGACGAGGGCCTGTACCACCCTTCAGTTACCGGGTAATATAATCATCAAAGAACTGTATTGTTTAAAATACCTAATTTCCACCAATTAAAAGAGACATTTCCTGTTAATTACTCCGTCAATCATCCCTTATTAACGGCTAACGATACAAAAATCTCTCACCCAATAGAAAATATCGTGACGCTATCCAATAAGAAAGGTCATTTTAGATCATCATCCACTAGGAAAGTGATCGCCCCATTAGTAAACACAGTCACCCCACACGAAAGGATGTGATTAGTTCACTGGGTAGCTGATTTTCTCTTCCAACTAAAGAACCGACTTAGGCATCTGAGAACAAACGGTGATCTCGGCGAACTATTTATTTTCGCATATGGTAGCCTCGACATCCAGAAATGGACCTACGCAGCATCCGCCAAGTCTTGCACTGGGGCCAATGAAAAACACTAGTCTGGTCATGGCGTCAAGGGAACAACAGCCTTTTACAAATGTTTCATCTCCTCGTTGGATCGATGGTATCGACCCGAACACAAGCCGAGCCACGCCATCCTAAGATGCAGCACAAGAAGGCGACATAGAGAGTCACCTCCCTGAGGCACACCAGAAACTCTACAAGCTGACATCGACGACGGAGGCTCCGTCTCACCAACCAACGTCTCGCCGAGAGAGGTGGAAGCAATTCACTGTGCAACAATCCCCAGAGGCGCTGGCAGGCCCCAGAGAAGGCCAAACACCTTTGCATAAGAAATGAAGAACACCGACCTCCTCGGGGGTAGCGCAGAGGTAAGGAGAAACCAGCCAAGCTAGAGAGCATGATCCCTACAAACTCCCTGGTGAAAATCGCAATGTAGGAGAGACATGGTAGAACAGAAGGGTTATGGCCTACCCCTTATCAAAGAAGCAGGAGCGGTCATGGGAGCAGAGGTTCAAGGACATCCAACAGGAGCTCACCCACATGAAGGAAGTGGTAAGGCCGCACCTACCCTATGAACCATGGTACAACAACTAACCCGCTCACAATCAGGCCGTGACTTCTCCCTCCCCGCCGGTTCGTAATGCCTCATATCGAAATGTTCGACATAACGAAAGACCCCATTGATCACCTCAATACATATAAGAACCGATGGAGTCGCAGACGGATATCGTAATCCATGACGGCGAGTCTTCAGCTTTTATTTACACTAAAAGCGCCCAGCGCGGCCCGGTTTAACAGACTACCGCCTTCCATCTCATCGCTCACAAAGCTTTCCACCGATTCGGCCCCACACTTTATCGGAGCAAGAACGCATATGAAAGCCAGTTATCACCTTGCGACCAGTAAAGCAGAGCTCATGTGAGAGCCCGAGGTCATACGCCCGTAGGATTCAACTGGATTATTAAAGGTGGAGAATTTTACGAAAAGTTCGCCATTACTCTACAAGCAGGCTCGGGGTACAATCGTTAATCTAATGTTCTATCTCAAAGAACCCTCAAAGAGTGAATAATAAAGTCGCCAAGACAGAGAAGTATATCAACAGTGAAGAAGCCCTCTTCTCTAAGCAAAGGAGTTCCTCTACCCGTGAAAAAGAGCAGTGGGCGACAGAAACTGAGTGAAGCCCCAAGAGGCAGCAAATGTGACATATCCCTGCGAGAAGAGTAAAAACAGAGAAGATCTCAAAAGACGAGGAACGCCAAAGACCTTAGACCATCTCACCTGAAGTGCAAAGAATGTATTCACCCCATCCTCCCGAAGCCCCAGTACACAGTTTTATGCGTGGTGCAACAGAAAATTTCCAGGTGGCCATCTTTAAAAGTCAAACCCAAAGAAAAAGAGACATACCAACACTGAGTTCCACAAGGACCATGGACACTAACTGATGGTCGCATCCAACCGAGGAAAGAGATCAATACTGATCCGTTTGACATCTTCACCGCTACGTGGCCTCGTACATAACAAGCTCCAACCACCACCACCTGCCGCCCAACTTCACCAAAGACCAGCCGCCTCGAGAAATCCACGTGATCTCCTGGGAGGGTTCAGGGGGCTGAGTTCAACTCACCAGAAGGCTCACCCAGGCAAAGATCCGATCGTGTAACACAAGGCTGCCGTGATTCAGGTCTCCTACTGATAGCTGGCTAGTTAACCTTCGACCCGACATGCAAGACCACAACATCCCCATGACGATCCAATCGTGATAAAGGTCAGTAGCCACAAACAATCCATGTGGTCCCTTGCTCAATGGAAGTTCTGGCCAAGATCATCTTCGCGACAAATTTTCGACAAATGGGCATTGGGAAGGAGAAGCTGGGAGCCACCAACGCCCCTCGCCTACGTGGGTTCTCCGAGAAAGAGCGTCACTCTGGGGTCACAATAGTGTCACCAGATGGCCCCATGCCATGCCACGACAGTAGCAAGACTTCATGGTAGATGCCCCATCTAGCCTGCCAACATGTTACCGGATAGGCCTTCTCCTCAATACTATAAGGGTCATCCCCTCTGTCTATCACATGGTCATCAAATTTCCAACTACAACAGCACATCAGGAACCAACGATGCCCGTGGAGTGTTACTCAGCCAATGAAGCAAAACTACACAATGATCTATATGGGATCTAGCTCGACATGCGATGAGGTAAGTTAACTTAATCTACGCCCTAAGAACTGTGAGCCCAGCGCTCGTGGCTAATCAACTAGAACACCCGTCAGTAGATTCGTTAGTCGAGACATCAAAGCCTTCATCCGTTTCCTAAAGCAAGAGCATGGATATTCGCCTGAACAGAAGATATGGGCGAATCGACCACAATTATTACCCACAAGCTAAACGCTGGCCCATCCTTTAAACCGGTCACAAAGAGAATCGGGCCTTCAAAAGATATAGCGATTAATGAAGAGGCTACAAGCTCCTCAAAGCAAACACAATTGGGGAGAGGTAGAATATCCCGAGTGGTCACAATGTTGTTCTCAAAAAGTCAATAGAAAGTGACTTGCATCTATTTCATAAGATATCAATGTGGCCCGCCCAAAGATAATAATTCTGGACGATCATAATGGACGCCATGGTCGGCCATGAACTCCTCACTTCACGGACGCCTTCTCTCGATACAATCGACGTATGGATTCCAGTCATCAAGAGAAGACTCCATTCACACTGGGCAAGGAACCTATCAAGATCGAAGTTATACCCTTCGTCAGTGAACGCAGGAGCCACTTACCAAAGGTTGGTGAACAAGATGTTCCAAAATCAAATCGGAGCATCTATGGAGGTATATATAGATGACATGCTGGTAAAATTGATAAAGGCCAAGCTCTACATAACCCACGTAGCCGAGGCGTTCCAGGTCCTGAAAAGTTACAATATGAAGTTAAACCTACCAAACGCGCCTTCGCAGCCTCCGGGAAGTTCTCGCCTTATAGTCATCAAATGGTGAATGTGAGGCAAACCCAGATAAGATAAAGGTCGTGCTCAATATGTCGCTCCTTCAAACAATAAGGATATCTAACGCCGATAGGAGAATAGTCAGAACAGCCGCTGCCTGGGCGTCAAAGAACAAATGTCACTCTTTTTCCAGCTCAAAGCCTTCCAAGAGGATGCACACTATGGGCGAGGCATTCGCAAAGACTCAAAACCCATTCGAGCCTCCCGTCCCTAGTAAGCCCTTCCGAGGGAGAACTCCTCATTCCTCACCTCACGCTTCACTTCTCAACTGTCAGCCCTGGGCCGAGAACGGGAGCTGTATGCAATGTACCGTCTACTATCGGGGCAGCTTCAAGCTCAGGGGACAGAGGAGAGGTACCCTAAGATGGAGAAGCCGATCCTGAAGATTAGTGCAACTACATCCAAACTCCGAATCTACTTCCAAGGCCCATACCGCCAAAGTCCCAATCAATATCCGATGAAGCAACATCGCATAAACCGTAAACCTCTCAAGGTCGAGCAAAGGCCATAGAGTCGAGTGAGTTCAACATCAACCACAAAGTCAAGGACAATGATAGCAAGATCTGTAGATTTTTATCAGATGAATCACCCCAACAGCTCCACGGTTATCAAACCGACGCCCGACCTCCCCATCCGGGAGATTATCTCATGATCTGGCCGCCACGTTCATGAGCTTGTCTAATCCTCGAATTCTTCGATATGGGATAGATGTGGAATACGCCCTGGTCCGACTTCAGGCCTTCAATAACAAGGCCGAATGAGGCTATCATAGTTGGACTTAACCTGCTCCACTCCGTGGGCGATTCGGCTAGGTGAGCAGCGACTCTCAATTGGTGGTAAAACAGATAGAAGACTCCTACGAAGCCAAAGGTGAGAAGATGGTCTTATATCTTAAAAAGGTGCGAGAATTGCTTAAAAAGTTCATACGAGTTTGAGTCGAGCATGTGAAGCGGAAGAATTCACGAGGTTGATGCCTTGGCGCGCGATAGCCTCTGAAGACTGAAGCGTGAGTACTTATTGAACACCTCCTAAAACCCTCAGTAAGCATCGACAACGGAGAAGTCTCCCCTGTGATGTTCAAACCAAGCTGGATGGACCCTATCTGGGATTACTTGGTGGAAGGAACATTGCCAAGCGACCCAAAGGAGGTATCTATGGCTTCGGCTTAGTCGACGAGATTCACCCAGTTCATCGGGGACCCTTCTCATGAGAGCTTCTCGCGGGCTCTTAGAGTCGTAGGGAAGGAAGACCGAACCACATACTCGGGGGAGGTTTTGAAACTCTGTGGCAACCACACCGAGCTCGGACCTTAGTAGGAAAAACCTTGAGGCAAGGGTACTACTGACATAATGCTCAAAACCCAGCAGTGAAGCTGGTGGAAATGCAAGCTTAGCGGGAGCATATCAAAGATCATCTCCCCATCAAATACTGACATCGATCACAAGCCTCTAGCTTCTTTTTTAGCAGTGAGTGGGCATATTAGGACCCCTACCTGTGGAAGGCGATACAAATTATCATTGTGGCGTGGACTATTTGCCAAATGGTAGAGGTGAACCCTTGTAACAATCATAGACGGAAGGTACACAAACTTGTGGCGTTCCTAATATGCGGGTTCGGGATCAAGGAGTCCCCTCATGTTTGATGTGAAGCAGGTTCGACAATCCTAAGTTCGGGGATTTCTACGTGAGGCACGGAATCAGAACTATAATCTCGGCTGTGGCCCGGTGTTGAATGAAGGGTCACTAAGGCCCAGCTGAGCAGCGGAGCTAAATTGGAAGATCTAAAGGGAAGTGGGTGGGTACACTCCCAGGGTGTTATGGGCACACGGGACTCTGCTTGTAGTCAACTCTTTCAAAGACCATTGCTCTGGCCTTTGGCTTGCTTGAAGTAGTAGCTCCGTCGAGTCGGATTAAAGTCACAGTTGAATTACTTAAGCACGAACCATGACGGAGTTTTTTAAAGCAAACACAGGATACAGAAAGAAAACGTGACGGGTCCTAAAGTGTATTGAGGACCATCAGAAAGATGGTAAGGTCACCATGACTAAAGGGTCGAAGCCCGGGAGTTCTGAAGCTAGCTAGCGGTTACGAAAAAACTTACTTGAAGCCAAGGAAAAGATTTTATGGGGCTGGGACCTAATTAGGAAGGGCACTGTCTTCGTATCACAAACAAATAGACTTGGCAACTACGAGACTCAGACAGAAGAAGGAAAGACCTGCCCAGCTCATGGAGCATTGAACACCTCAGCAATTACCAGATAAGACCTTGGAATGTAGTAACATTAAAATCCAGCGTTACGATTCTAAATAACCCAGTCCTGTATGTTCATTTTTAAGGTTGTTTAAAATTGTGATGGATTGAAAAATTAAGATTATTATGATAAGCGGGGCAGGCTCGGAAGATCGGGGCGCAGCGCATGTTTCACAAAAGATTGTTCTTCATGTCAAAGGAATTACAGTTAAATACAGAAAATGACATTCAACGAAGCCGTTCCTAATATCTCAGAGAAAAGCGGTACAAATAGTTCTCTACTCCTCAGAAAGGAAAAACCCAAGAGGAAAAAGAAAAGAGAGAGCAAGGAGCTCGGTTGGCAAAAGCTCTGAAAAAGTCACATAATACAAATATAAAATTTCATTGCAAGGAAGTTATAATCATCTCAGAGGATTACAAAATCTTTCTTTACATCTTTAAAATTACAATTAGAAAAACCATTCGTCACATCAGCCAACACCCGGTCAAGGTAAAAACCACAAGAAAGGGAAAGAGAAAGAGAAGGAGAAAGGGAAGAAAGAAAGAAGGAGAGAGAGATGAAAAGAGAAAGAGAAAGAAAAGAAGAAAGAGAAAGAAAAAGGACTAGAGCGGACTTCAAGTTTTCCTTTGAAGTAGTAAGCTACTAAAATCGTTCCTAGCACGGTTCATCAATGGGCATAGCTAAGGGAACAACACAACTCCATAAGGGAGGAGACTGAGTAAAAACACAACTCTAGTAGTAGGCCATGAGACAAAATCTTGGCCGCGATCAGCGAGCAGACTCCGTGTAGTGACGACCAAACCTTAACACTTCATTATGTGCGAAGTCCTACTCTGTCAAAGAGAGGAAGGAGTTTGGAAGCAAAGTATGACTTAAAGAGGCCGCTATTCTTAAGGAAACCAGGACACTTAGGAAACCACGCGATGCATCCCGATTCTCCGTAGTCCAGAGTAATAAAAATCGTTTTCTAAGGAAGGAAGGCAAAATAGCGAAAAGAGCCATGTAACCGGAGCCATAACCCAATCTCAAAGACCAAATAGCTGGTTCATAAGAACCCTAAGCGCTCAGACGACGAGTAGCCACGAGCCATGTAACCCAGAGCCTAGTAAGCTCGGTGAGCATAACTACTCAGGAAGGCGAGTAGCCACGGGCCGTGGCTCGGGGCGCAATGCTTTCAGTTATAGACGAGACATGCTCGAGAAGGCCAGTAGCCACGAGTCATGGGCTGATGGCGCAGTAGGCACCGGATTATAGAGCATACACCTTTCGAGAGGCCCAGTAGCCACGAGGCCATGTAGCCACGAAGCGTGCGCTCGGGGCCCAGTGGCTCAAATTCTGCGAGCATACACCTTTCGAGAGGCAGTAGCCACGGAGCCATGTAGCTCAGGAGCCCAGTAGCTTAGATTATAGAGCATACCTACTCAAGAAAGGTCAAGTAGTCATGGAGCCATGTAGCTTAAGAGCCTAGTAGCTCAGATTATAGAGCATACCTGATCAAGGAAGGCCAAGTAGCCACGGAGCCATGTAGCTCGGGGCTAGTAGCTCAGTCTGAGCATAGCGCTCGAGGAGGCAGGTAGCCACGGGCCATGAAGCTCGAGGATCCTAATAAGCTCAGGTCACAGGCATAATTGTTCGAGGAAGTAGTAGCCACGGGCCATGTAGCTCGAAGCTCAGTGCTTTCAGTTACAAAGCAATTGCTTTCCCGGGGCGTAATAATCTAGGAGCCAGTGGCTCGGTTCTTGAGTTTCATTGCTAAAGGCGAGCTTGGCCGCGGGAGCCGAGATAGCTCGGGTTTTAGGGTTAGAGCGACTCGGAGCCCAGATAGGAGCAACGAGTAATAAAATAAAAAATAAAATAAATAATAAATAAATAAAAAAAAAAAAAAAAAAAGCCATAAAATCAATGAATCTTTGTATATCGCGAAAAGAGTGATATCGGGAAGCGATACAAAATCGGGCTCAGCTTAGATCACAGTAAGGTTAAAAGCTGGCGCGTTAGGTGGGGTCTGGGCTTACGGAAATAGAGGACCGAGGCGAGATTTTTAGCAAATAGCGGAAGAGCTAGCCTTGGAGGAACCCAGAAGATCGTAGGGCGGGAGGCGCGATGGGGGCCCTGCAAAGCACCTCGACAACCACATGGCCTCGGCCTGGAGCGGATTCTTTTTACCTCCTCGTCGAGTGAGATGTTGAAATCTAGGACTAATAAAACCGAGGAGCCTTGCGTTGGAGGCAGAAGCCACGGAAGCCCATTGGGTGCGGGCCTCGTCTCTGAGCTCCATATCAGCAAAGCCCCTCAGGCTGGCCAGCCTCACACTCTCAAGGTCCGTCGAAGCTTGAGGCTCCTCAGTGGCGTTTCATAGGTTTCCGGCCTACAGGAGGCCTCTTGGCGAACCAGGTCAAACGTGCGTCGCTTTAGCCTGGGTCACCCTTGACAACTCTGACTCCTCTCGGGCTAGCCACATCGTCTTGGAGGCACTATCCTTGAGCCTTCTTTTCTACATCCTCGGCGCGCCTTGCCTTGAAGCATGCTTCGGGTCGGACACAGTGCTTCACAATCTCCTGGGTCGAGTCCATATTTGGGCTCGAAGGCCGAGGCCTACAGGAGGTCGACTGACCTTGGCCTTGTGGGTTGGCGCGCGGCGGAGCCCTCGGTAGGCGGCGCTGCACGGACCTTTGGCGTGGCGCCACGAAGAGCGAGAAGTTTGTCGGTTAAAGCTGAGCAATGAGAAAAGGATCGGCGAGAGGCGGCCGGACGTCTGGGCGGTTCCACTGGGCGGAGGCAGGCGAGAGCCTCCTCCAGCGGGACAAGCGTCCACCTTTACGGGGGTCGGAATCGCGAAGAATGGAGGAAAGCAGCCACTGCGGAGGCTCTGCGTGAGAGCGGAGAGTCCTCACTCCTACGGCCCCAGAGCGAGTCCCTCACTCACTTCGTCGAAGCATTGCGGGAGAGGCAGGCGCCCAGCGTGGGACTCAGGCAAAATAGGAAGAACCTCGAGGGGCCCGAGCCACACACCGAGAAGGTCAGGCCGGCGGCGGATGAAGGCGAAGAAGAGGCCCCACCTTCGGGATGCCACCAGGCGACGGCCATAGGGAGTCGAGATTTTACGCACTCGGCTCCTCTGCTTCAACCGCCGGCTACCTCAGGGAGGGCTGAGCTCTCCAGTGTGGAAGCCGCGATGAGGGCTCCAACGAGAAGGTGAAGGGGACTTTGGGACCAGGGGCGTCATCAGAAGGGAGAAGGTCTCGAGAAAAGGAAGTCGAGGCGAGGCCTCGCACGGGCAGTCTGGGAATATCAGGCCTAATGAGCTCGAAGCAGAGGGAGACATACAGGCACACTTAACCAGCTTCCACTTCCTCTTACGTCTTGGGGGTGAGACTAGTAGGAACACACAGAAGGCCACGTGGCCAGACAATGTTAGAAAAATCCTATGGCCTTTGGCTCCCGGGCCCAGAGCCAGGCGGAGGAGAGCTCACGTGGGTTCTCAAGAGTAGTCAGGACGGCGGAGCACCAAGTGTGTCCCTCCGGTCAAAGTTAATACTCCCGATGTGGCCGTGTGAAGAGCCACGTTCCTTCCCGGTACTTATGGGAAGACGGAAGGTCGGAAATAATCAGCTTGGCATTGGAGCACTTGGAGATATAAAGAAAGCCTTGTGACTCCTTTAAGGCTGAAGAAGTCTAAAATGGGGGCTATCTTTTGAGACACTAGGCCTCTTGTCCTAAGCGACTAAATGACCTTAAGACACCACAGGAAGTTGGGAAAGTTGAGGAAAGGTAGACATTGAAATGCTAAGCCTTTTATAAAGGGATGCAAAGGAAGCCCGGAGGCCATTCTCGAGCGTCACCTGAAAAGCTTGCCATCTTGGGCGATTGGACGCGTAGGTGAGATTCATCACGTCGGGGCAAACTTGGACCGACGAGGGCCGTCTTGGGCCTGAGATCTCCCACCATACTGAGGGTTCAGCTCATTTGGGGCGACCTCGATTGATACGTATAGCGACCCTCAGATATTGAGCCCACTAGTCTCCCAGATTTCACTAATTTTACCCTTGCCCTTACCTAAAGGGAAAGGAGGTTCCCTTGAGCTGACCGGTGGACCACCGCAATGGCCCCAGTCGGACTCACCACCGTCCACCACAGACCCGAGACGCCTTAGTAAGTTACTCACATATCTGAGACGAGAAGACCCATGTGGGATATCACGAGGCTAAAGCGAGGAAAAGGAAATCGAAAATGCCAAACCCCGATGAGCGAAGCCTAGAACCTCATGAGACTTTGAAGCGAAAGACGAAGAAGAAATAGGCGTACCCGATCCAGGAAAGCGGGGCGAAACACCGCCCCCAGTGAGATCTACTGGAACCGCAAAAGCATTCAAGCGATAGTCGGACAAATTTCAAGAAAAAAAAGAGCTGAGCTTGCGGAAGCGAAAAGCGAACGGGGAGCGAAGTGCAAGCGGTTTAGGAGGCGTTTTTAAGAGCTAGAAGCCAGTGAGAAATAGGCGCGAAGTCGAAAAGCCATCATTATGCAGGGCGTTGGACGGTGACAAAGCCCTAATCTCCTCCTTGAGCGTAGCGTGGGTGTGCTGATCGAAGCGGTACGACCCTTGCTTCACGTAAGCTTTGGTCGATGGTGGAGCGACGGTCGGGTTAAAGTGTCGGCGCGCGAGGCCAGGCAACGAGCTCGAATGGCCCAGGCTTAAGAGAGATTAAGGAGGCGGGCCCGGTGCAGTGCTCGACCCTTGATGATATCCCTCGAACATGGGCCGAGACGGGGGGTCCAGTCCACCCCTTGAGTGGTATTATAATCGACCCCAGAAGGAGATCGTATTAAGGAAAATGTTCAATTTCCTGATTAGGAGAGTAGGATATTTCCTAATAATTTCCGTCGATCATCCCTTATTAATGCGAGTTGCTGATAAGGAAGAAAATCTCTTATCGATGGGAGAAATATCGTATCATCATCCAGCCGAGGAGTATCATTACGTATCATCATCCGACTAGGAAAATTATCATGATCTCACCCATTATAAATACTAGGCCACCCCGGCCGATTGAAAGTGCGCACAAACTTCATTCCCTAAGCAATCGATATTCTCTTCCATCGGAAATAACTGACTTAGGCATCGGAAAGGCAGCGGGCGATCCCCGCTAATCCTTTTTGTTTATTATTTTTTGTAGAAGCTGGAGCATCCCGAGTCATGGGATGAGCCCGGCAATCCTTTAAGCTCCAGCCCAATTTCAGTTGAAAAAGCATCATCAGTTGGTTTTACCAAATTCATTCATCGGGTAAAGATCATGCCACTTACCTACCTTTCCCCATTGGTTCGTGAAGATCCATCCTTCCTTTTCCTCTGTCAAATGCCGCTTTTTAACCATCTTTGCTGCCCTTTGCACTTGACGCGCCCTCCGGCCAGAGATGCCTAAGCCCAGCGTTTTAATAGGTGGTGTCTACGGTCGTGGTGAGGCTCGAGGCCATGTTACATCAAGGCATCTCCATACCCTTTTGATAATTGCTCGTGGCGTTTCACATAGAAGATATACGCCTTGATTACTTATGAAAAAAGCATAATAATAGGAAGTCTTCGTACCTAAAGTTTATGACTCCATTCTCCTGCCTTCTTGATCTTCATCTTTCTTTTATTGGTTTTTATGATGTACAGAGACTGTTACGCGCATATATGCCTTCTAGTTGCCGTCTAGGACCCTAGGTTCTTAACGTCCGCCTCCACAAAGACCCCCAAAGAATTCCCCACATTCTTAATCACACTCTCAGACTATAGACTGATTGGCGAGTAAATGAAATTTGCACCAGTAGATCAGTGTGGTTCAGGTTCCCAATGCAGTTGGGTCCTCCTAAATGAGCTACTAAGGGCTTAAGTGACTATGGATGCAATTTGAAGTCACTTAGGACCTCCTTTCTCTACCCTCTCCATATCTAATTCATGAAAGAATTTGAATATGAACAGATTGGGAGTGATATCCCTGATGAATACTCCCTTCACCAGTCTCCATATTGCCGAAACGGTACTTTTCATGGCCTGTGCATTTATTACTCTATCAATCAAGAATCTACCGATCAAGCGCCACTTTAACTTTTCCTACTCTGCCTTTGCCTCATTCTCCCCTCTTTCTAACCCTGAGGCCAGTTCATCTTCATCTTTTATGGGGTTTTTCACGGAGGTTTGTAGGCTTGACTCCTTTGTTCATTTGTTTACGTTTCGTTTCACCTTCTCCGATGTTGCAGTCATTTTCACTCAACACAGAGTAGAGACCCCTCTACTCGTGACTAGAAGAGACTCAATATTCAATAATTGCTTCTTTATTTGATCATATTTAGTTTGTTCTTGTCGTTGAAACTCCACATCATAGGTTGAAAGCTAGATTTTGGATTTCACGGTTGAAAATAAGCCCATGAAATACTGGGGTTTAAAATACCACTATAATGGCTCCACGGACCATAATGTGCCCATTTGTTTGCACCCAAATTGAAAATTTGACGATCTAATGATGTGGGTTAGGCCTAAGCCGAACTGATGAATAAATGTTCAAAAGAAAGATACCCAAACCCATTTGTATAAGCTCATAGAAGAAGTCTAGGGATATTTATGAATTTTTTAAAAAAAATTGGAAGTCAAATGAAACATTATCAGAGGTGGCAAAGAAGTGGGAAGTTATGTGCTGATGTGGAATATTCTTGGGGAACAAGTCTCCACAATGAATACGTAAAAGAATTTTTGAGGATTAAGACTCTACAATGGAGACGTCGAGGAGTTCTTGAGAAACAAGCTTCTTTAATAAAAGATATGGGTAGTTACTTCAGAAAGTGGAGAGAGTTGAGAAATGGAGACTTTGGTAGCAAGTCTTGTACATTTATAAAAGGAGTAGAGAATGATGGAGCAAAGAGACTGACCAATCAATCGATTAATAAATCGTCGACTCAATGTCAATCGACAAATCTAACTTTCAACAGCTTTTAGCAATTTTAGCATTTAAATTCTTAGTTATAGCGGGAATTTAAAGCAGAATTTCCAACAATGTTATTTCATTCGTTTATAAGTGAAATCAAATCATTATCTGCTTGTTACACAACATTAGATTGCAAGTTTTATTCAAATTAATCAGAGTTTTTTCAAACACAATCTGGATTTCTACAATCAAATCCAAGGTTTACTTCAATAATTTCAGCATTACAGTTGCGTATTATTCAATCTATCGCTGTGTGCCAGTGTTATTTCATTCATTCTAAGAATGCAATATTTTCTTGTGATTAATTCACTTGTCATATTTCATTAAATACGATTTTCCACTTTGATTATGGGAAGTATCGAGGGAACGAAGAAAACCTACATTTACTTGTAGACTAAAGTTTGATCATACGAGTCATTCTATTTTAAAAATACTTTAATTCCCTTAGCACTGTGAAACCCCGAGAAAATCCAATTTTCTCAAAAAGGACAAAATCGTAATTTCGGTAAAAATCCAAAATTTTTCTAGATCTCGGATGATGAAACGGATTTCACCGTTGG
The DNA here is from genome assembly GCA_016808115.1 of Tetrastigma voinierianum. Taxonomy (NCBI): domain Eukaryota; kingdom Viridiplantae; phylum Streptophyta; class Magnoliopsida; order Vitales; family Vitaceae; genus Tetrastigma; species Tetrastigma voinierianum. The sequence continues at coordinate 245,315 of JAEQBH010005674.1, forward strand.
AATTGTCTCACGAAATCTAGCTACCACGTCAGGTCGGAGGCAGTCGGAATTGCGTTTCGAAGAACGCCGTTATCGGGTCAAGTAAAAGCGAAGATTGATGTGACAAAGTCGCGCCTGCGTATACTCATGTGATACATGTGTTGCATGAGTAGAGATTATGGAAATAGGCAGGTGAGAGAAGTGCCCATGTGTCCGTCGAGAGAATGAGGACATGGATGACATTTTTGGAATTGTTTAATGAGGATGAGACAAAAGAGTGTATAGTGGTCTTCTTCTTCTTCAAAATAGGAGACCAAAACGTGAGGGGCTGAAATGGAATTACAGTGAGGTTAGGTTTTGATTTTTGGAGAGAGAGTGTGCCACTTCTCTTTAAGATCCCGGGCGATCGGACCGTCGGATTTCTTCGGGTCGAGAAGGAAAGTTGTTCTACGCGGCGAGGGCAACGCGTGGGCATCGGTTTTGGGAGTTTTTGACAAACTCCGTGAGGTAGGGGTTTTATCCTACTTGTTTTACTCTTGATTTAAGTGTTTTGTGATGTTTGTGTTGGTTTGAGGCCGTGAGGGGCCGTTTGATTGGTACGAATCTTGACAGAAATGTTGGAATTTATGAGACCCATGTGGACAGTTCGTATCGGTTTGAGTTGATTTGGAGTGTTTGTGTCATAATTTATATAATAAATTGTGTTTTGGTGAAGTAGGAGGCGGAAATGGATATGGAGTGGTTCCACAGAGACAGACGTTTGGTGAGTGGAAGTTTGCCCATGGGCGGCCTTTCATTGTTTTGGGACGTACTTGATCCGGGTTGGCTGGAGTGGACCAAAACGTCCATGTGTAGTGCAGTAATATGAGATTGGTTGAAATGAATGGCTTGAGTTGAGTGGAAATAGGTAGGTTAATGCACAAACTTGATGTGTTAACATGATGTCATAATTATATGGAATATAATTGTGTGTATAGGCCATTGGAAATGAAATTGTGATTTGCTCAATTATCTGGAATATAATTGTGTGTATAGGCCATTGGAAATAAAATTGTGATTGCTCAATTATATGGAGCCTAATTGTGTGTATAGGCATTCTTGGAGATGAAATTATGATTTGCTCAGTGAGCTAATTTGGGTGATGGTTGATTCATATTGTTGAATTACATGTGGTGTGAATGTAAATTTGAGAATATATGCATATTTGATATATTGGTATAAAAATGATTGAAATGGCATAATGCATTTCATGTGCACCAAGTAACCTAGAAATTAGGTGTGAGTGCATGACACTAGTTTTTCTGAAAAACGAACATGGTTGTGAAAGAAATTTCACAGGATGATTTTCCGGAGAATGGAGTTGGGAGACAGTCCAACAAATCATTTCAAATGAGGACCATGACTGTTTTGGGAAGTTCTCCAACACATTACGCCCACGAGAGGGTAGTCGTCTTTTCACTGTCTCGGTAGTATATTTTCAAGAACAACATGTTTTGTTTTGAAAATGATTATTTTTCTCATACATGGCTTAGGCAAGTGTGAGGGAGTCGGTGAGGACTCGAGACATGGGAATGGGCATGTAGACATTCAAGTAGGATCACATATTTACTTGAGTGTGTGTGTTTAAATTGGAGTATTGCATATCTTGTAGGTGGAGGAAGTAACCCATTTAGGGTGATTCCACTCTTGGGCGATAGCTCGCCTATCGGGGAACATTTTTTTAAAGTCTGAAGGCGCTGAGAGACGGCTCTTCTTAGAGACCGATTTTGAAGAAAGCCAGGTTGTGGCTTTGATGTTTTTGGATAATATGTATTAGAATTATATATTTTAATATGTATTTGTATTAAGAGTAATGTATAACTCTTGAACCATGTAAGATAGTTGGTTGGTTATTTTTGATGAGAAATGTTATAACTCATGAACTATTGGAATATAGTTGGGTATATGTTTGATGAGTGTTGATGCAGGGGCCCAAGTGGCCCTTTTTACTCAGGTATGGGTCTCATAATACGAGACGTATAGATTTTTCGCGAGTTGTGGTGGTCGTAGCGGACACCCGGGTTTTGGGCGTCACGGCAGTATCGAGCTTGGGTAGAATGCCTAGGGCTTGAGGGGCTTGGGCTTAAGCCGCTCAGTCGTGTAAGAACATCACCACTTGGTGTGGCTCGATGTTAGGTTTAGGTATGAGATTACCTAGGAAGGCACGGGACAAAACTAGAACACTGCATGCATGTGTTTGGTGTGTGATTGTGTGATTTGATGAATTGTTATGTGTTGTGATTGGTTTGTGTGCTTAGTGAGTAGCACATAGAAGTGTTAGAAAATTTTTGGGAGTTTTACAGTGTGTAAAACTGGAAAAAGGAAATAAATGAAATAAATTTTAATTAATTTATTTGTTTTATTGGATAATGAAATAAAATTTTAATAAATTTTAAAGGTGAACACTAGGGTTAGTGTTAGATCAGGAGGTTTTGAGGAAATTTTGGACAAAATGATCCAGAATTTAATGAAAAAAAAAAAATGAGAGAGGAAATTTTGGTTTCTGATGGGTAAAAGCGAAGAAAAATAAGAAGAAAGAAATAATTTTTATAAATTTATTTAGGTGTATTGGAGAATGAGGGAAAAAAAATGGATATGTAATTTTTGGTATTTTCCAGTAGCAAATGAAAAAAAAACGAAAAAAAAAATGGTGCAAAAAATGAGTTGAAATTTCTTGCCCAGTATCCATAATACAATGGGGGAATTGTATTGTGACACGTGAACCTAGGAAGTTTGAATGGCTAGTGGTTGTATTGCAATACACAATTGTATCGTGACACAGTGGGATGAAAGGTTGGTTTGGCTGGAAAAATTGTATTGAAATAGGGGAGTGTATTAACGACTTAGGTGGAGTGAAGATTATTGAGGCATATTGTACAACAAGAATTATGACGTTTTGGTAGGATAAATGTGTCGCAATACACCTATTGTATTGTGACTGAGGTGGCTGGCTAGGCTAGCTGAGGCATTGTATTGCAATACACTAAAGTGTATTGTGATAAGCCCGAGGAAGTAAATGGAAACTCGTGATATTGGCACATAAATTTGTGAGCACAGTAGGCTCGGTTGTATTGTGGCATACGATGGGTTGGGAAGCGGGGCCTGCGGTAGTAGGCTCAGTGTGCGGCACATAAAGGCGGAGGCCTCTGATAGGCTCGTTTGGTATGTTGTGGCACATAGAGTGACGAGGCACATAATGTGGGATCGGTGTATTATGGCACATGAGAGGGTGACGGGCCTGCTTGATAGGCTCAGTTGTATTGTGGCACATAGAAGGCTAAGGCGCGTAGTAAGGCCGGCGAGCACCTGGTGTGTGTACGTGTGGGCACATAGTAGGGCGGCCGGGCATGGGGCTTAGGTTTAGGGTGTGCATCCACGTGCACCGACCGGAGTCTTGACTCGGTGCATTTTGAGTCCTTTGTTTGGGATCTTGTTCATGAATCTTCCATTCCACAAAAAATTTTCGAAAAATAAAATAAAATGAGATAAAATTTTTAAAAATGAAATTTTCAAAAATTGAAATTTTTGTTGATAAAAATGATATGATATATTGAATAAATTGTTTAGCATTGCTTAGGAATGCAGGGACTTAGGGCATAGTATATGAAATGTTTTCTATGTTTGAATAGTGTCTTGGGGCTGTGTTATGCCTTAGAGATACTGCATTGAAATTGAATTTTCCATTTGACATGTGTAGATGGCTAGTCGGAGGCGGGACGTGGGGGCGTCCACGAGGTGGTCGGGCAGCACCATCGGCTTTTGACCGACGGGCCCTGGGGCGTGAGTTGCGGTGCCTAGCACAAGCATGTGCAATAGTGAGTCAAGGCAGCTCAAACGACCTCCAACGTTTAGAAGCACATCGTCCTCGATGGTTGGGGAGGTGGACTGGGGTCGGGCAGTGTGACCCTGAGAGGGAGAGGTATAGATGTTATGCGAGGCATCCGGGATATGGGTGATGATGCTTAAGAGGAAGGAAGATCCATCTTCATTTCCAACTGGGAAAGAAGCGGAAGACCACATTTTAGCACGGATATCTAGGATGGGGTCGAGGTCACGGGACCCGAGGCGGGATGGACACATTGGTCGGGCGGGGCGGATGATGTGTTATTTTACCCAGGCGCTGGACACTTTCGGCGGGATTGCCCACGGAGGCAGGAATCCCAAGGTTATGGGACACCTCAGTCAATCATCAGTCAGACGAGTTAGGGTTGCCAGTCAGGATGGGCAGATGGTGTGCTACCATTGCCTTGACCCAGGGGACATATGAGGGAGGGATTGCCCCCAGGAGGTAGGGATCAGGGTTTGAGAGACCGGTGCAATCCCGGTCGGTGAGGACGGGAAGCGAATCTGGTTGTTTCTCCGTACCACAGTATGGATTCGGAGGGACCCGATCCACCTAGTATTTCGCGAGGGCGGGTCCGCATAGGCCGGGAGTCGGGGGCGTAGGTCGAGGTCGACCACGAGTTTGCGGGTGAGTTCGAGATTCGAGTGGGCGGATGACGTGTTTCCATTGCCTCGGCCACAGGCCTGGGAGCGGGTGTCTAAGGGTAGAGATCTCATGGTACGGGGCGAGAAGGCGTTCGGATCAGTGGGATGAACAAGATGCGTTTCTACTCGCAGGTGATTCCATTAGCATTTAAATTGGATGCATCAAATTCATTCATTGTTGCATCTTATGTGATAAGTTTGGGCATAGAGGTTGAGGCCTTTAGAAAAACCATAATATGAGAGAATTCTTCCCTATAATGTAGGGTGAGAGTTGGTCAGATGTGTCGAGATCGTGAGTCAGGGATCTCAGTGATTCTGCTCATGGTGGACCTTAGGGTGGTAGACGTATTGGGTGTTGATGTCATTCTTGACATGGATGAGTTGACAGCCATCGGGTTGTCAGTAATTGGGACCTTAGTTGGGTCATCATACCCGACACGGTTTTGGAGTTGGGTGAGGTTATGTATACGTGGGTTGGATGTGTATGCATTAAATTCGGGACGAAATTCTTTTTAGAGGAGAATGTAGAGCAGAAAGTCGATTTTTTCTCCAGGGCAAAATCGTAATTTAGGTAAAAATATGAAAGAATTTTACAGATCTCGTTGTGAAACGAATTTCTGGAATTTTCTCGTGAAATCTAGCTACCACGTCGAATTTAAATTGAATTAGAGATAGTCGAGAATTTGCCGCGTTTTTCGAGGCGTAAGTGTCGAGGTCTTGGTAAAGCGAGTGATGTGACAAAGTGCATATAACATATACTCATGTGATACATGTTGCATGAGTAGAGATGATGGAAATGGACGGTAGAGTCTTAAATGTGTCAAAATCGAAGAAGGGACATGGATGGCATTTTTGGAATTGTTTAATGAGAGGATGAGGCAAAGAGTGTATAGTGGTCTTCTTAACTGCTTCAAAATAGGAGACCAAAACGTGAGGGCTGAAAATGGAATTACGGTGAGAGGTTAGGTTTGATTTTTGGAGAGAGTGTGCCACTTCTCTTTAGGATCGAGGCGATCAGGCCAGTCGGATTTCTTAAATATCGAGAAGGAAAGTTACCTGCCTTGTGAGGGCGACGTGTGGTAGCCGGTTTTGGGAGTTTTGACAAACTCAGGTGAGGTAGAGGTTTTATCCTACTTGTTTTACTCTTGATTTAGTGTTTGTGATGTTGTGTTACTTTGAAGGCGTGAGGGACCGTTTGATCAATCCACGAATCCCAGGCAGAAATGTTGAGGAATTTTCATGGATTATAATGGAGACTAAAATATCAGTTTTGGGTGGTGGATATTGTATCATGAAATTATATAGAGTGTGTTTTGATGATAAGTGGAATGGTGTGGAATTTGGTTTTAGGAGGAGCCCAGACGTTTAGTGAATCATTTTGCCCATGGACAACCTTTGTTCTATTTTGGGGCCCATTAAAAAATAGTCGGGTTGAACAATTGGACAACGATCCATGTGTGGTGTGTATGGGGGTGATTTGAAATGAATGAAACTTGAGTTGAGTGAAATAGATAGGTTAATGCATAAACGTGTGTTAACATGATGTTACAATTATATGGAATATAGACGAATTGTGTGTATAGGCCATTGGAGATGAAATTGTGATTTGCTCAATTATATGGAATATAATTGTGTGTATAGACCATTGGAGATGAAATTATGATTTGCTCAAGTGAGCTAATTTGAGTGTTGGTTGATCCATATTGTTGAATTACATGTGGTGTGAATGTAAATTTGAGAATATATGCATATTTGATATATTGGTATAAAAATGATTGAAATGGCATAATGCATTTCATGTGCACCAGGTAACCTAGAAATTAGGTGTGAGTGCGTGACACGAGTTTTTCTGAAAAACGAACATGGTTGCGAAAGGAATTTCACAGGATGATTTTCCGAAGAATGGGGTTGGGAGACTGTCCAACAAATCATTTCAAATGAGGACCATGACTATTTCGGGAAGTTCTCCAACACATTCGCCTCGGAGGGTAGTCCCATCTTTTTACCGAATCTCGGTAGTATATTTTCAAGAACAACATGTTTTGTTTTGAAAATGATTATTTTTCTCATACATGGCAGAGCAGAGTATGAAGTCGATGAGGACTTGAGACATGGGAATGGGCATGTAGACATTCAAGTGGATCACGTGTTACTTGGTGTGTGTTTAAATTGGAGCATTGCATATGCACTTAGGTGGGAAGTAACCCATTTAGGGTAGTTCCACTCTTTTGGCGATAACTCACCTGTAGAGGAACATTTTTTGAGTACGGGCGCTCGAGAAAACGGCTCTTCTTAGAGGCCGATTTTGAAGAAAGCCGGGTTGTGGTTTTGATGTTTTTGGATAATATGCATTAGAATTATATATTTTAATATGTTGTATTAAAATGTATAACTCTTGAGCCAGTGTGAAAGATTGGTTGGTTATTTTTGATGAAAAATGTTATAACTCATGAACTGGAATATAGTTGGTATATGTTTGATGAGTGTTAATACGGGGATGGCCCTTTTTTACTCGGGTATGGGTCATCTGAGGCGATATAGATTTCGCAGGTTGGCCCGGTAGTCGAAAGCGGACACCCCGGGTTTTGGGGCGTCACAAGCACACCTGTACACTTATATTTTATATGTTTTGTGTGCGAATGAAAAATCATGACAACAATTTTGTTTTATTTGACTTGTAAATATTAAGCTTGATTTTTTTTTTTTCTGTATGTTGTGAATCTTGTGATGTGGGTTGGTCAAAAGTCGAAAAAAACCACATTAAGGCTCAAGAGGTGGGTTAGTCATGGGTCTACATGGGTTGAGAATGGAACCATGGCCCAACCCATATCCTGATGGGCTGCCTTTGGACAGCATACAAATAGAGATGGGCAAAAAAACCTAAGAAACCGAATAGATCAAAAAACCAAATAAAATCGAACCGAAAATAGGTTAATTGAACCGAGAGGTTCGGTTTTGGTTTTTGTTTTACACAAATCTATTTTGGTTTAGGTTTTGGTTTCTAATCTGAAAATCGTAAGCTTTGATTAACAATAGAAAAATAAAATTATATATATAAAATAGGTTTCCCGGCATGTGGTAGTTTTGATTTTCCCACTTTTATCTAGGGGTGGGCGAAAAACCTGAAATCGGAGCAATTGAAAAATAAGCCAGAAAAATAGGTTAATCGGCAGAGCGGAGTTTGGTTTGATTTTTGTTATACACAAATCTCGGTTTTGTATGATTTCGAGTTTACAAAATACAAAAATTGTGGTTTTGGTTAACTAATCGAAAAATAAAAAATTATATATATAAAATAGGTTTCCCAACATGTGTTAGTTGTGACTTTCCCACTCCTATATGTCATTTTTACTTTTTTCCTCTAAACGAAGCTTTTACCATTTTCATCGAATCAAAGCATATAGTGTAACACTCGAATTTGTATAGGTATAAGTTAGGGAAAATAATAATGACAGGAATTGTATAGGTATAAGTTACGGAAAATAATAATGACAGGAATTTGTATAGGTATAAATTAGGGAAAATAATAATGGTAATTCAATTAGTAATTAATTAATTACTTTAATGAAAGGACATTGTGAAAATAATAATAGTATTGATTAGTAATTAATTAATTACTTTAATGAAAGGGCGTTATAAGAAAATAATAATGGTAATTCAATTAGTAATTAATTAATTAATTTAATGAAAGATAGGTAAAGAGTAATTTTCTAAGCCAGAATTACCCCATGTATAAATTGGAGTAAGATAAGAAAATCATTTCTATTCTTCTTGAATTTCTCTACGGCGGGTAGAATTCCCGGGAGGACGTACGAACTTTTCGGATACAGGGTTTGAAGAACAAATTTATCTAGGTAAGATCTTCCTATATTTTGTTTTCTAGATTTCTTTGATGTAGATTCTTTAATTTTCTTTCAGTTTAGATCAACCTGAAGAAGTCAGTTTAGATTTACACCTTTAGTTCTTTAGAAATAAAAATAAAATAAGGATTAATTGGTGTCTTATTGAATTACTTTGAGTATGAGAATGAAAAAGTATTTAAGGATAAATTTGAAAAGAAAATAATGATAAACAAATAGGATAAATTTGAAAAGTGAATTAATATAAATATTTGTATTTGATAAAATATTTAAAGATATAATATTTTGGCAAGTAAATATTTTATTGAGGTTGAGATTTTATTAGATAAGGAATATGATTTAGAATAATTATTTAGCAATTACTTAAGAAAATAGAATCCGTTAATAATACTTGTTGTCAAGTGTGATAATTGTTAGGTAAAAAGGCTATATGTGTATTGTGTAATAATATAATTTGTAAAATAGTATTAATATTATTTCTTTCTAGTAAAAGATTTAGTTTGGATTAAGAACATAAAAATAAAATAGTATTAAAATAAGATCGAAAAGGAATAGGTTTTATAAAATTTGTAAAACTACCTAATTGAATAGTTATCATTTGAGCAGGTTGTCGATATGTTTGAGGTGAACAAAAAGAAATAATATAATTGTTAAGAATATCAAATTAGGAAAGTTTTAAGAATAAATAAGTAATATTAGGAGATAGTCTCTTCTTTATTATTTTAGAATATTTCATTGAAGTGAAATTCTTGGTTAAGCTGCTTTCAAAGCTTTGAGTACTCCTTTAAGGTAAGGGATTCTAATCTGACTTTTCGAAGAATTATTATTTTTATATATATGTACGTGTAAGGGATATTAATGCAGATTTAAAAAAAAAAATTGTTTGGTTTTACTTCATTTGAGGATGAAAATTATTTTAACTGAATTATATATAATCTTGGTTTATGAAAAGTTTTACTTGTTTTATTTATTTGATTATCCATGGATCGAAAAAGTAGTTTTGTATGGTGTACTTTTAAGATTTGTTTTGTTCTGAAAGAAAATATGGAGAATCTGATGTTTTGTAATTTGAACTTTTGAATGAAATATTTGACTACAGTTAGTTCGAAGCTGCATCCCGGGAATAATAGTTGACACTGAACCGATACACTTGTCAACGGGATATAATAGTTGACCTTTACATTTTATTGAGTGGGAATGTAATTGATTTGAACCTGACACCCAGGGGTTTCGGTTAAGGAGTTCACGAAAATCTCTTAGTAGTGTTTAGTTCGTCAGCGGCAAAAGGAACAAATTGCTTTCATAGCCACCCATTTGAAAGTCCCACATACTTTGGGCATCGTTTGATGTTGATGGCCAGGAGAAAAATATATTTGAAATGTATTTGATTTTGGATTTGATATGTGATGTTTGAGATGAAATTTGATATGAAATTGTTTGGATCATTTGATATGAAAGCCAGATTTGAATGGATGTGAGAACATTTTAAAGTATATTTTGTTAATGTTCCAACTTATTTTTGAATCAAAAGTTTTTGATGAAAAACATCTCCTATTGTTATATGATTAAAACTTTATCCATGAAAATGTATTAGTATTTCTTATTGGGCTTTGAGCTCACCCTTTATTCTTTTAAAATGTCGGGTACCCTTAGTTCGGGCGAGGGGTGATGGTTAGGACGGGAAATTGGTTTATTAGAATATTTGTTTAAACTTCTCTTGGGACATTGTTTTGATGTAAAAGTTTAGTTATGTTTGGAATATTTGAGTTTGAAGTTTGATGATGCTTTTTTCAACCGGACTAGGCTGGAGCATGTCGGGTTCGTTAGGCCAGACACTGGGGCTGGCTGTGATGCAGTCTATGAAGCTCTCTGGATCGTCACACCGGGCTGAAGTAGGATTCTTTGCGATCTTTGATCTGAATACGAACGTGGCACTCCTACGCAAAAACAAGAAAGAAGGGGTCGGCTGAGGGCTTCGCCGTGGCCGCTCGATGCTAAGTCGGTTCTTTCTGAGAGAAAAGATGGGTTGCCCAGAGGAGAATGTGTTGCGTGCCTTCGTAGATAGAGATGTTGCTGGTATTTATAGTATATGTTTTCCCGAGTTGGATGGTGATTAGGATTCTTTCCCATTTGTGGGATATTCTTTATCGGTATCGGGTGATTAATGAGCTTACTTTATTTAAAATTATCCTGTTTCATTGGTGGGATCGGCGATCAGTAGGATGGTATTATATCGTGAATTATTTTATTTTCCTTGTTTATGGGATCTAGTTGGATTTGCAGGATAATACGGTATCGGGGATTATTCTACTTTCCTTATCGATCTTGATTTAGTTTGATTTCACGGGATAATAAGGTGCTGGGATTATTCTATTTCCCTTATCGATGGGATCTAGTTTGATTTATAGGATGTGGGCTTTCTCGATCATCCATAGCAGCCTTTAGTGAGTGCGGATTGGGACCTCGTGCAGGCTGCGTCTGGAAGCAGGCACTTGTGGTAGCTTCTTCTTTGGAGTGCGCGAGTGGGCTGCGAGCCCATTTTTTTCAAACCCTATCGATTTGCCCCCGACCCTTGGCGCGCAATACCGATGCGTGAGCAAGAGTTTGTAGCGTTTCTCGTATCGGATGCAATTTCCGCGATGTCTGCTGTTTAGTTAGTTGGGCTTGATGCGCCGTCCATCGTCTTGCGATAATATTGTCTTGGTTTCAGCTCATCTTTCCCACTTCTCTTTCAATTTCCTTACATTCTTTATGGACCTCCACCTACGTCTTGTGTGCTCTGATCTTGAAACCTCACAACGCTCTCGGCTTTCTGCGGCGTTTTCACAGAGTAGCTTTTCGTTTTATTCCTGGGACCGTTGTGTCCTTATCCCTTTGGTCTTTTTTCCACCAGTTCTGACCGGTGCTAGGATTGGGTGGCGATTTTGTTTTCATTATTTGCTTTCATCATGGGTGCGGGTGCGCTCCCTTCTCTCACGTATTGGGGTGACTCATGGTATGTACCGAGTTCTAAGTGTTGGCTGCGCCTCGACGGATTCGGCGGTTCAGACCGGAATTACATGAGGCATCCTGGACGGTGGGGAAAAGTAGACGATTAAATATCACGGAGGTCAGAATACCTAAAATCGTAGTTTAGCATGCTTTGGTGCGGAGGCCTAGCAAGGTCGGTCCTCGTATGGAGCCCTTGCTGGCATTGGTAAACCTCCTTTTGGCGTTTTGAGTGGTCAGTGACGTTTGACCTCTATGTGGTTTCCATCCACTAAGATGGTGTGCTTCTTTAGTGGCCTTAGATAATGGTCTTCGTTTCCTCGCATCCCTTCATGAGGTTTGCAACGTACAATGTGCATCCTTCTGAGCTCTACTTGATGGTTTACGAGGAAGGGTACCTTTTGGTTGGCTTTGTGGTTTCTTTAGGAATGAGGGACTTGGTGTTCCCAGTGTAGCTTTCATTCCTTTATCTTTTAGCGCAGAAGGGAAACCTACGAGGGGGCTTCCTCTGTTTTCTCGACGTTAAATATACGGTGATTTCGATCTTCCACACGGGCTTTGGAAGGGACCTTCTACTTGTCTTTGTTGTTGCGGCTGCGTTGGGGATATGACCCTCTTGACAGGACGACGACTGGGCGTTCAGGTGCTTGGACCACCCCCAATTTACCGTAAGTATTCGCTTTAACTAGTTTTAACCTTTTCGGGGTTATTGGGTATTTCTAATTCTGCATTGTCTACATGCCTCTCAGGCGCTCGAATCGATCTCAGCGCCAAAGATAACGTCATAGCGCTGGCGTTGGCTGAGTGTCCTCCACGCCCCTACGCGGAGCTGATCAAGTCGGACATTCCCGGCCCCTTCGAGCCTGGTCGGCCAGCTCTACCTTTGCCCCAGGCCACTTCCACCATAAAGTTTCCCCACCGGGCCCTCATTGGCCGCGAGGAGGAGCTGGCTCGGTTGGAGACGTTGTCTCGGAAGCCCCAGAGTGTGAAACGGAAGACCCTGGACTCCGTTGAGAGAGGTCGGCCTACTTTGGTCAAGGTTCCGAAATTGGGGGCGTCTTCCTCTTCTCCGTCCTTGATGTCAAGCTGGGACAAAACCTTGTCGCCTCCGGTGACTCTAAAGTCTTGAGTTCATTAGTTCACGGGTGCTGCGAAGTAAGGGTCCCTCGGGTGGGGCGGTTGGTGGACCAGGCGGTCAGCATGCCCATCAACGTCACGGAATCCACCCGGTGAAGTGGGTGAAACACACCTTCTCTAAGTAGGAAGAATTGAGGAGGAGGACTTGGATCAAATTGACGGGAGATGGCGACTCACGCTGAATGCCGAACTTCGGCCAAGCGTTGCCTCAGTCATTCTTAGGTTTTTGATCTCAAGGGTGACGTGCTGCAGTTGATGAGGGCTTTGGCTTTATCCCTCGATTCGCTATAAGTTCCCAGTCTGTATGGGGTAGCCAATTCCATTTTAAGTTGAGTGTTGATCTTTGGATCTCTTGAATTACATGTTGGATGTGGCGGAGTGGCTACTCATTTGAAGGGTTTGGCCAAAAAGGCCAAACTAAACCAGTCATGCCAAAGCGGCCCGGGTTTACAAGGCGAGGGTGGCTTCCCTCACATCTGGCTACGGTGAAGCTGTGATAAAGTTTGCGTATGACCGAGAGGTAGTGAAGCTTAAATATGATTTGAGCATGCTACCACGTCGGCACGTGCTCTGGGCAGGGGTGAGAAAGATCAGGCCCGAAGCTTGACTTGAGAGGCGCCGAGGCAGCTGGGAGGTTCGGGGATGAGTTGCGGGCTGCACAAAATGACTTGCTAGAGGCAGGGGCGAGACTCTGATGCGCCCCGTGGGCTTCAGATGTGGTTGGGGATGGCCTCCATCCCGAGAGCTGACTGCGAGTGCAGAGAGCTGTGCGGTCAAAGATGAAGCTGATAAGAGCGGCGCCTCTTGGATAGGAGCTCTTCGTGAGGCCTCAGGAGCCATGAAACTCGATACTTTGGCCCGAGGAGTGTCGTGAATGCGTGGGGACCTTAAATCAACAAATAACTTCTACAGTTGCTCTGTGGGATGAGAGTTATAGGAAGATTGAGGGATGGGGCACAGTACTCGATGGGCTTCTAGGTGGCCCTACAGCCTTTGGAAAATTTGCTAATGCCTACCGGGCTTGGACTTCAGCACGACATTCCTGCGACGCGGAGGTGGGGAGTCCCTCTGCGCAGGCTATTATGACCGGTTCCCTGTTTGAGGCCCTCCCCTTCTTGCCTCTGCTCTCCTTAGATGCTAATTCATGGGGTGCATATCGATGTCGATCTTTGTTTGCTGTGAATGGGACGAGGACATATGTAGCCTTTCATAATAAGCGATCTTTTTACCACTTTTGTCTATTTTTGCAATTGTTTGTCTTCATGAAATGTATTGATTTCTTAGCTACATCGTGCAGTCAACGGCTCCTGGGATGTAGGATTGAAGCGAGTTGAGCTCACAGGCATTTGAGAGGAGGCTTCATAAGGAACGCTTTGCACAGGCTGAAATGAATTTTAGGCTGCATGCTTTGAGTAAAGTGGTCAGTCGTCGGTGTTTCTTCAGACTCAGAGGCGGCCCCCAGAGGCCTTAATGGTGGCTTTGAGGCGATCGACTCTTAGGATGCGTGGCTGTGCAGTGGTCGAACTCAGGCGAGCCTCTTGGGCTCGGCGTGGCTATTGTGGGCGATATAACTGGTGATCTGACTCTTGGGGTGTGTGGCTGTGCGTAGTGAACTCGTCGGCCGAGTGCGGGCTCAGGGCGTACGAGGAGCCTTGTGGGCGATATCTTTGAGGCGATCTGACTCTTAAGTTTGCATGGCTGACGAATAGTGAGGCACGTCAAGTAGGCTGTTGGGCTCCGGCGTTGAGGCCTTGTGGGTGATATGGCGCGGTGATGCGGCTCTTGGGGCTGCGTGGCTGAGTAGAGTAGTCAGGCTCGTCAGAAGTGGAGGCCTCTTGCTGGGCTCCGGGTCTTTGTGGCCCAGTAGGCGATATGGCTGAGAGGCGGCGGTTGACTCTGTAATTTGCGTGGCTGTGCAAAGTGGTGGGCAGTTAAATTAATTTCTTGCCCAGGCTGGCGCGAGGCGCGTGTGGTGAATCTTTGAGGCCCGATCGTCTTAGGGCATGGCTGTGCGAGTAGTCGACTCAGGCGGCTGCTAGGCTCGGGCGGCCCCGAGGCCTTGTGGGCGTCTGCTTTGAGCTGATCCCGACTCTTTGGCTGGCATGGCTGGGTAAGTGGTTGAGCTGCTTGTGAAGTGGTGCGGGCTCAGGAGGCGCCCACGTGAGCTGCCCAATGGCTGACTCTCTTTGGTGATCGACTCTTGCGAGGCTGCGTGGCTTGTGCAGTGGTCGAACTCGTTAAGCCTAAACTCTCTTTGGGCTCAGGCGGCCAAGCCTTGTGGGTTCAATAAGCTACCCAGGCGATCCCAGCCTCTTAAGGCGTGTGGCTGTGCAGTGGTCGAGCTCGTCAGCGAAATTTCTGCGCTGGGCTTGCGTTTGGGCCTTGTGGCGATATAGCCCTAAGGCGATCATTCCTCTTAGGTTGCGTGGCTGTGCGGAGTGGTCGGGCTTTCGTCCAGAGCTAAATTTCTTTGGGCTCTGAGGCCTTGTGGGGTGAATGCTGGTGATTTGACTCTTAGGCTCGTGGCGTGCGAGTGGTCGAGCTCGTCAAGCGCGAAATTTCTTTGGAGTTAGGGCCGGGGCCTTATGGGCGATCTGCTTTGACGATCGACTCTTAGGCTGCGTGGCTGTCTGAGTAGTCAGTATCAGCGGTGTTGGGCTCTCCGAGTTTGAAGACCTTGTCAGGCGATATGTAGCTGAACTAATATGACTCTTGAAGCATAGCTGTCGCGAGGAGTAGTCGAGCTATCAAGGCGGTGTGGCGGCGGGCTCCATTTGAGGCCTTGTGGGCGTCTCTTTGGTGATCCGACTCTTAGGTTGCGTGACTGGTCTGGTCGTCGGGCGCTCGTCAAGTGGTTCTTTGGGCTCCAGGCGGGCCTTCATGGGCAATATATCTGGTGATCGACTCTTGGGTTCGTGGCTGTGCGGAGTGGTCGAGCTCGTCAAGTGAGGCTGTGGGCTCCCCGGTATTTGTGGCCTTGTGGCGGTCTCTTTGGGCGGAGGAGGACGACTCTTGGGGTGCGTGGCTGGTAGAGTGGTCGAACTCGTCGAAGTGATCACGGAGAAGCCCCGGTATTTGTGGCCCGCAATGTAGGCTGATACTTTGGTGATCTTACTCTTAGAGGCTGCGGATGTCTTTGGGGATAATTAATAATTCTTAATTAGGAGCTCGTACAAAATCCACTAGAATTTGGCGTTATCAAATTGCTTTCCGATAATACGATACCGGGGCTCTTGGGATACCAAAGCACATATGATGGCTGTACACAAAATTGCGTATCTTACGTTTACGTGATTGTGTGGCCAAAGGCTCGACCTCGGCCTTGGTGAAGTAATCTACCTGTGATGATGAACACATTAACCTTCCCGAGGGACGAAGGTCGATATGTCGAACCAGATTTGTTGGAAGAGCGGGGCTTGTAATTAATGTCAAGGGCTGATGGAGCGTGAGATCTTAGCATGCTCCTGAGATCTTGTATCGACTAGGTCGGTCGCGTCTACACAGTATTGTGGGCGTGTTATCCACACCTTAAGACCTTCACCTTTAATGAAGCTTGATGATTTCATATACAGCCATTGTACTTCCCTTGCTTACGTATTCGATGTGTCTTTTCCCACGATGCGCCCAAGATGGGTGTGAAGAAACCTGCGCTTGTACAAGCCCTTATGATTAGTGAACACGGCGACCTGCGTCACGATTTTATTTGCTTCTTTGAGATTGTCGGTAGGCGTCCGTCCTGTTATGTGTCCCGAATGGGGTCCATCGACTCGGCTTGGACGGGTTGGAGCACAACTTCAAATCACGAGATCCTATAGAAGGCTGCGCAAGGTATTGACGGTGTTGACTGGCGAGGACTTCACGTGAGGATGTCGCTAGTTTTGCCAAGGCATCGGCTCGGGAGTTCTGCTGCTGCAGGGATATGTTTGACCTTTGGACAGCCTGAACTTTTCCCGATAAATTTTGTACCTTTTGAGTTTAGGATCATTCTTAAAGCTTTTGGCCTCATAGGTGTCTTCTATTTGTCTTACTACCGGTGGCGTCTGTTTGCCGGACCTCAAGGCGATCAATTTCAGTGAAGATGGGCGAGGTTGAGGGCTGTTGTAATGACCTCTGTCGACCTCGTTATTTGAGGCCCCGGAATCTGTCGGCGCATACTCAATGTTTATTCCTTACGGGGAGGTCGGGATTAAGCGGCTCGCAGCTTCGTGTTGTGGCCACGCTCTGCAGAAGTTTCGGATCGGTAGGTCGATCCCGGTGCTTAGGTGATTCTCGGTAAGCTCTCTTGGGGTGGAATTCACGTGACGAAATTTGCTTTAGGCGCCACCGCTTGTGCGGTTTTACGACTTATATCGATGTCGAACTTCGCGCTCGGCCTCTATATTTTCATGACCTTCCTAAGGTCTACGGTTTATCTGCTTACTTCATCGGATATCATTGGAACTTACATGGTATGAAGGCCTGGAAGTAAGAGGCGGGCTTTCAAGTACCGATTACTAGTGCGAATTAATTTCTCCATCCTTGGGGTACCTCTTTTTAAACTTCTCTCGAGCACGGCTGCAATAATAGTAAACTAGGTGTTGTACTCTGATTTGTCTCGACGAGGACAAGCGTGATGAAGTCGTCTTTTGCTAAGTATAGGTGAGGTTCCCCCTGATGAGGCTTCACGAATGGGGGATAAATATGTTTTCAATCTTTGGAGGCGGCTTCTTTGCACTTAGTATCCCATTGAAGGCCTTCTTGAAACTTAGAAGAAGGGTGACGGTACTAGCCACGGATGCGATCTCGGCAAAGCGGGCAATCCTTCTGTCGAGAAGTTGGACCTCGCTATGCACGAGGGTGGCTGGCGTATCAGAGCGACACTATTTGTCACGGATTTGCCTCGATTCCTGGGTGGTGGAGCTGTAAACCTAGAATTTTCAAAATTTGATACTCAGAAGGCACCTTAGTGGATCGGTTTCATGTTGTCACCCCGGATCTGGAACGCCTCGAGACGGATGGTATGTGGAGCTCGGCGGTGGTGGATTTACCCGGCCCATATCATCATGTACCTCCACGAGGTCGTTCCTATACCTTGAGACATCTGTTCTGACCCTCTGCAGTGAGTAGCTCTGTGTTCTTGAGTTCAAAAGGCATCCTACGATAACAATGGGTTCCCTACTGTATGAGACGAGGTCTTTTTCTTGGTCATCTCTCAGATTAAAATCTTTGATTTGATTTGCTTAATCGGAGAAGACATCCATAAAGCGAGAGTTCATGGCGATGGCATCTGATGAAATTCGATTCGTACGGAGAAGCGTCGCTTTAGACGCGCTCTGTTGATGTCGGTGAAAATTAGCCGCCGTTTGCTTTTTTGACAGAGTCACGGCGTTGTGACCGATGAGGATATTCACCTCTCGATTTGGCTACCTTTGAGATTTGTAGGCCTCCACCGTTGATCGCTTTTGCGTCGGCGCGGCTCCTCCTCTTTTGTTTCTTGGCAAGAGCGAACGGCGTTCGGCCCCATGGAGTAGTCTGCGCTGGTCAGTCCTCCCGTGTGCACCTTCACGAAAGGCGTCTTTTGTTGCATCTCAATGGTGAGAGGGCTTTTGAGATCATGGCGGAGCCGATGTAGGCGGAAGGTGTTGAGTGCGTCATCCAGCGATACGGGTTCTTCTTCCGAGGGCTGGTCGAGATTGAATGCTTCATCAGCATTTGAGCTCACTGGGGATATGTTATCGGCAGTTTTTGCTTCATGGATCTTGTGCGTTCCTTGCCACTCGTTGGTCTCTCGAACCATTCCTATTTCGCTTCTGGTGAGAAAACTTGATCATCATGTAGCGGAGGGAATGAACATAGCATTAAGGAAGTGCACTTTAACAATATAAGCGGTCAGGCGTCTGGCAGGAATCTTCTTCACGTCGTCGATTTACTGGCATGGGGATCTCCCAGGGTGAGGTACGTTGTATTGGGCCAAAGGGTAATGCAGCACTCTCGGAGAATCCTCCGCAGATGGGTGCTGGCGGGTTCCATTCTCTCATGCGATGCCCATCTTATCGAAGGCGAAACAAAGATGATGTGGTGAACTTCCGTTCTGTTGTGACTGGGACCCACAGATGGACGTTTCGTTGGCCCTGTGCTCAGAATTCTGAGAAGATGCGTCTGGGGTGTTGTCCCTCAGAAGTCTGAGTCGGAAAGTTATGGATGTCGAGCGAGTAGTTCTGGTTACCGGCTTGTACTTCCGCATATCTCTTGACGATCTTTGTGAGATGGGCTTTCTGGTGTTTGGATTCCCCTCCCCTAAAATCTACTTTGAGATCACGTAGTTTCTCTGAGGCGTAGTCTTTGAGTTATTTTAATAGTCGAGTGAGTAGTGGTGGGCTGGCAGGCGGTTTGAGCACGATTAGAGGTTGATTTCGGGGCTATGGCGTCGGAGATACCCTTTCCATATTAAATGCTACATTTCCTTCTTAAGTTGTATCTGCAGTCATCCGTGCGATGCGTATTACAATGAGCTGCGTAATATCTGGTGTTGTCTCTTGTGGCGGTCACGACTTTATTGGAGTTAGCCACCATAAGGCTGTTAAATTCCCCGTGCCGCGAGACACATCACGTGTAGTTAAGAAATTGGCCAAGTCAGCGAACAATGTTGTTGTCTTTGGGTGCGGTGGAGCCAGAACCGATCTCTAAGTTCCCACGCCTTTTTCGGGGACCGTTCTCCATCTTCATGGAACGCTCACAGTGCTTTGTCTTTTGGGGCTCGTCGCAAATCAAACGTCACTATTAAAACTTTTTTCTTTATGGGTGGAGAGAACCATTTAATAGCTGGATATAGAGGGGAGGGCTTCTTCACGGATTGTCTTCTACGCTTTTGCGACGCCTTAGCCAGTGCACAGCGGGGATTTTTGGAGATGAAGAGCATCAAGTCTTTCGGCGACCTAATCGTGATAGATGCGTGTCCCTTGAACTTCTGTCGAATATATCTACCTTGAGAGACTCGGCATTGAATCTGCGGACGCCAAGACTGCCGAACTTTCTTGCGAGCTCTGGCAGTGGTCGGCTCCATTTGATTCATATAAGTGTTGAGATGATCAGCAAGATCTACGCACCATCAAGCGCTTCCACATGGCGTTGAACTTAGGTGGAAGGAGGTGGCCACCTCGCGAGTGAGATAATTTGACTCGGTCTGTTCTGTGCAGTATCAGTGATATCGGGAGCTAGTCCTTACTAACCTTGTTTGAGTTCCTCTTTAGAACACCAGACATCTGCTCCAGTGATGGCTCTTCCGTCCCTTGTTGAGGATGGCGAAGTTCCTCGTTCCCGACATGCCCCGAGTGTTAGCATTTGCCCTCTTCTCCGAAGGGGCTAGAAAGTGTAGTCCATGCTGGCTCGTGGTGGACTACTGCCTTGTTTCGGCTCCTCGAGGAGTCTGCGAGTGTGTTGCCCTTCTGTGAGGGTGAGGTTATGACCTTCGGGTTGTGGCGCTCACATGGGTTGCATCTGCTGAGTGAAGTTCTTCAACTTCGCATCGGGCGTTGGTTGGTGAGGCGGCACCTCCCACCTCGTAGTGTTGACACATCGCTTCTATGGCGTCGGAGAGTCTGCTTTGTCTGCCAACTGGCGGTCACCGTCTGCCGGTAGTTAGCGTTAGCTCTGCCCAATGTTCCGGAGTTGTCTGTCGATGTGAGGCAGTCTTTATTTGTAAAAGGCTGTCGTTCCCGCGCAGCGGTGCCAGCGTGGTCTTTCAGCCGGGTGAAGTTTGGAGCGTGTCGAGTCTGGGTCGGACACAGACTGTTTTGGGGGCTAGTCTGCAGCTCTGGATCATCGGGGGCTGAAAGTAAATTCTTTGCCGATCTTTGGTCTGAGGCTGCAGGCGTGTGGCTCTCTGCGAAAACAAGAAAGAAGGGGGTGTGAGGAGCTTGTGGCCGCTCCGATCACCTAAGTCAGTTCTTTCTGAGAGAAAGATGGGTGGCAGAGCGAATGTGTTGCGTCTTTTCATAGATAGGGTGGCACAATGTTATAGTATATGTTTTCCCAAGTTGGATAGATTATGATTAACTTTCGTTGGGCGGGATATTTATTTAACTTTTATCGATGTCGAATTTGGTTGTGTGGCTTTATTTAAGTATCCTTAACTTCCTCATTAGTGGGATAAAAGCGTCAGTAGGATGGCTGATATATCGCAATTATTTTATTTCGCCCCAGGCTTTATGGGATCTAGTTGGATTTGCGGGATATCGGTATCGGGATTGTCTACTTTCATATCGATGGGATTTAATTTGATTTGCGGGATGTCGTTATTAGGGATTATTACATTTCCACCTCGATGGGATCTAGTTTGATTTATAGGATGTGAAACATGATCCGTCCATGCGCAGAGGCTAACTGGTAGTGCGGATGGGCCCTCGTGGGGTGGCGTCTAAGAGAGCATGACAGGCGCGCCTCTGCTTTGAATGCAGTGGGCACTTGGGCTAAATTTTTACATTGTCAGTTATTTGGATAAGTATCTTTGGTTGATGTATTGGTTTCTTTAAGTTGATATTTGGGATTTTAGAAAGTTGCGTATTTACTTTGAGCAGTGTTGTTGGAAATTGGACAAAATCCATTTATAAAGGGAAGGTTAGTGTCGTTTAGCGGCCCAGTAATGATTTGAAAACGAGGGTGTGAATTGACGGTCGTACCCTAGGTGGGCATGACATATGGTATGATTTATTTGGATTAGTTTTTTCTCTTATAGTTATTCAACGTATAGTTGATTAAAAGCATTGATTAAATTATTTAATTTCATGTGTTTCGTAATATATTATTTATGGATGTATAAATGTCTAGTGTCGTATTGCAAATGAATAAAATTGTATTTTTTCTTTGCATTTTTTATTCTGCGTTTATAATAATTATTATGATTTAAACTTTAATATATGATTATGAAATTGTAAATTTATTTTTTAATTATGATTAATCGAAAAACCGATATATAGTTAATCGAACAAATGTTTAACCGAAGATTTGGTTACTTTTATTAATCTAAATAACAAACCAAAAATTGGCGATCATTTTGCCTTATACCAGATTTTGATTACTTAGAGCTATACTCACCCACACATACAGCATGGTTGTTAAGAACATGAAGTACATATCTCATTTACTTTTATAATTGAAATGTTTGGTTAAATACATCAAATACTTCGAATTAACCTTTCCCATGTTTTCTTTTGAAAAATAATATATTTTAGGCAAAATTTATTTCTTTATTTCATGTATTTACATTATCTTTTAAAATAAATGTTAGTTTTACAATATATATATATACCAAAATTAGGCCAAAATTGAAGATATTAATTTTAAAGTGCATGGTTTTTCAAAAGGCCATTTAATAAAATCACCCTTTATAATTCATAGTCTCACATTTTGGACGAAAAATACTAAAAAAACATATTCAAAGATATCACATTTTATTGAAAATTATATTCAATAATGTATTTAGCCCTTAAAGCTTGGGTCAAGTGGACAAAAGACGAAATGGGCACATGTGTGAGAATCAGGAATCCAGTTTTATATCATTTCCCAATGAGATTTGATATGTTATGATCCATTCCAATTCAGCAATATTTGTTTTCCTTTAAAAAAAAAAAACAATATATATCTTATATCCAATGAGATTTTGTAATTTTTGGGGAATCTAACTTATTTGGTTTTATTTAAATAATAATAAATAAGAGATTGATATCTAAAAATAGATAGATATTCCGAGTAATCAAATTTGCTGCAGCACAGTGTGAGGTGACATTTTTCTTCCTAAAATACCCTCACGGTCACCACTAAATCAAAAATCAAAACCTATAGATTTTTGCAAAAATATAAAATACCTTCATTTAATTTTATCTTTTACCACTCGAAACGTGAAAAGGGGGAATAAATTATCTCCAAAATATCGAAATACTCATATTTAATTTCATATTTTATTCAAATATTACCCCAAAATATCTAAATATTCCTCTTTAATTTCATTCTTGTATTAAAATATCATCCCAAAATATTATCCCATAAATAATAAAATTTTAGATATTACATAGTAAAAATATTTAATTTTTATTTAAAAAACTTGATAAATTTTTTTTTAATAATTTTTAAAAAAAAATTAAAATAAATAAATATAAATATATGAAAATAATTTAACATAATTTTTTTCATTACCAGTTAAACAACTTTACTCAAAAAATGTAAATAATGTGTTTTATAAGTTTTTTGTTTGGTTTTCAAGAAATACTAAAGAAAAAAATTGAAAAAATTGTCTTCTTAATTTTTTTATAAAAAAATAAAACTATAAATTAAAAATAGTTCCAACATTACTAAGAAGATAAATTTAATATAAGTGAGAAAATTTAATATAGATTTTGAGATCCATATTTAGCCCTAACTAGCTTCCTTTCAAACTTAGGAAGAAATCTCACCTCACACGTTTTGCACAACTTTTTAATTACTTTTGAAATGAGCTCACCTACTTTTAGATACCCATCTCTTATTTATGATTTTTTAAATAAAATAAAATCAGTTACCATTGCCAAAAATAATTAAAGACCTTAAACATTTATTTTAAAGATGAGGTTGATAAATTCTTTCATTCTGATAAACATGTTTGATAAAATTTTCAAAATCTATTTTATTGCACCTAAACTATTTATTAAATATATATTTTTAAAAGTTGTTATAAAAAGGGGAAAATATTTTAAAGACATTGTAAAATAAGAACTATATTGCTTATTAGCATAAAATAATATTATTTTTTACAAATAACACTACCCACATCTCGTTCACATTACGGTTTCCTTTTCTTAAAATACCATTAATAATTATAATTAATAAAAAAATTAATTACTGAACCTTAAATATATGCAAATGCTGGTTGCCAATGCTTTACCTTAGAATATCAATTTAATTAATTTCTATAAGAATTACGAATACCTTGAATGTTTTGTTCTCATCTTAATCCTGGAGAATCTCATTATTTGAATCAACAATCATTGGTGGAATCTGGTTAAGTTCCTTCGATCCTATCATATGACGCTCCTTTCCCTCCCAAGCACGGACTCACTATAATAAGGACTATAACAGGAGGATCTTTTTCTGTGCAGGCGACCAGATTAGATCCCATACTTCTGCAGTACTGAAAAGAAGTGAACTCTTTCCCTTATTAAGTAGGTTATTCTTCTAAGAAAAATGAAAAAAAAAAGAAAAAAAAGTGGGAGAGGTTATGACAGATTTAGAGATATTCTGTTCGTCCAACTAAACATGTTTCTTTTCCTAATTTAGGTGGCCGGGTGGATCCCTTCAGATTAATTTTCTTTTGCTCTCTATCAATGGTCAGTTTAGTCAAATAAAAGTGATCTAGTGTGAACAGATACAGTTCACACTAGCCTAACATTCCATATACTTTAGTTGTTTTCCTTTTCTGGGTTCTCCATGGCTGTAGTATAAACTTTTTATAAAGCAGAAGAACTCAATAATTCTGTGGTGAGAGTGGTGTTAGTGGGAGAGGAGGAATGGCGTGTTACAGAGCCCATGTTGTAGCGTTATGACACTGTTGTCTCTGCTCAGTCAGTCATGGCTGGGCGGGTACAGAAGGCCATTTCACCATTTGCAGGATTATCAGGTTCTGCTCTGGGTCTCTTCTCTGTTGAAGGTTTCTGAGCCTTTTTTTTTTTAACTCTCATTCTCAAGCGAGTTTGTGCTGTTACAGTCTCGATTCCAGGCGATGCTGCGATGGATGCTGTGAAGGAATTGCTGGCGTCAACTGAATGATGATTTTGGGGAGATTTGTGTTCATGGGCAGATCATTGTGATTCCATTATCACTGTGGTCGTCACCCTCCATTTCTCAATACCCGATGATCTTTGCACCTACAAGTACACAAATGCTAGTTCAAGTTTATGATATCTGACCCTTTCCCGGGTTGTTCCTGGACATTCATTTGAAGAAAATCAAAAAAATTTATTCCAGCATCCTTGGTTATCAATTGTTCATTAGGGGGTGTTTCATCATGTTCTTTCCAATCAGATCTTTTGAGTTGGAAGAGGGTAGTGAAAAAGAGAGGAACTGCAACTTTCTTCCCTATGGCATTTTCCCTATGTGTTGGCAATTTTCCAAAGAAAATGCAAGCCAAATAAATCTTACTGTTGTCATTTGTGCAACAATGATGATTAAAAATTGAAGAAAGTGACTAAAAAATGGATAAAGAAAACATGACCTGTGATTTTATGTGGTTGTTATACTACGTCGGCCAGACAGGCGGTACATGGATTTCCTTTATCGGTGATATAAGATTACAATAAGAGGGTATTTATAATAGCGCATATGACCAATTTGCAAAATACTCTATGACACTGCCACTTTACTCTCTATATGAGCCACATGCCCTTAACACTTGCACAAAATAAACAGATCATCTCATCCTACAGTGCTGCAATCTTCTTTCAAACTTTTGTTTTCTTCAAACAGCAAATGTTTGTGTCTTGCTAGGCCCTGATCATGGGCGATTCAAAGTAGGATAAATTGTTTTGAGTTTGGCTAATAGACTGGACTGGAGTGCCATTTTAATCTTCAGAAGTTGCAAAGATGATGATGGAGTAAAGGATAGGTGCGTGGCAGGTGCTGTAATGCAATTACACTAGCCAGCTTCTCACCTATGGCAGTTCTAAAAAGCAGGTGTAAGCCCTCAAAGCTTGCTAATCTTTCAGGTCTTTTGTTGATCATTCATTTTGAAAATGCCTGCTGCTTGACTACAAAACTTGGTAATAAACTTACGCATTTACTTTTGATTTTGCTTTTTTGCTTTTCTCCTCTCTATAATGCAATGAAATCGAATACATTCAGATAATCTCACAGAAGCTCTTCTCTTTCTTTCTCACTTCATGGGAGACGTCCATCAGGTATGTTAATGCATTGTGTTTGTATGCATCTAGAATTTTCTATCTTAGGACAACTCACTGAAGTTAAGTATTGCAGCCACTGCATGTGGGTTTTACCACAGACAAGGGAGGCAATACCATTGATGTCAAATGGTACAAAAGGAAGACAGTTCTCCACCATGTAAGTTTAAGCAAAATTCAAAGCACCTCTAGCCAATTCATTTTGTACTAATATCAAAGCTTTCAGGTATGGGATTCCAATATAATTGAGACCGCACAAAAGGAGTTCTATGATTCGAATCTAGATGACATGATTGATGCCATACAAAAGAATATTACGGTATTTACAATTTGGCTCTCCAACACCTGAATAGAGAAATTCGCCTTTGAGATAATTCTTCTTCTTCTTCTTCTTCTTCTACTTCTTATTCCCCTGCATTAACTATGACACAAATTTCTCTTTTTGTTGTTTCTCAATGTCAGACTGAGTGGGCAGATTTAGTTCAAAGTGGAGAGGTTATTAGTTCGGAACATGACAGCATGCCCAGACATGTAAGTTTAACAACTTTTCCATGTGGTAGAAGGTGAGGGAAGCTCAGTCTTTGGAATAAAAAACAGAGAAATTGTAGTTTCAGTTTAAGTAGATTAAACTTCAAGACCATGGATGATTTTGTTCTTAGTCTGAAACTAAATGAATTGACTGCCCGCATCTGACTGATAATTAGAACTAAAGATAAGCTTAACTAATGTGAAACTACATTCTGCAGATATGCTTCTGAAGGTATTAAAGCAGCCTGTGACTGGTCTTACAAAGTGTAAAAAGAAAATTCAGTACTAGATGGTACAAGATATATGCTTTTAATTTTGATAATCATGCCTGTTCATTTGTTTTACAATATAAGACAACTAACCAAAAAAAAAAAATCTTACAGATGACTACTTCTTGTCTCGGTTACCAATAATCACTTTTCGACTAGCTCAAGGTGGAGTTCGGTTGGCTGCCACTCTCAATCGTATATTTGGATGACCAACATATCTGGTATTGCTCTATTATTGTGGGGAAGAATGAATTTGCATACTCTATTAAGCTTAGTGTAATATATGTCAGCATAGTAGTATTTGAATTCAAGGTTGTGGGCATTGCATAGGATGGAGAGGATTATTGTGATTCTTGTGTTACAAACCAAGCAATCTTCGAAAGTATCATGCCACACAATACAAGACCATACAGGTTCATCAGTGATTTGGATTGAAAGAAGCCCCTTTATATATATACTTCTATATACTAACACTGTCAAACAAGCGCTAGTCCTGCCACGCTTTTTAATTTCAAGTGTTCAATATCGAGATTATACAGTAAAGCCAATTTCTTCACAACAAGTACAGGGCGCCTTGGCATTATGAGGCAGTGGTTGGACACGCTCCTTGAAAATCATTAATATTTTCAGTTATAATGTATGTATATCTGAAGTAAACAATGGACTCTCATAGGAGATGGGATGTGCAGTAGAGATTTAACAACAAAAGAGAAGGTCAAAGGAAAAAGAGTAGTAGTAACCTCCTTATTCTTCCAATGCCTCGATCACCTAAAACAAGGAGAGTGATGTTGAACTTTTGGACGGCATCACATATGGCCTGTTTGGCATCCCCAACCTCAGAAATTGTCTCAGCATTCACCTGTGGGAACAACATGATGCAATGTAAATTTAACCCTTGTTTTCTAATTAAGAAAATACCTCTTGTTAAGAAACATGATGCAATGTGATTAATGATTATACCCCTTTGCTAGCGCAGATAGTCTTAGCTTTCTCTAAGAGAGCCGATGAAGCTTTCTTATTTCGTTTTTCGACATTTTTGATAAACTCCGGAGCTGCCACACAGAACAATTGAAACTTGTCAATGCAATACTTAAATTTGATAGTCATGTACTCTTGATTGTAATCAAATACGAAAATAAAAATCATAAGAAGAAAATTTCTAAAACTTATCTTGAAAAGTTGTTATGGTTTCTGAAAACTATAGGCTAATGCCTTAGTTTCGGTCCAAAAAAAATAATAGTTTGGGTTTTTTCCTGTATCAATGACTTTCCTGGGCACAAACAGAAAATCCAGAAAAAAACAGAGGGAGGGAGGGAGGGAGGAGGGAACTGGGAAGGAGGACATAACCTGCAGAGGCAGGACAATTAAACGAGCAATTAATGGAGACAGAGAGGAAAATGTTATTTTGATAAGGAGAAGGCTGTGCCGTGAAGATGACAAGGAGAGTCGCCTATAGATTCTTTAAGATTATGGAGTACCCACATAAGAGCGGCGTAACTGCACTCGACTCTGCTAGTGATCTTCATTACCTTCTTGTGGATGTGACTGTGAGGTCCTCCACAACTTCCACTACCTTTTCCATCAAAGTTTTGCCAGGGTTGCTATTACAAATTACAAAATCTATATTTGGGTGGTTCAAAGCTCTGAATCTTTTCAGGTTTCAGAATAGTTTTGTGGTTGGGAGAAAATTCTGGTGCCATGGTCAGTCAAGCTCCAGAGAGGCTGGTTTGGAATTCTATGGGCAGGTTTTAGTTTGAAAATCCAGTTTAAAGTAATATGAAGTTAGGTAGGGTTTACAGGTTGAAGCCCACGGTTTATCCGGTTAGGGTGTGTTAATTGGAATCTGTGGATAGAGACGAGACGGACGGGTAAGGGGAATCATATTAGGCATTCCCGATATTGAATATGGATTGCTTGACGAATGTCCAAGCAGAAGCAGGTGGATGAGTTTCCACAGATTTAGTGTCATCTTGTGCGTCCCTCTCAATTCATGGAGTCGTGGCATTTGGTGAGTGGTTCATGACACATCTTCCTACTTGAAAAAATTCCTGAAACAAAAAGGAAATTAAAAATTATTTGTACTCATTATCTTAAACTCATTTTAGCTATCAATATATATATATATATATATATATATATATATATATATATACTCTCTATATATTATACATCAAAATTTAAAATATATACGTTTTTATTTTTTCTTTCTTTAATATTTGTCTAAAATCAAAATATAACATTATTAAGAAAAAAATTATTTTGCTCAAAAATAAGAAAAAATATTATTAAAGATATGGGTTAATACTTAATAATGATAATGATTGAATATATGGGGTGACATGGGTTGAGTTTGATGGGTGACCACGCACTACCCAAAATTTTTGGAAGGTTGGTGTAGGTGGTTCTGGAGGCATTTGGATTTGGTTAGGGTGCTTGATTCGTTTAATGGATCGTGTTAAGTAGCCATTATTAATGTCTTGATTATTATTAAACGTTAAATTGAAATGTGACCCGAATAATAAGCGTGTCAAGCGAATTAAATTAGGTCAGCATATTAATTTATTATTATTAAGTGTTGAGCGAGATCACTTCAGTTCTATTAGTGATGGCGAATTGACCTTGAATATGAGCTCATTATTAATTTGATTATTTAAAATAATAAAATTATAATTAAATAAATTAGTATTTAACACAGAATATAACTTATTAATTTACTTGTGATTATTAATTTTGTTATTATTTAAAATAATGGAATTATAATTAATAATCATATTAAGCAGATACTTGCAATGGGTTAATTAAATATATAATAGTGCGCGAATTAAGTTGGATCATAAATTCGTAAATGATTATAAAATATGTGAATTTATTAAAACATATTTAGCGGTATAATAGCAGTATGGCAACAACGATTATCTTTCAAATTAAGCACCAAAAAAATTATATTACATTAAGATTCGTGTGTATCGGATTTTATTATAGTATAATTTTGTTACGTCATCTGAGTTTGGTCGAGTTGGCCTGATCAATCCAATTGACCTGAAACTATTATTTAATTATTTTTGTAAGTAACTACTAGCTTAATAATTGAGATTTTTAAATATTTATTTATAAAATTCGATATTTTGGCTCTTAGCATAAAATCAAATCTACTCTATTTTGTAAGCATTCAGGGTTTTAAAATAGTAATTATTATAATATATGATTAATATATTAAAGAAACTTTGTTCTTAATAATTATCTTTTGAGTCAGTTGTTTACCTTCTATAAGTTAGGCTTTGTGAATGGTACCAGAGCCAGCATTATAAAACTAACACCTATTATAATAACCAAAGTGTGTGATATTAAAATTGATAAATGTATCTTTGGTGATAATAAACCATATGTGGTGATAATACCTCAAAAGTTGAAAATTAAAGAACTATGATATCAAAGCCCTTATAGCCTATTACGCATTGATATATGGATTGGAAATAATAAATGTATATACAAGTCCTTATAATAAATGTAGATCCTTACATATTTGAAAATAATTGATATAAGTGGTGTATTGATAAGAGATAATAAATTTATAGAAAGTCACATGTAAGAATTTATTATAGTAAAGTCATATTGAAAATAAAGTTATGATAATAATAGAAGATTATGAAGAATGTGATTAGAATGATATTTTAATAATAGAATCTCAAACTTATTATAAGTTAGAATTTTTAACAAATGATTGGATATTAAGAAGATTATATATCTCTAAGCCTTAAATATCTTTATAAGAATCAATAACAATTATACAACTAGATCAAAAAAGAAATATTAGAAAAACTAAGATGAAAAACTTAGAACAAAAAATATACTTAATTTGCATTAACATGAATTTATTAAATCTAATAGAAAATAATAAAAATGAAACATAATCAAGAAGAAGATTTTACTAAAATATTTTTAATTGCAATTTAAATAAAATAGCAAAATCCCATACTCTGAAGATATGAATAGAAGATAATAAAAAGATTATGAAAAAACGGAAATTTGAAAATTTGTGTGATAAATACAAACAATAATTAAACTTTGTAAAAGGAACAATAGATAAATATATAGAGTAAAGATATAGATAGAAACTTTAAATGGAAGAAAGATAGATAAATAAAACTATAATTTATATGATATAGTAATAGAATGTTTAGAAATTTATTTATGCTTTATCCCAACAAAAAAAATATAGAGAGTGCAGACAATAATTCCTTATATAATTGGGGAGTATAACGAATATCTACCATTTACAGTGTGAAAAAAATTATAGAAAAAATAAAAAATATTAAGAATGAAGGACAAACATCCAAAAGCAATTAAAGTAAAAGATAAATAGGAAATTTATCTCCCAAAAGATAAGAGAGAAGTGAGAGTGTGAAAAACAACAAGATATTGTTAAAATTTATAATAGAAAGAGGCAAACCAATAAGAAAGCATATAATAGATCATACACAAAAAAAATCAAACTTTGGTAGAAAAAGAAAAATACAAAATGGAATTAAGAAAATGAAATCTTATTAGATGAAGTTTTAAGGCACTAAAAGTAGAAAAAAGACTAAAAAATGAAACAAAATGAAAATTAGAAAATAGAATAATAAATATATAAATACAATAAAATACTCTTATAAGTATAGGAAAAGATCCAAAACACGTTAAAGGAACTATAGGAAAAATAGTAGAACAAATAATATTTAGAAAATATCTAGAAAGAACAATAAAAATGAAGATATATAGAAAAAGAGGATTTTAGATGAAAAGTTGTTAGAACAATAGATTTAGAGTTAGAAAGAAAAATACAAAATAAAATAAGGAAAACATAAGTAATATGAAGAAACTATGAAGGAATAAAAATGATAGGGTCAAATCAATAAAAGTGAAATATAAGACATAATGATAAGCTCTGAAGAATGAATCTAAATGAAATAAAAAAGTACGAATCCTAGGTCATATGCAGGGAACCTAACAGAAGAATATCTGCAAACATTTGAAAAGCGATACAAAATACGAATACGAATAAAAGAACAAAAGATAGAACAATTGAAAATGAGTAAACCTAAATATAGATTGCCTAAAAGATATTAGGAAAACATTTAATGTAGTGTAGGGGTCTAGTTGATAAAATTATTTAAAATTGGAAGCAACTCTGATGGATGTCGGGTGACAGACATTTCTCACCAAAATCGAATGAGTCTCACAATGAGATTTCTAAATATCTGGCTTGCTGCAGTATCCTTATCAGATGGTCTGATATGTCTAATATATCAATCACATAGTAACCATTGACCACTTGCATTTGGTATCTGTCATACTATATGAGTCCTTTATACTGGAAATAATTGCAAGGTTCTATATTTTCATATTATCTTGATACTATATATTAAAATTAGACATTTGATACATGTATATATCATCAACCAATGACCAACTTTCTTCTAATCCTCAATCACTGAAGATGTTGATATATTGTATTCTGTACACAGTAAATAATATCTCAATGGGGTGGTAATCTTCGATGGATTAGTCCTTTAAGTTGTTCTTCTACTAAGTCTGATTACAGTAATTCCCAAATAAACATCGTTCAAGCAAATCATGATCTACTTACTTGAATGTCTACACTTGTTTCTTCGGATCAGGGTCCTCACAGGCTCTGCGCTGCTTTTATGGCCTCGACAGGAATTATTGTTTGTTAGTGGACAACCCTCCGATGTATATATATCAATTGGTGAGTCATG
This sequence comes from Tetrastigma voinierianum, assembly GCA_016808115.1. NCBI lineage: Eukaryota > Viridiplantae > Streptophyta > Magnoliopsida > Vitales > Vitaceae > Tetrastigma > Tetrastigma voinierianum. The sequence goes on from JAEQBH010005674.1 coordinate 277,264, forward strand.
ACCCAGATTGATGAGTATATTATATTTGTTCTGTGTGGACTGCCTGGGTAGATATCAATTGGTAAGTCTCTGACCGATTGATATTTTAATTCAGTTCCTCAGATAATTAATATTTTAGACAACCCTAGGAGCCATTTTCTCTAGACTCATCTCATGCACTCCTCATAGTCTGGGTGTTCGATATGGAATAGTATTGTCTTGATTAAATACCGATCTAATCACGTAAAATATGTAAGCATACATATCCGCAATATCCGATACTTTGTCATGTCATGTAAATTATACATTTCAAACATCGAAATTAGCTCGCTTGGGCTAATAAACCATATGGCGTTCAGCAGATGCTCGACAGACCATTTCATAACAAAAATATCATTTGAGAACAACATTTAGGAATAGTGAAACCCTCGGTTACTATTCTTTGAAAAATCCTAGTCATCGATTCACTTTGTGAACCCATTTCAAGCCATTCGGTCTAATTTCAATAACTACGCATGATTTAAACCATGAAAAGCACAATTTGACACCCAGGCCAGCATTAGCGATCTGTTGCCTCTTGGGTTTCAAAGAATTTCATATCAATTCGGTCCCGAGTTTGGACAGATCAACGTTTCAGGCTCATTCTACTCAAACATTAAGTAAGTACTTAAAGAGGAATTAAAACTCAAGTAGAAAACCCCTACCTCTGGGAGTTTGAGGAAACCCCACCAAATACGGTACCAGCATGAAATACTCTCGTGAAACGAGAACTTTTACTGTCTTGTCTAGAAAGGCGTCGACGGTCGGATCGCTGTATTTTTAGAGAGAGTGGGACCTTCTCACACTAAAAACTCCATTTTCGATTACGCAACCTCACTCACTGCACCCTCTTTGGCGTTTCTTTATTTCGATTGAGGGGAGAGAGCCTTTGTCGATTTTTGTCATTGGTGAGCTTAAACTTTAAAATGAAGTTTATGTCTCTTTTCCCGATTTGACATTTGGCTCTATCTCGGTCGTCCATTTTCATCATTTCTTCATTGCCACTTATGACACATGAGTACTTGTTATATATGTGACTTTACGTCGTATCGAAAATCTTTTCTGACACGAAAAGCCTTGATACCTCAGCAGTGTAAGTCAGTATCTCAGGTCAGCGAAACCTAATTACTTGCTAGGTAGATTTCGCGAAGACGATTCCAACAATGAAATCGTTCATCATGTCAGGATCTAGAATAAATTCCCAGTTTTTAATAGGAAATAGCAATTTTATGTCAATTACGATTTTGCCATTTTCAGTGAATTTCTCAAGATTTATTCTCCCTCAACAAAGGAATTTAGTCCAGGAAATTGGGACAATTAATCACTCGCATGCATATCTAAGCGTGCATCTACCATGCACATGTAAGCAGTCATTTAAATCTTAAGCGACCTTCATCACGTACCTTCATCCCTAAACAAGAGGGATGGGTGGCCCATCGTGTCTCGCGCTCCCACGTGAACTCCTCCGCTTCCATAGTGGCGCCGTAGCACCATGCCCCAGCCTCACGTGTGCGTCATAGCCTGATCCTTTGTTATCTAAAATACCTGCCCAGTCCCACTGCCGAAGGTCTCATCTTATCAGCCTCTATACGTCCCGATCACACATGAGCTACGATGAGTGTACATCCGGAGCGTAAGGCGTGTAGAACGCCTCGTGGTGCTTTGACATCTTTGGCGTGGCGATGCCAGCAGCGATACACCCTCTCAGTATCTCGAAGGTCAATGAACCTGCGGCGATGCTCCCCACGCTTCTTGAACCTGGCCCTCCTGCCCAGGCATCGCTAAGAAGGCGTGATCCACAACGAACTCTAAGGATACGGCGTCGCACATCCGCATAGCTCTTACCTGGCTCTAAGCGTGAAAGGCGTTATTGATATCAAGATCACCTTCTGGTGTCTGACCAGTCGGGACCGATGGTTGTGCTCTCTCACCGCCGGTCCAACATAACGGCGATCTACATGACCTCCCATACAATGCCTCGTACGATTGCCATCTGTATATCTCAATGCTTGTTGTTGTAGGCGAGATTCCCGCTAGAGGTAAATGCTCCTCGGTACCCTTATGATCCGGGACATCTCGTAGCATGTCTACAATACACATATAGTCCTCTCGGTACGACCATCATGCGAGGTGGGCGTTAATATCATCGTCGGCCGTGTGCCCATAGCCTTTTGAAACTCTTTAAAAGTGTGGCCAAAATGCCTCGGGTCCTTATCCAGGCACTATGGATCTGCCCCGGTACTCCATGTGGCCAGGACTATCTCTCGAATGTATAGCAGGCGGGGCCTCTCGAAGGCGAAGAGGTCGTCGCGGTGAAAGTGTGCCAACCGTGAGCCGGTCATATCTGCCCGCCACCACATCCTTATAGCCTGCTTTGCATCGTAGCAAGTGGGTCTAGAGTCCATCGCGTGCTCCCACTTCCCACTCATTACCTCGATGGCGAAGTAGCCCTGTAGCTTACGGTGCTCGACGCTAACACCACTAGCATGTGAGACGCCGTCCGAACAAAGTCCCGTGTCTCTTCATCCCTCCAGGAAATGATGCGTGAAGATGGTACATCTTAGTGCCACTGGATGCGGCAGAATCGAGGAAGCGGTGAAACCACGAGAATCCTCATATTAGTCGGTCGGGCGGGGACCTTTGCGTCCCCCAAACCGAAGACTTCCTGCATCGACAAACGGTCAGGCCCTCATCCTGTGCAGGCGGCCTGGGTCACACAGTGGACACTATCTGCGTCACGCCATGGGACTCTCGATCACTGCGCTCAGCGAGGGCGATTAGCCAAGCTCCTGAGGTACCCAAGTCCTTCATTTGTATTGTATGGCCCGTCCCAGTCTCGATGTCCGCCACTCGAGGAAGCTATACTAGCCAGCGGCTCCTGTGACTTAATTTGGTCATCAGCCACCGCATTTGCCTTACCGGGATGGTAATGCAAAGTGAAGTCATAATCCTCTAGGAACTTCAAGCATCCCTCTAACGTTGCCTCATATTGAGGTCATGTGTGAAAATATACTTAGGACTTTGTAGTGCAGTACACCTGAACTCCTGCGTATAGAGTAGTGGCGCCAAATCTTCAGGCGAAGACTACGACCGCCAACTCCATGTGCGTGTGTGGGTAGTGCAGCTCAGTATTCTTGGTAGCGAACCATAAACTCTTACCCTCGATTGCATCAAAACACATCCCCAATCAGGCCTAAAGTGTGTTCTATTCTTTAATGTACCTGTCCCTTGTCGGAACTATCAAGATGGGCTGAAGTAAGTCTCATGTAACTCACGGAAATATATAAGCCGGTCATCGATCGACTCAGCTCATGGTCCTTTAATCATGGGTGTTGCTATCACGGAAAATCCTCGATGAATCTCACAGCGGCGCAACCAATCCAGAAACTCATTATCTGGTGGCTTGACCTCTCCCAGCTCATCCTTTGCCTCGACCTTCTGTAGATTGAAGGCCTCTGATGCGACACCACGTGTCCGAAAATCTCACCTCAGTCAAGCGGGCTCGCACTTCTGCGAACTTGGCGTCACAGTGATGAACCTCTCTTGTGTAAAACAGTCATCAGTGATGCTCATTATCTGCATCATTTGGAGTGGTCAGATATCATCACAGAAGACTGGACAAACTGATCTAAATAGGGTTGAAATATCATCGTGAAGTCCATAATGCTGCTGGCGCATTCGTCAATCGAAGGGCATCACCGTAAACTCAAATTGCGCTATAACGCGTCCAGCTTGTGCGAGGATATACATCACAGCCCTATCTCCGATTGATGGTAACGTTGAAGTATCTTGGGTGACTAATCATATTGATCAAGCAATCGTCAATCTGATGATTACGATTCTTGATGGCAACCCGCTGGTTCATGTCGGTAATCAATGCCGCGATCGAAGGTCATTATCCTTCTTCTTATAAATAGAGCAAGGACGCCCATGGTGAGGTCTTTCGATCTAATAGACCTGTCCGATAATCTTTATAGCTGGACTTCGGTTCTGCAACTCAGCGGTGCCATCTATGCGAGTCATAGAATGGGTGATACAGTGTAACTAGATACCAAAGTCTACTACCCTCTGTGTGAGAGTGATCGGGTAACTCATCTACGGAAAAACATCCATGCTTATTATGCAGGGAGTAGATCTAAGTGCGGTCTCTCCTCGTCCTCCAGTGGGCTCATTAGCCAACCCCTTCGCCATCTAACACTTTGTGGACTCATATACTATACGGGCAAAATGTCGTGCTTGTCATCACTGAGGCACACTTTGATCAGTTAGCATTGTCAGGCGGTAGCTTATATCTGTTTCTGATAAAGTACCATGGTATCGACTGATCATCCCGGGATGGCCTTGAACCGACTATCATGATCCTCAGGTCCTTGTGGTAGAGTCAGGATCTCTTCACTGTATCAGGCCTTGGCATCATCCTGATGCATGCACAATCCCTGGAAGCCCTCATCACGAACTCCTCTGAGGTCTGACCATAGTGACTGGGTCCTGTTGCAGTCACGGCGATGTGAATCTGAAGCTATAGAATCAAATAACACTCTTGCCACGGCGAGGTAACCAAGCATCATGTATAAGCGGCTGATTTGCTGACTCAGCCTGCGATGTGATGGCGTAGACACACCGCAAAGCCCACAGTCTCCTGCTTGTGGGCCTCGTCCTGCCTCTGCCCATACTGGCCTCTCGGTTTTGCTGTGTGGGAGGTGCCCATGTAGCTCCTGAGCGGCCCGCTGGCTGTCCTTGTGTATGGAGACGTCACGTATCCTCTCTTGTCACTGCGGCTGGAATGCGTCCCCGAAACCACTAGGATCCTGTCTCGGGGGCAATCCTAGTCTCGTAATGTCTGAGGCTGCGACAATGGTAGCCTCATCTGTCACATGACCGGCAACTCTCGCTATGTTCCTATGGCACGGGATGTGCGATATACAGACCCTACTTAGTATGAACTTCTGTACTCTCTGCCTCTTTCTGAGCCCAGAAGAAGGCCGATTGTCCTTCCTCTTTCCTTTAACACTCGCATCCTAAAGTGCTCGGCATCCTCCGTATCTCTCTCTCTATGGTCGGGGCCGTCGATACATGGAATCCATATCCTGTGGCGGAGTCCCTCTGATCACGGCCCGAATGGACAACTTCGATCCGTGCCGAATCTCCTCGCCTTGGCCGGTCGATTTGGCCCGCGTAATCATCGTAGTAATTAACTCTGTCGATCTGCCACGTAGTCCATCCACGATCCATCGCCCTGCATGACTCTGGGAACTCTGAGCAACCATGCCTCGCAGTCTCTGGAAAGTACTTACCCATGAACGACTCACGAGCTACTTCGTATCGCAACCTCAGGTCTCCCAGAAGTCTGGCCTAAATTACCACCTGGGCCTGCTTATCATTTGAATCATTCTTTGATCTTTGTTAATTATGGAGGTGATCTCCATAGCCTCCAGTGCGTTCTCGTCTGAAACCAATGTTCACACCACCCTTCAGATTTCTCCACATGAATGTCGGAGGGTGGTGCGCTCACAAATCTACGGAGGTTACTAGGTCCTCCTACAACTTCCCCTGCTTATTTCATTATACGATAGCCAAGCATTTGTAATACCATACGATCTCGATGCAGCTTCTTGATCGGCTCTTGGTGGTGCCAGCCAGTACCACAGCGGGACCGCCCTCGATCTCATCTACCGACTAATATCTATCTGATCTTGTGTGATTAAATCTCAATCTGATGCTCTACAAGTAATCATTACAGAACGCTAATCATACGCATAAATCAGTTATGTACATTTTGTTGTCCTTACATTTACAAATGTCTAAGACAATTAATTATACATTTAAACATTTTCCAACAAATTTTCATTTTTGAAAATTTTATTTTGAAAAATTTTGCCTAATTTTTATTTGATTTTATTTTATTTAATTAAATATTTTAAAAAATTCATTAAATGTAATACATCAAATAAACTTGGTAAAGTTTATTTATTGATTTTTTTCATTCTCCAGTTCACCAGTCAAACTTATAAAAATTTATTTTCTTCACTTTTCAATTTTCAGCATTAAAATATTTGGCTCATTTTCTTCACTTTTTTTCATTTCTTCATTTACTAGAAGATACACAAATATATATATATATATATATATATATATATATATATATATATATATATATATATATATATATATATATATATATATATATATATATATATATATATATATATATATATATATATATATTTTTTCATTTTCGAATACTTTCGAAATAGAGATTTTAAAAATTTATTTTAATCAATTTTCTTGATTTTATATTTAAAATATAGAAAATTATTATCTTCCACCTCTTTTTTTTTTTTCCTTTAACTTTGGAATTTTGTCTAAAATCTTCCCAAGAGCCTCTTGATCAACACTAAACCTAGTGTTCAGCTTGCAAAATTTTATTAAAATCTCATTATCCTACAAACCATATAAATTAGACATGAATTTATTTCGACAGTTTCCTTTTCGGTTTACTCAGCAAACTCTCAAAATCTTCTAACACCTTAAAATTTTATTAAAAATTATATTTTGTCATCCAATAAACCAAATAAATTGATTACAATTTATTTCATTTCCGGTTATACCTTTGTAATAAACTCTAAGATTTGTTTCCAACATAATAAGTGCTAATCACCTAAGCACCCAAACATCATAACATAACACAAACATATATTTATGAACATCATTCACATAACATACAACTCATGTTATACGCAATCACACATTAAACACCATGCATACGGTGTTCTATTCCCGTGATTCCTAGGTAATCTCATACCTAAAGCCCAGGAACATCAAACACAGTGGTGATGGCTACTGAGCAGAGCTCCTAGGTGACCATTATGCCTAGGCTACGTGGCTGTGGCCTTCAAACCGAGAGTCTGTTATTTGCCGTCGGCAGGTAGACTTACTCGTGAATGTCGGGTGACGGGCAGCTCTCACGAAAATCGAGAGCGGGAGTCTCCCTTTGTACGAGGGGCTCTACTCAAAATCTAAAACACCTCTCTGTCCCCAACGATTGCAATATATCCAATATATCCAATCACATGAGTATCCTGATATAGGCCCTGGCGATACTCATAATGTACATCTTAACTATGAATCCAACTATATCTTAAAAGTTACAAGAGTTATAATATTTCACTCTTATCTGATACATATATTAAAATTTAGACGTTTTCAATACATGTATATGTCATCGACCAAAGCCACAACCGGCTTTTCTATTCAATCCTAGGGCGAGCCGTCCCCTCATGCGCTCACGTGCACAATAAAATAATATCCCTCGATAGGGTGGTAATCTTTCAGTAGTGGAATCGCCTTAAGTGGGCTTCTCTCACTGGGTTCAAAGTAAACCTTACATTAAACCAGTGCATGGTCTGCTTGAATGTCTACATGACCAACTCAGATCCAGAGTCCTCACCGACTCTCTCACACTCGCTTAAGCCTCGTATGTTTTGTTAGTGGACAACCCTCCGATGTATATATATCAATTGGAAACGATGATCTCAGACGATTGATATAATGTTGTTTAATGGTACCCTTGATGCATATCAATTGGGCCGTCTCCGACGATTGATATTTTCAGTTTGGACTACCCTCAGATAGTGTATTTTTTGAACCCTCAGAACCATTTCTCTAGACTCATCTCATGCACTCACTCCTATAGTCTGGGTGTTCAGGTGCATATGGAATGCATGTATGCCCGATTCAATACGGAGTCTAATCACATGCAAATATGTAAACATGCACATATCACCTAATGTCCGTCAGCATGATCATGTAAATTGTAATTATCATTTTGAAACGTAGATGGCTCGGCAAATTTAATAGTAAACAGCAACGATTGACTTGAATCACTAAACCCGAAACCCATTTTACCACAATATATTTTGAGAACCTTTGTTTTGGGAATAGTGAGCCCTCGGTTACTATTCGAAAAATCACATTCATCGATTCTTTGTGAACCCCGCATTTCCACAGCCATTCGGTCTAATTTCAAGTACTACATGATTCATTATGCAGCGTAATTTGACACCCAAACCAGCGGTAGCGAGTCACAAAATTTTACTACTCTTAGGGTTAAAAAGGATTCGCTATCAATTCGGTCCGAGTTTGGGGGATTTGGAGTCAAGCAACCTCACGGCCTCGTTCTCAAACGTGCGTAAAGTCTTAAATGGGAATAAGGCCCGAGTATGGAGAGCCACACTCTAGGGTTTGAAACCCCTAAATCCGGTACCCACGCGAAGCCCTCTCCGCGTAGAGTAGCTTCCCTTCTTGTCAGGAAGCTGAGTGGTCGGATCGCCGTATTTACATAAGTCGGACGCTTCTCACTAAAAAAACTCCATTTTTCGATCACAGCCTCCTCCTCTTGCTTTCACGTTTTGCTTTATTTCAATGAGGAGAAAACCTTATTCAATTTTTGTCATTTAGTGACTTAAACTTTTCTAAAATAGCGTTTATATGTCCTCTTTTCGATTTTGACATTCGGCTCTATCTCGCCGTCCATTACCATCATTTCTCTACTCATATGGCACATGATTACCAATATATGTGACTTTCCGTTTGCATGAAAATCTTTTTCTGGCTTTTTGAAGCCTTGATACCTGAAAAGCGTGTAAGTCATTTGTCTGAGTGAAGAAATTTACGTCTTGTTTAGATTTGTGAGCGATTAAACGGTGAAATCCGTTTCTTCATCCGAGATCTAGAGAATAAATTCCGGATTTTTTTTAACCGAAATAACAATTTTGTAATCGAAATTACGATTTTACCATTTTTCTAGAAATTAGAATTTCTCGGGTCTTACACTTAATAAATGGTCACAAGCAATAACTTTATGCTTTGTGACTCAATGAACAAATTGGAATAATAATACTAAAACTCAGATAATGATAGAATATGCTAGAAAATTGTGGAAAGGGTTTTAATGTAATTACAAATAACACCAATGTAGCCTTCGAAAGTAGCATATTTGAAGGAGTAGATACTTTTATTACGTATATAGCAAATGAATTATTAGGAGAGAGATGGATGACAAATATGATATAAACGAAAGAAAAAAGGAAATAAGAAACAAGAGGAATAATTGACAAATTACATATATGTAGGATGTAAGAGATATATAAATATACATCATGAATTTGTTAAATGGTATTATAAATCATTTGGCCAGTAATTTTATTATGACAATTCTAGCAAATACATATTATAAAAACTGCCGGAAAATGGAGTGGTGCTTCCATGAAGAATTCGAAAAAGTTAGAAAAGGTGATGCAGATAGCCTAGGAGCAAGGATATAATTTTAAAAAAGGATATTGCTTGAGAATAATGTACTGAGTACATCATTAAAGACAGAAATGGAGAAAATATATTTTTGTAATAAGGTGATAACATCCTTGGAAATGGTGGTTTAAGGAATATAAGAAAATAAAATATGGAAAACAAATAGGAAAACCTCGAAAAAGATTTATAAAATATAAAAGGTTTAGAAAAGAATGGAAAAAACCATTCAAAAAATATTACAAGAAAATATTTAATTATAAAAGGAGAAATATTACACAAAATACACCTAGAGACAAAGTAAATGCAAATGTTTACGGAAATGTGAAAGTTATGACATTATAGTAATGAATGTCAAAAGGAGAAAAAGATATTTATTATATGGGGAGAAAATAAAGAAGATGATTTGGAAAGTATAATAAGTTTTGATAGTGAAATGAATAGTGTTTATAGTGAGAATGGTATTGGTTCCTCCGACAATGATACATAATGAGTAAAGAAATAGTTGAAGAAGATGATATTTCTGAATTTAGTATTAACTGTAAAGACTAGGAAGGATATAAGGCCCAGAGTACCTTTGATAATAGGAAAACATAAAAGATCCAAAGCCTAAACTTTGATTTAAAAGCCCCAAGAGAAGAATTACTAAGATATCTAAATAAAAAATATATGCATAGAAAATATACAATCCATGAATACCAAAAAAATAGAAAGAAGCATAACAATTAACAAAGCTCAAGGAAACATAAAACTCAATCTACTAACAAAAGAAACTATAAATGAAACATTAAGTAAGATAAAAAATGAAAAGGTAAGAGAAAAAATAAAGTATGTATATTTAGCGGAGACGAATAATAAAAAGCATTTAATTAACTTTGAAAAGCACAAATACACCAATAGTTAAGTCTACATGATAAGAGAGACTAATACAAATACATGAAAGTCTAAGAGTCTTCAAGGAAATTTAGCATATACAAAGCCTGATGTTTTACATGTTACCCCGAAATATAATATTAATCTAGGAGATAAAGATTTTGATAATAGTTTAAGTTTATATTTCAAATTCTTAAAAAATGATTTTATGAAATAAGGTAATAATGTAATAACAATGTATTATAGTGCTTTGTGATTAATGTTCTAAGTCTATCAAATTCAAACTATGGAAGAATTTACCAAGATAAACCATTTATTGAAATTAGTGATGAATGAAGAGAAATTGCTGAAATAATAGAACCTCAAAAGTTGGATAGGATAGAGATACCAACAAACTACATTTTAAGTCTTGAAGATAATATTTCTGAAGAAAATCATATACAAAGGATTGATCTACCCATATTCAGGGGAAATTCCTTAATAGGCAATAGTAGCTAAAATGATATAAAAAAGAGAAGTTTTGTGGCCTTTATTCCCGAGTCTGGATTGTGTCAATGTGGAATCTTCAGTGAATGTCGAATGGCAAGGCCACACTCACGTCGACAAAGTCTCCTTTGTCTGGGAGCTCTACAGGAATACCACATAACCTGTCCCAACATCAATCACATGAGTAAACGGCCTCTTGGGCGTAAACCACTCATCACAACATCTAAACCAAATATATATATCTCATAGTTTCAAAGAGTTAATAATTTACTCTTATACAACATATATTAAAATTCTAGAATTCTAATACATGTATACAATATAACACCAAAGCCACGACCAGAAACTCAATAAAACGGTCTCTAGGATGGGCACCGTCTCCTGCGTCTGCGCTCACATTGCCTGAAAGTATATTCCCTCTGACCAAGGAATTTAGGAGCTAATCTCGATGGTGGAATCATAAAATGGGTTCTTCTTTCATGCTTTAAGTGCATATCTGATATCAAGTGGCACATTCAAGCAAATTTGTAGATCTGCTAAATATCAAATGACCAACTGATCTCGAGTCACTCTGACTCCTCACACACCTAAGCCGTATGAGAAGACCAATTTCAAACGAAGGTATTTGTTTTTAATTGTGGACAACCCTCAGGTATATTAGTGGACCCGACTCCCAGATGGTTTGTTATTTAGTGGACAACCCTCAGTGTATCAATTGGGCCGACTCCGGCTGATAGTTTACAATATGGACCTCCGATGTTGTAATGGACACCTCGATAATTGTGTTATTAGTTAACCCTCTCAGAAACAATTCTCTCGAGAAATCACCTCGTGCACTCCTCCTATTGTTCTAGGGTGCCCAGTGCATATGGAATAACATGATGCCAATTCAATACACATTTATATAACACATCACAAATATATATATCATGATATATATTTACATAATTTAATCACACAAACATGTTATGCAATTTCACAATCCATTACACACCAGAATTAACTCCACGTGGGCTAATTAACATGCAAAACGGTCGATTTGAATTCTCTTCGAAGCCAAACATTTATTTCTACAAAATTATTTCGTGAACTATTCACATGAGCAGTAAAACCCTGCAGGGATTCACATTCCCACGACCTTCTCTCACTTGTCGGTTCCACCTTGTGAACCCGAAATCCAATGGCCATTCCGGCCTTATGCATATCACAACACAATCCATGGCATAAATTACACCATTAGCCACCCAAACAGTCCGTGAACAGTCACGAACTGTAAATTTGGGTTCCATAAATTCAAACAATTCGGTCCCAAGTTTTGGGACCGATCAAACGGCTGTTCAAGGCCTCAATCCAACCAAAACATTATAAAACACTTAAATAAAGTGTAAAACCCAAGTAGGATAAATCCCCTACCTCACGGAGTTTAGCCAGCGACTCCTTAAAGCGGAGCCGCATGGGCCTGTGGCGTGAGCAGCCTTCCTTCTTTGTCCCAATTGACGGTTGGATCGCGGTAATCTAGAAGCCACACTCTCTCTAAAAGCGTAACCTAAAGCTCCGCGCTAATATTTCATTTTTCCTTTTTCACGTTTGGTCTTTGGTTTAAAGGTAAGGAGACAACATATTAAGCTATTTCGTCTTATTATCATTTAACTATTCACTAATGCAACTCCAATTCTCGGATTTCCGACATTTTGGCACTATCTCGGCCATCCATTTCCATCATTTCTCCACTCTCATGCAACATAAAGTAACACGGTATGTGCATAAGTGACTTTACGATCACATCACATGTCGTTTTCGACATCGAGAAACAGATGCCTTCAAAAGCGTGCAAATCCAGTATCTCGGGTCGATGGAAATTCAACTTGTGCAGCTAGATTTATGAGGCGATTCAGCGGTAATCAGTTTCGTCATCGAGATCTAGAAAATTTAGGGTTTGGCCAAAAATGTTTCTTCGGAAAGTGGAATTTCGGGTCTTACAGAGTTTTCATGGAAATAATAAGAAGATAATATTTCTGAAGAAAATCATATACAAAGGATTGATCTACCCATGTTCAGGGGAAATTCCTTAATAGGCATCAGTAGCTAAAATGATATAAGAAAGAGAAGTTTCCATAAAATAATAAGAGAAGAAGTACATTCACCTTTCCTAATATTAGGAAATTATTATCATGGAGAAAGAGAAATTGAAGATACAAAGATACTAATAGTGTAAAACTCGGGTAAATTTGAATTTTTTCCAAAAAATGGTAAAACGGTAAATTGTCATTATGGTACAGGCTACAGACATTAAATTTTCTAGATCTCGGATGATGAAATGGACCTCATTGTTGGATTCTTCTCATGAAATCTAATTACCCAGACGAATTTCATTAAATTCTGACATAGTAGGATTTTTCACGTTTTTAAAGGCGATTGGTGATGGTGTGCGAAAGCGAGATTTTAAGAAAAATTGAAAATTTGGGAACATAATATAAAAAAATTCATATAAAATAATTCGAACTTAAATCAGGACGAAATAAATTGTTTCGGAGTAAAAATGGACCCGAACAAGTCGTGGACACATGGTGCAGCATGAGCCAAGTCTTTAAAATTAGAATTGGGGTAAAAAATCAGGGGTTTTGGCTGAAATATCTCACATTTCTTGGTTTTGGTGAGAGAGAGAAGAGAGGGAGATAAAGAAAACAAATCCAAGTTTCTTTGACAGTCTAAAGTTACGTCGGTCGAATTTATCAAGACAAGAACCAAGTTCATGGAATCTTGCCGAGGGCTGCGTGGGTGCAAATCGAGGATTTTGCTGAAGATCCAAAGGAGGAGATTTGAAATCAAAGTTTTTGGGCTTATGAGGTGTTCTTGAGATCTCCTTCGGTTCTACTACACTCCAAGAAGTAGGGATTCTTTCTACTTTGTTTATTTCCAACCTCATGGTTGTTTTAAGGTAGGATTGTTATATTGATGTCTTAAGGGGATGTTTGGAATGTGTTAAAACGGCTTTAATGGTTGTTTTGCGACCCGATTGTGGCCGACTTTGTGAATTGTTTTGTGCTAGTGTGTAATATGTCCTAAAAAAATGTTTAGGGACTGTTTGGATTAAAATAATAATAATCTGGACTGTTAAGGGGCTATTTGGAATGTGTTAAAACGGCTTTAAATGGCTATTTTGCAGCCCGATTATGGCCGACTTTGTGAATTGTTTTGTGATTGTGTGTAATATGTCCTAAAAAGGTGTTTAGGGACTATTTGGATTAAAAATAATAATAATCCGGACTGTTAAGGGGTTGTTTGGACAGAGTTAAAACGACCTTAATGGCTGTTTTGAGGCCCAGTGTGAATTGTTCTATGATTGTGTGTAATATGTCCCAAAAAGTGTTTAGGGACTATTTGGATTAAAATATTAAATCGGACTATTAAGAAGTACATTTGAATTGTGTTAGCAGTTCTAATGGTTGTTTGATGCCGGAGTTATGGCCCAGAAGCTTGTGAATGTTTTGTGATTGTGTGTAATATGTCGCAAGGAGTGTTTGAAGGCCCATTTGGATAAAAATAATAATAAACATTAAGGAAGGCTATTGGGTGGTTTGTGGCCAATTTAAGAACCGATTTAGAAGCACTTTATTAAATTTTTTTTTGGGCGTATATATCCTGATTAGGCCTTGAGGATAAAAGTGTTATTACTTGATTGGTGATAACATTGATAATTATTTGATATGAATGTTGGTATGGTGTATGTACTTATATATTGACATGAAATGAATGTTTGTTTTGGAAATTATAGCATGTAATATAATTATCCATGATACATGACAAAGTGTATAGTTTATATCCATATTGCATTTATTACATATGTAACATAGCATTGACATGTGATGGTACATCACATTGCATTTACACGGGAACATCGCATTTCCTCGTAGGGTGTGGCGCATAGTTAATGACATCGCATTTAATGATTGATGGTGGCACAAATCTTGTTGGACGAAGTCAACAAGTTACATGGTTGTATCAAACGAAAAACTTGTATGCAGTAATAGAAGAAGGTTAGACACTCCCTTGGGTGAAAGACACAGTTCACGCTCATTACCTCCAACGGTGAAAGTCAAAAAAAAGTGTAAAAAGGCGTGCGAACTACGACGGTGGGAACTCAAATCTCTTGCCCACAAAAGACACGTGATTTGAATATGAAATGATCTTTTGAGTTAGCCAAATCCAACAAGTTTTGGTTTGTAAACAAATGAATTTTGTTTTAAAAATTATCATTGGATGTAATCCACCAATGACAGATTTTATCACACATTGGCATTGCATTGTGTGATGGGAGTTGGTAAAGACTCGGGGTTATGGTGCATGAGTGAGTCTCATCTCATTTCATAGCATGGCATGTAGAATTCCAAGTTAGAATTAGCATATTCTTATTTTTGGAATGTTGATGTGAATTGTTGAGTGTAAACATTGCTGTGTGCGCAGGCGGGAATAAACCTCTGTTAAAAATTACTCTCATGCGTGGCTCACCCTGAAGAAACATTTCAAGTGTGGGACTTGTGTCTGGCGGTTCTTATCCGAGAGCAGTGAGGTGAGCAGAAGTCGATATTGGCTTTATAATTTACTTTTGTATTATTTTTGTAAAATAATTGAAGACAAATTATTTTGGCATGTACTAATATGTAAAGAGTTGTAATTGAACTCATATGAACTGTTTTTAATATAGTTTTACATGTTTTTATGTGAATGTGGATAAATAAACCTGGTGTGGTCAATTTTTACTCATAAATAGACTCGATGCAGTCATTGTGTTATATTGGGCCCCGGATGGGTCATGTGATTGTATTATTGTACAGGTTGGGTTTTAGATAGGCTCACTGTCTGAGAATGGGACTGTCTTATTTTGTTAAATTATGAATCTCGATAAATGGGGGCCTTGTGTGATTGTGGTATCGGGTTACACTTGATATCCACTGCGGCTTTCGCGGGTTGATGGATGATCAACGGACCCCCGGATTTTGGGGCGTCACAAATAGACACTGACGCTAGTCATAATCATATCCAAGTTGAAAAATATAGAATAACAGCAAGTATAACAAGTCCATATATTTTTAAAAATTATGATGGTCAAACATTATAATATAATCTAAAAATAGAAATTCCATAAGATTACAAGAAATAACCTTTTGGTAGATTGCTACAAATATGATAGAATGCAAGAAGTGAACACTATGATATTCTCTTGAAGCCGTTTCCTAGATAAACTAGATAAATAGAAGATTACTAAAAAATGAATAGAAATATATAATGAAAACATATGTATTTTCTTAGAAAGATAACAATGAGAGAAATCACATTCCCCACTATGGTTTTTATAATAGTAAATATCCTAGAAACCAAGTTATATATATGTGGATTAATAGATACGGGGTTAAAGATAATATTAAAAAGCTTTTATTAAAGGCTGAGAAATACACTAAAATCTCTATAAAGGGTGTAACTGAAACAAAGAAAAATTGCAAAGTAAAAATATGTAGACATAATGATCCAAAATAAAGTGTAAAAATAGGAAAAGTTTACCAATATGAAAAAAATAGAATGTGATAATATATTGGGAAATGACTTCCTACTACAATTCTCAATATACCCGACAAACGATCTATCTTATTATGTTTCAAAGCCCCATATGTAATCAACAGTTATAGTCCCAAAATATTTAAACCCTTTAAAATAAACTATGATGAAATACTGAAAATATAAAACATAAAGATAAATACTTCTATTACTTATAAAGTAAGATAAATGAAAAGTTAAAAAGAAAACTTTGAGTAATCCATTAAAATACTTGGAAAACAAAAATCTATTACAAACTACAAATGATAGATTCTAACAAAATCATTAGAGTAAGACCAATGACATATTTCCAAGAAGATATAGAAGATTTTAAAATCCAAATAATGGAACTAATACAAATGAATCTAGTAAGAGAAAGTAGAAGCCCTCATAGTAGGCCAGCCTTTATGGTAAGAAAACATAGTGAAATTAAAAGAGGAAAATCAAGAATGGTAATAAATTACAAAGAAGTAAATAAAAACACCAAATTTGATGGATATTACATTCCAAACAAAGAAATCCTAATAAATTTCGTAAAAGGAAAAAATTATTACAGCAAATTTGATTGTAAATCAAGATTTTGGTAGATAAAAAGGGATAATGATAGTATCCCAATAACAGCTTCTAGTACACTTAGGGGTTGATGGGGTTTTTGAAATAATGGCGTGAGCTAGAGAGGCCCTTAGTAGACATCAAGATTAAAAACGGACCCGGGTACTAGCAATAGGCCCTTAATGGTATCCCAATGTGCGGGCTAAAACAAGGGCCAAACTCACCCCTTTAAAGGCTTGAGTGGCTGATAGTCCGTATTGGAAAGAAACACTCAATCTCTCCACCAATAAGGAAAGTAAGATGTTCCCTGACTATTGCCCATCAATTATCCCTTACTAACTTGGTTCACGATAAGGAAGAAAATCTCACCCGGTGGGAGATATCGTATCATCCTCAAACGAGGAAGATCTTTATTATTATCATCCTCGACAGGAAAGATATTGTTGAGTGTGCGTCATCAATGGAAAGTTGATCACCAAATTATAAATGCAGAGGCCGCCCATCGGTGAAAGTCTGCGGACTGCGCACCGAAAATTCATTCCTGGCGGTTGATCTTCTCTTCCCAGAAATAGCGGCAGGCATCGGAAAGCGATAGAGGCGAACCCCAGCCGTCATTTTGTTTCTTGTTTTGCGGAGGAGTCAGTGCGGTGTGGGCCGACCCGGCAAATCCGGCAGCAACCAGTTCCGGTTGAAAAAGTATCGCCAGTTTGGCGCCAGTATTAGAGCAGCAGTTCCTTTATAAATAAAGCGACTCGGGGACTAATGGTATCCCGACTCGGAACGCCAAAGCGGAGGTAAAGCCTTGATCCTCCAAGGATGTAAGACCTTGGCCAGGCGGCGTGGAATGGCCGACGCGAAGGCACTTTAGAAATATGCGAGGCCAACCGCGAGGCGAGAGGTGGAGGCACTCGTCGCGACGACACGCTGCGAGTTGGAACAGCTCACCCGGTAAATAGCGCCCCGGGAGACACGGCGGGCACGAAAAGACGAAACCTTGTTGCGGAAGAAGCGGCACCTCGACCCTCGTCGGCGGATAGAAGGAGAAGCGCTAGCCGCACCGGGCGAATCCTTACCAGCCGGAGGATCGCGACGAGGAGTCGTGGGAGTGGTTGAGGCGTCAGTGAAAGTGGCCACATGCGAGAGCGGTAAAGTGAGCTCGATCTCATGGGCCTTCTAGTCTGACAAACTGAATCTCCATTCACCGCCAGGGTGTTTCACTTCCCCCTTCCGGCAAAGTTCAAAATGTCGCGGTCAGGCGTTCGACCAGATAGAAGGCCCATGGGCCGCCTCGATACATCTAATCGGATGGAGCTACGGATGCTCCAAGAGACCGATGCGATGCAGACGCCCATTTATCACCTTAAAGGGCGGCCCCGGCCACAGTTTAAGCAGACTCGCCATCTTCCATCTCGCCGTTCTGAACTTTCCGCCGCGTGCGTCTCCTTTATCGGAGCAGGGCGTACGAGAGCCAAGCTATCACCTTCTTACCATAAAACCTTAGCTCAGAAAGCACGAGGTCATATGTTCGGAGGTTTAGCAAGTCGCTAAAGGTGGATAATACGAGGCGAGAGTTGCCGTTCTTGCTTTCCTTCGCGGGTGGGGTGCCTCGAGAAGACTGTGTTCTACATCTTAAGAACCTCGGTGACCTTGTGAGGTCCTCGTAGCAGTATATCGACGGTGAAGAGCCCTCTGTCCCGACAAAGCTCTTATACCTCGGGGAAAAGAGCGGGGCGATAAAAAAGAGGCGAGGCCCCCCGAGAACGGTGGGACGGGACGGATCCCCCGAGGAGGGAGAAGAGAAAATGGCTGGCCCCGATGGATGGAAGGCGTCGGAGATCGCGGGGACCACCTCGGCTGAGCTGCGGCGGTGGTATTCCTCGGCGTATGTCGCGGGTCCCTGCGCGGTGCAAACATGAGGGGTTCACGAGGTGGCCATCGAGATGTCGGAACCATTGAAGGCGACACCAAATCACGCCAGTTTCCACAAATTAAGTGGACACGACGGATGGCGCATCGGTAAAGGAGATTGAATACTTGATCCGGCGTGGGCATCTCAGCGTTACGTGGCCTCGAGAGGAAGGGTAGGGGCGAGTCAGGCCACCTACCGTGGTCGGCCCAGTTCGAGCCTCCCATTGTGCTTTAGGAAATCCATGTAATCTCAGGAGGGTTTGCAGAGTGAAGTCGACTCATCAAGAAGGCTACTGCCTTGACATCAGATCGAAGTAAAAATACAATGATCCAAGCCACCATTTAGATACTCTATAACCTTCGACCTTTAACAGGAAGGCTTAACATCCTATGGCGACCGCTTGTGATAAAAACCATAGTAGGTAATAAAACGGTCCACAGGGTCCTTGTCGACAACGGAAGCTTGGTCGACATCATCTTCGCATCGGCTTTCGACAAAATGGTCATTGGAATGGAGAAGCTAAAGCCAGTCAACGCCTACCTACGTGGGTTCTCGGGAAAGTGTCTTTGCCCTTGGGGTCGATGCAATTCGGTGCCACATGGAAGACCCCATGCGGGGCTATAGCAGCGGTGAATTCCTCATAGTAGATGCCCCATTGGCCTACAACATCATTCTTAGTGGAAGCCCTCTCTATTCACCATAAGGGTCATTCCCTCAAGCTTATCACATGGTTATCAAATTTCCAAGCTGAGAATGAAGTAGGAATGGTCAGAAACCAGTGCATAGCCGGGAATGTTACTGAGTGATCAATGAAGCAAACGTGATTGGCCCTTATCACCATGGGCCAGGCTAGGCAATGCGAGACCAGGTAACCGAGCACAACGCCCTCGAAGAATTAGAGCTGCCTGACTCGGTGACCGGCCAAACCTCGTCACATAGGGTCCAAGTTAGCAGAAGACATAAGCTCTCTCATCCATTTTCTAGAGCAAAACATGGAGGTATTTGCCTAGAAACAGGAAGACATGGGTGGAGTATACCCGATAGTGATCACCCACAGGTTAAACGTCAATCACTCCTTTAAGTGGTCAGCCCGAAAGAGAAGGAGTTTGCCTAGAAAATGATGATTAATGAAGAGATTCGGTGCTCCTCCCAGCCAGGCAATCAGAGAAGTAGAGTACCAGATGGTTGTGTTGTTCTAATCGAAAAGCAAGCGGTAGAGTGGCGACTTTGCATCGATTTCCGCGAACATCGAGTGCACTTGAGGATTAGCTTACTTTACGGGTTGATCTCATAGTGGCCTTGACGGTCGCGAACTCCTCGGCTTCCATGACGGCACCACCAAGCTTCTGATGTCTGGTCGGTATGGACCCGACCAGAGAAGACCTCATTTGTCAGCGATTAGGAACCTACTGTGTCGAGTAATGCCCGCTGGGTACCAAGAGCGAGCCACTACCCAGGTTGGTGAGCCGGGATGTTCAGGAAAAAGTGGGACATTTGAGTGTCTGCAGGCGACATGCTGGTAAAATCGATAAAATCCGAGCTCCACATAACCCATTTAGCCAAGGCGTTCCAGGTCTTGAAAAGCTACAATATGAGATTAAACCAAACTAAATGAGTTTTCAGTCTCATGCAGGGAGGTTCTTAGGTGTTATAGTCAACAAGCGGGAATGAGAAAACCGGATAAGATAAAGATTAGGTACTCGATATCTTATAAAGTCAGTATTTAAAGACATTCAACGCGGCCAGGGGAGAATAGCTCTGTTGAAATTTGCTTCTTATCTGGGCGTGACGAATGTCGACCTTTCTTTGGGGTTAAGAAAGGCCTTCCAGTGGGACGCACACTGCCAGGAGGCATTCACGATGCTCAAAACCTACCTGAGCTCTCCCCATTACGATGGCCCTTAGAGGAGAACTCCTCACTCTACGCGTTTAGACTTTGCAAGCCCCAGTGCTGCCACAGTAGAGCGGGACGGGAGTCACGTAACTGATCTACTGTACGTAGAGCTCTAAGGGAGCAAGGAGAGGTACCCAGATGGAAAAGTTAATCTGGCGTTGGTAACCACATCCGAAGAAAACTCCGACCTTACTTCAAGGCTATACGGTTGGAAATTAAAGCCGAATATCAGATGAAGCAAATCTTATAAACGAAACTACGGAAGGCTGCAAATGACTATAGAGGTTGAGTGAATTTGACGCCGGGTACAAGCGGGGGCGGCGGTAAAAGGCCCGATCTTGGCAGTTTCATCGCCAGGAATTCACTCCCGGCACGGTCACGGAGGCTGACTTCTTTAGACCTCCCCGTCCCGGAATTATTCGTCGACGGGACCGCTAATGCCCGAGGAAGCGGTGCGGGGCTAATCTGCCGACCTCTCGAAGCGGGATAGATCTGAATACGCCCTCGATTCTTTTAAGCCTCCAATAATGAGGCCCGAATATGAAATTTGCTCCATCATTTGTCCTTCATGGAGACGGATCGGTGGGGTGGCGGCGCTCCCGGTGTGGTAAGCGGATAGAAGACTCCTCCCCGAGGCCAGAGGGAGAAGGAATGATCTTATGTCTCAAAAAGGTCTGAGTTGCTTAAAGAAGTTCACACCGGGTTGAGTCAAGCATACAGAGCAAAGAATTCGGCGATGCCTTGGCGGCGCGACCTCCTGAAGACTAGACGACGATCACTGTCGGGCACCTTCCAAAACCATAGTGGCATCGACCTTGACGAAGAAGTCTCCCATGATCTCCCGAGGCAAATTTGGATGGACCCATCTGGGATTACCCCAGTGGATGTTACAGCTGCTTCGGCGACCCAAAGGGGCGTCAAGCTCCAGCGAGGTCGTGGTTCACGGATTCGCCGAGAACCCGCGCGAGCTTCTCGCTTGATTCAGTCGCGTGAGGAAGGAAGGCGCCCGAAACTACATGCACCGGGAAGTACGAGGGCATATGTGGCAACCATATCGGGCTTCGAGATAGGGTACCCTACGGCTAGTAACAAAGACTCAGCCAGGCTGGTTAGAAAATGCAAAGGCTTGTGGGGCATGCAAGAATCTCTCATACCCCATCGAGCGGCGGCGTTGATCATGGCCTTTTCAACCAATGAGGTTGGACATATTGGGACCTCTACATTGGAAGATTGATATAAGTTATCATTGTGGTGGTGGACTATTTGCAAATGGGTGAGCCGGATCATAACAAATCACGAAACGGAGTGCATAACCGTTTGGCGCTACATAATATACGGGTTCGGGATCAGAAATTTCTCGTGTGTCGTATAATGGGAAGGGTGACAACCTGATTCGAGGGGGTTTACGAGCTCGGAATCAGAACTACTCATCCCCCGACTCATCAGTCGATGGGCAGCGAGGTCACTATAAGGATAAGGCAGCGCTGAAAACCAAACTAGAAGATGCAAAAGAAAATGGGTAGAATACCTCCCACAGTGTGTCGGCATCTGGAGACTCACAGCCTTGGTCGGCGACCGAGAGAGCCCGTTGCCTGCGGCGCGAAGCGTGGGTCCGGTCAGGTCGAACGCTAAAATCTCAGAGTTGAACTAGAAAACCATCGAGCCGCGACGGGGGTCCTTAAGCACAAGCTTTGGATCTCTGAAGAAAAACGTGGCGGGTCTAAAGCGTATGGTATCGCGGGAGGCGGCGGGTATTATGACGAAGAATTCGAAGCCAGAGTTACAAGTCAAGCGACTGGAATTACAAAAAATTACGCCCAGCAGGAAGGACCCGCACATGGGAAGGCGGGACCCTGGTGGGAAGGAGTCCACACGCCACGTGTCTACTTTAATCCGACTACAGCAGCTATGAACTCCAAGCGAAGAAGGAAAATCACCCCGTTCATGAAGCGTTGAACACCTCGAAGCGGTTCTACCCGGTAAGACCCGGGCGTGATGCGTAATAAAGATCCGCCATCTTGATTTGAATAGCATTCTATTTCTAAGTTGTTTGTATGTTATGGTGGACCCAGAGCAATAAAGTTATAACGATAAAGCCCCGGGAGCACGGCTCGAAAGGGCACAGGTAGAAGAAAGCGCGTAATTCTGGTGCTGTGCTTTATCTCGAAGATTCTGAGTTAGATACAAAATTTCATTACATGGATGTTCTGACCACCTGGAAACATACAAAATCTCCTTTGCATCTCAAAAAGAGTACTAGTTAAGCAAAAATCGTTCTTCACGTAGTCTGCACCACTATCAAGGCAAAACCATAAGAAAGGAAGAGAAAGAGAAGAAAGAGAGTCTCACTGCGAAAAAGAAGGAAGGGGAGAGAGAGAGGAAGAGAAGGAAAAGGAGAAGAGAAAGAAGAGAAGAAAGAAGAAAAATGGAGCGGTACTAAAGTTTTTCAAGTACGCCTAGAATCGTTCCCAGCACGGTTCATCATTGGGCATAGCTAGGGAACAACACTAACTCAAAGGGAGGGAGGCAGGAAAACACGACTCCTGGTAGACCATCGACACGAATGTTGACTCACGATCTGAATAAACTCCATGCGGTGATGACCCGAGCCACAATGGCGCATCATGCGCGAACAGATTATGCGAAGAAGGAAGGCGAAGGGTTGACATAGCACCATCAGCGAGAGGGTTGCTATTTATAGAGGCTAGGGTGCTTGAGAGTCGCCTGTATGGAATTCATGCGATCCGTTCCGATTCTCCGTAGATCCACATTAAGCCACCTGGCGTTTCTGAGGAAGGGAAGGCGAAAGGGTCTTAAGCGCCTAGGGTGATAGCTTAGTTCACGTGGAGGGTCTTAGGCGCCCGGGGAGCCCAATGCTTCCGGTCGTGCGGGAGGGTCTTAGTGCCTCGGGCTTCCGATAGCTCAGCACAGTAGAGCTCTCCACGGCTTCCGGGAGGGTCTTAGCGCCCAGGGCCCAGTGCTTCGGTTATTATGAGGCGGTCTGCACCGAGCCCAATCGCTTCGGCAGTAGAGATCTCATGGCTCGGGGAGGGTCTTAGCGCCCGGGGCCAGTCTTCGATTCGCGCGGGTCTTAGCGCCCCGGGCCCAAATAGCTCGGCTGTAGAGGCTGCTTGACTCATGAGGGGTCTTAGCGCCCGGGACGATGCTTCGGCTGTAGAGCTCGCGCGCGGCTCGAAGGGTCTTAGCACCAGGAGCCTAGTAGCTGATTCATCTGAGGAGGTCTCTTAAAGCCCCAGGCAAATGCTTCGGCACAGCAGAGGCTCTCACAACTCAAGAAGGTCTTAACGCCCAAGAGCCTAGTAGCTCAGTTCGCGCAGGAGGGTCTTAGCGCCGGGCTGTGGCTCGGCTGCAGGCTCTCACGGCTGGGGAGGTCTTAGCGCCCGAGCCCGGTGTGGCCGGTTGCGGGGGGTCTTAGAGCCCGGGAGCCCGATACTTCGACTGCGAGCTTAACGGCCTCCCGGAGGTCTTGCGCCCAGGCGATGCTTCCGGTTGGTGCGGGGAGGTGTAGCGCCGGGCCAGTGGCTCGACGCTGCGAGGCTCACCATGACTTAGGAAGGGTCTTGGCTCTCGGGGGCCAGTAGCTCGAGTTCGTGTGGTCTTAGCGCCCCGGAGCCTAATAGCTCGGCTTGTAGAGCTCTCACCGCCTAAGAGGGCCTTGGCGCCCGGGGCCTGTAGCTCAGTTCATGCGGGGGAAGGGTCTGGGTGCCGGAAGCCCGAGTGGCTCAGTCACGGAACATAACTACTCTTGGAGGACCTCGTGGCTTGAGAGACAGTAGCCTGAATCGACGAAGCTTGGAAAAGGAGCGAAGAGTGTCCGTGGATCTTGGTATATCAAAATGTCAAGATCAGAAGCAATACAAGAAACCCGGGCTCCTTGGGGATACACAAAAAGAAAAAAAGAGCCTAAATGCTTAACGTTGGGCCCCGACTTATGGAAGTAGAGGGGAGTTAAGGCGGGCCCAATGAGCCAGCGAAGAACTAGCCCGGAGAACCCGGGAAATCTCGGGCAAGGGGCATGATCGGGGCCCTACAGAAACACCTCGGCGCTTGCATCAACCTCAGCCTCGGAAGCAGATCCTTCAACCTCCTCTCCTTCGAAAATTTGGATGTTGAACTGAGGTTTAGAGCTCGGGAAAACTAGACGTTGAAGGCAAAGCCACCCAGAAAGTCCATTGGAGTGCAGGCCTTGTCTTTAAGCTCCGCTATCACCAGCGCCCGGCTGGCAAAGCCTCACGCATCGCAAGGGTCCATCGAAGCTTGCGAGGCTCCTCAGTCGGGCATTCCACGAGGTTACCGTAGCCCAGGCCTCTTAGCGGTCGGTTCCAAGGCCGCCATCTTGGCCCCACAGGTCACCCTTGACACAACTCCTCTCTAGCGGCCGTGCTTCGTCTTAAGCGATCTTCGCTTCCTTCGGGCTCACTTCTCTTTATTATTCGTACGCCCTGCCTTGCAAAACATCACTTCAAGTCAGACACATTAGCTTCCTGAGTTCTTAGTCAATTCCCTTATCGAGCTAGAAGACCAGCCCTCTCGGAGTCGGGGAAACTTTAACCTTAGCCTTATGCTTCGCCGCCACAATGAAACCCTAAGTAGGCTAGCCCTCCTCCTTATAAGCCTTCCCCCATAAGTATCCACCTACAAAAAAAAAAAAAAAACAAAACAAAAACAAAAATAAAAAGTCAGCTAATCGGACTAAAACAATAAAGAAAAATATCGACCAGCTTGCTTGGAGCGTGCGAGAGGCGGTTCCACTGTAGAAGAGCAGACTCCTCGCGGGTAAGGCACCCACCCTCTAAGGTCAGTCGCGAGGATGGAGGAAAGCGACCCAGCCCACATGAGAAAGCGTGAGAGTCCTCGTCCCTGCAGCCTCAGCGATCACGATTCCCGTCACCTAGTCAGAGGCATTGTAGGAAGGGAGGCGGCGCCAGCGACGATGTGGGACTCCGGCCGCGATAGGAGGAACCTCCAGGGGGCTCATGCCTCCCGAAGAGTCTCCGGCCAGACGGCGGGCCAGAGAGGCAAGAGAGGCCCCACCTTTGGGTCTTACCCAGGCGGGGGGCGACCCTGCATGCGAGCTCGGAGGTTTCGTTTCAGCCTGCTTCTTTGCCGGCCTCCTCCCGGGTGAGATCAAACTCTCCTTGTAAGCATTAGTAAGGGGCTTTCGAGGAAACAAGGTAGAGGAAGATTTGGGAGCGGAAGCTTTATGACGGAGAGATGGGAAGGATCTGAAAATGAAGTCGAGCGGGCTAAATGCGGGCGATCGAGGAATATCCGACTGATGAACTCGAATAGGCCGCAGCGGGGAGCACTTCACGAGGCGTCACTTGCCTCCACCAGATATCAAAGGCCGAGATCGAGTGAGCACGAGGCCATGCGACCAAAGCAATGTCAGAAATATCCTGTGACCTCTGAAAACCAAAACAAACCAAAATGAAGGAGAGCTCACGTAGGTTCTCTGGGGTAGTCCAGACTGCAGGAACGCCAAGTGTGTCCTCTCGATCAAAGGGATTATACTCCCAATGACAGCCACTAACAAAAAAATAATGTTTCTTCTAGAACTTGTCTGCCGAGATGGAAGTCTGAATGATCGACTTGGCTTGTTGGTAACCTTGGAGATATAAAGAAAGCCTTCGGCCTCCTTACATTGAAGAAGTCTAAAAAGCAGGCAATGCGGGAACACCCCGGGCCTTTGTCCCTAAAAACAACTAACGGCCCACTTGTTGCCAGAAGTTAGGGAAAAGGCGGGAAGAGGACATTGAAATGATCACGAACCGCATAAAAGGATGCGAGAGGGGAAACGGAGGCAGTTCTCGAACGCCACCTTAAAAAAGCACACCATATTAGGCACTTGAACACATACGTGGTCGGCTGTCGGGGAGCACTGAGCACAGCGGACCCCAAACGGGGCCCATGCAGACGCAAGATCTCACCGTACAAGGGTTCGGCGTAGGGCCTGTGACTTTGGCGTTTGTAGCAGGAAACACCAGATATTGAAGCCAGCCTGGATTACCGAATTTTAGTTAATTTTTCCTTTGTATATCCAAGGGAAAAAGAAGTCTCCCGAGGCGGCCCGATGGTCACCACGACGGCTTGTCTTTTCCCAGTTAGTCCGGCCAATTCAGACGCCTCGGGATTATCCACATCGCGAAAATGGGAGCGACCGGGACCATGGGAGTGCGCGGGGGTTAAGCAAGGAAGAAAGGAAATCGAGAAAGCGAACCCCAACGAACCACGCCACAGAACACCATGAGGCTTTGAAGCCAAAAGGCCAAAGAAGAAGAAAAGAGCGTGCCAAGGCCGGAAACAGACAAGGGACACGGCCCCAGCGAGATATCGAGGACCATTAAAAGCAATCACGAACACTAGTGGTTAAGATTCAAGAAAAGAGGCTTGCCTGAGCTGCGGAGACAAAGAGCTTGAGCGAGAGACGAGTGCGAAGCGGTCGGGGGCGTTAAGGAAGCTAGAGCCACAGTAGAAATAAGCGTGAAAATTGAGAAGCCATCTATCCTAAGGCGTGGGACGGCGGCCAAGCCCTATCAAACCTTCACGAGTAACCGCATTGGGTATCATGCACGATCCAGAAATGCGACCCTTACTACATACTTAGTCGAAAGGTTGGGGAGACAGCCCGATGGGGTTTGAAAATAATAGGCGCGTGAGGCATAAGAGCGCTTGGCAAAACATCGAGATTAAAGCGCCCCGATTACTAGCAAATAGGCCCTTAATGGTATCCCCCAAATGCAGGCCCAAAACAAGGGCTCAACTCACCCCTTTAAAAGACTTGTAGCCCAATGAATCCGTATTGGAGGAAAACACCCAATCTCCACTAATCAGGAAAGTAGGATATTTCCCAACTATTGCCCATCAATTATCCCTTACTAATCAGTTTACGATAAGGAAAGAAAATCTCCCACCCAGTGGGAGGAATATCGTATCATCCTCCAACAAGGAAAGATACTATTCAATATCATCCTCCAACAAGGAAAAGATATTTATTCGATTAATAAATATCCGACTAGGAAAGTTATCATATGATGCCCATTATAAATGCAGCCTTCCATCGAGTAAAAGGTACGTAGACTTACGCATAGAAAATTCATTCCTTAAGTAGTTGATCTTCTCTTCCCCGAAAAAGAGGCCGACTTAGGCATCGGAGGAGGCAACGGGAGGCCCAGATCCTGCTGTTTCTTGTTTTGCGGAGGTCAAGCGTGGGTCAGTACAGACCGGCCTAGCAAATCCAGCACGCTCAAGCCCAGTTCCGGTTGAAAAGCATCATCAGGGGTCATTATGAATGGTTAGTAATGCCCTTTAGATTAAAAAAAAAATGCCCCTCAAATCTTTCAAAGAAAAATAGATAAAATATTCTTTGATTATTCAACCTTTATAATAGTATACATAAATGATATGCTAATATGCTGCAATAGAAAGATCTTGAAAACATTTAAATACTTTTATAACACTCTTTTAAGCACATGATATAGTTCTCTCGGATAAGAGAAGTTGATATTGAAAAAGAAATATAATTTTTTGAATGATAATAGATTCGAAGAACAAGACTACAGTCACATATTTTGAAAAATAAAAAGACTTTGATGGATAAGAACTAAGAAATGATACAAAAAAATTTAGGATGTTTAAATTACTCTAATTTATAAAAGACTTGGATGAGAAAGCATATTGTGAGAAAGTGGAACAAATGGAATGAAAAACATACAAAGATAGTTCAAAGATTAAAAGGCATATGTTCAAACTTACCAAAACTAAGATTATCAAATGAGAATGAGAATTTAATATTACAAGCATATGCTTCTGACAAGCACTCGACCGTAATACTAAAAACAAACTTAGGAGAAATATGTAGATATACCAGTGGAACTTTCAATAATAACCAGATTAATTGTGATATAAATGGAAAAGAATTACTTGCAATTATTAAGGGAATCAATAAATTTGAAATATTTTTATAGAGCCGATAACACCGAGTTTCGGGTTTTAGAAATAACACATGGAAAGGAATCAAGTAAGAGAGATTGTCGGTGGCGAGACTCTTTTAAGTTCTTACAATTTAAGATCGTCGAAGTATAAAAGGGTATAATGATTATCTTTAGGATTATTTAAGCGATGTCAGATATACTAAATAACATCAATGGAATGAGGTGCATTGTCAAAGACATGGCCGAAGGTATCTTGGTAGAAAATTATAATTCAATCCTAACGATTGAAGAAAAAATGATAAATATTCAAAAAGATATAAATGATGTAAGAACGAGATCATGTGGCACAAAATCTTTTAGAAATAAAGTTTTGAAATTTTGAAAGTATGATAATGAGGACCAGAAGATCTTTTCGGTCTCTCGAGACTAAAAACATCTTAAGAGTAGCATGTAGATATATCGTCCATATAGAGGAAAAACAGGAATAAAAGTTGATGACATTAGGAAATGACATATATCCTAGTCGAAAGAGCAAAAATATTTCCAAGAGTATCAAAAAATGTCTATCCTCTAGGGATAAAGTACAGTAAATAATAGTCCTTCGCTAGGGTAGAGCCCAAGATAACGATACAAATGACAAACTCCTCTCAAAAGGAGAAAATCCATATGACATCCCTTTTCCAAGGAAAAACCAAAAAATTTAACCTATAAACTCCTCTTACATTATAATATCACATTAGAAAAATACTTGTTCTTAAAATTCATCTATAACAGCCCCACAGACATAGTTATTTCCAAATCTCCACAAAAGTCCATTTATCCAAGAATAATTAAAGACCAAACATATCCCGTTTCATGAAATTCGTGGATTTTGGTTTTGTTGACAAATCTTTTAAGTTCTCTGGGAAGAGAAATCATAAATGACACCCTTAGAGCATAATTGTGTAAGCTAACAGGATCTAAAATTGCTAAACTAAATTCTTTAGCAACAAGTCCATAATATAACGAGGAAACGAGGAGGGTATATTAAAGCTTTAGCACTATTACGATGATATGCATTGATGTAGGTATAAGAATCCAAATAAATGATAACAAGCCCCCCCGAAGATATGGCCAGTAAAGGGCAATGGACAAAAACGTAACACCCCAAATTATACCATAGTAGTTTTATTACATGTTTAGAGTATAATAAAAGTCAAATTTGTATTTTTCGGAAAATTAAGGGCTAAGCGTAAAAAATGGGTAAAATGGTAATTTGAAAAAGTGGACTTAGGGACATAGGATTAATAAAATTATGTTAAAGTAGAATAATGCTAAGTTGAAACTGATAGAGTGAAGAAGGACTAATTAGCAAAAAGACAAAATTGACAAAAATTCACCTTAAGACAACAAACTTGTCTTGGGACAAGGAGTTTCCATTTTGGTTGGTTTGGAGCTTGGGCATGAGTTCTTGTGGGGAGAAGAACCAATTTGGTTTCTTTCTCTATTGTTTTGGCTATTTTGCTCCAAAGGAAGGAAGAAGAAAGCTTGGTTTTGAAGTTTTCAAGAAGATTAAGGTATGGAATTCTCTGTTGTTGGTTAAGAAACTCTCTAACTCCCTCCTTGTCTATGTTTAGGTTAGGAAACCCTAACTCTTCCATATATGTGTTTTTGGTTGTTTTGAGTTGGGTTTTGTGGTTTTTTTTTATGTGGTTTGGTTTTGGTTGAAAATTTTCGATGGAAAAGAGGCATAAATGGCATTTCTATACAATCCTGAAGCTCTCCGCCTAAGCGAAGGGAGGTTCGCCTACGCGAGGAGCTTCCCCTAGGTGTAGGAGTGCTCGCCTAGGCAAAGGAGTGCTGCCTAAGGCAGGCCAAAACCCCCAGTACCGGTTTTGCCTAGCCTCGGCGAGAAGGCTACTACCCTGTCTTAGCATGGGTCCTGCCGCTGACGAGGTCCCTACACCTAGGCAAACTTGAAGTCCTATTTTTCTCTCATTTCTTTCGTTAATTCTAGAAACCATCATCTCTTGGTTAGGATTATGATTGAGCTGAACAATAAGCATGAAATTAGATTAATTAACGATCCTAATAAGTGAATGAAAGGGTTCGTACCTATATATAAGTTAGGTATAAAATGTAACCTTGCCCACCTCGTGACGAACCGCCTTCGGTGAACTACAATTTAAGGTTTAATGTTCTTGCCCTCTTCTTTGCTAGTGTTATCTAAATAAGAATGTGATTAAGAATAATCTAACAAGCTCAGTATTACATTGTATATCTGCCAAAGATCAAATAGTGAATGAATAGGCACCTCTTATTAGTATTTTGACACTCTGCATTTCAATGCGCCCCGACACTCATGTTGATTCTCTGGCATTTTACGTGCGTGAGTACACTTCTCTGTTTGTGCTTGGCACCTGCATTGATCTTGTGCGTACCTTGAACCTATCGTGCTACGTCCCTTTCATTCATTGTTACTGGTCTATGTAGGAAAATACTTATATGTTGGGTATCTAAATAAGATGATGTATGGAAATAATTATATGAAAACAAAAATGTCGATTCGATGCTAAAAGCATATCTAAGTTTTGTTCTATAGTGTACCTACGGGTACATACATTCTGAATTTACATTTATGAACTCTACGGGAGATGTGAATACGATATATAATTATGTTATATGTATAAATATGGTGAGGACCACTGCATGTGGTCATATATGTTATTTGTTTTCCTACTAAGTTATAAACAGCAAAGGGTGTTTCATCAGGTATATGGAGTCAGAAAGTGCGTCGGAGACATTCCGCATTGGCCAGGGCCAACACAGCATTAGGAGTCTTTCTGATGTAAGTCCATGAATTTGTTTTTGAAATATAAATGTAAAATTTTGTGATAGTGGAACTTGTGTAAGTGTCTGAAGTAAATGGGACTTGATATATATGAGACGATTTAAACACCACTACAATGGTAGTTTTACAGTTTTGTTGCCATTATGATATTATGATTTGAAATGGGCCCACCTGTAACACCCCAAAAATACCCTAGAATTTTTGTAATAATTTTATTATATATTCCGGGTATGAATTGAGTCAAACTTAGGTTTTTCAAGGAAAACTGATAAATTGTGAAATGTGAAATGAATATGTGAGCATATGATTAAATATTATATGTTAAAATGAGAAATTGATTGAACCCGAAAATAAACTTGAGTGTAAGAAGGGCAAAATTTGGAATTGAGCAAAATATAAGAGATCTAACAGTCGAAAAAATAGAATAAGATTAAATGCCCCCAGGTATTGTAAATGTCTAGTGAGGAGAATTTATGAGAAATGAATGAGCAAAGTGGAATAATAGGAGACTTAAATGAAAAATGGGTTAAAAGAGGAAAGAAACAAGAAACATGGCCTTAGGAGAAAATGAGACTTAAAGACCAAAAAAGTGGTCTAAGAGGCTCATTTGAGCAAAACATTTTGAGAGAATTGGGAGGAAAAATTTGCAGGGACTTGGAGGAGAAGAGGATTGTTGTGTAAATCTTCTATTTGTTCAAGATCTTGCAAGAAGGAAGAAGGAAAAGGTAGAGCTTCCAAGTAAAGGGTTTTAAAGTGAAACAAACCTAGGAATTTCTTTTGATGATGTTGGAGTTGGAAAAACCCCAAACCATTAATAGAATCATACTTGTAGTTGGTTTAGGATGATATTAGGATGTTATTAGGATGTTGTTAAGTGATTCCATGTGTTGTTTTGGGATTTTGAGTTTTGGAGAAATGTAAAAATGAGGCTTGGAAAATGCAGGCCATCGGGCTCCTACGCTCTGAGTGTAGGAACCCACGCCGTGGCGTAGACCTACGTAAGGCATGGGATACCTCGCGGCGAGGCCAAAGGTAACAAAATGGCACCCACCGAGGTACATATGACGTAACTACTATTCACGATAAGCAAATTTTAGATTTTTGTTTCGAGCGCCTCGTATGCATACAGATGGATTTAAGGGCGGCAATAAATGATTAATGGGAGTTCATATAAGGATATAAATGAGTGAAAAACTTACCGTACCTCACTGCCTCGGCGAAACAAGATTTGTTAAGTGTGATAATTGTTTACTCACTAAATGTAGTAATGGTGATTGACTAGGGGTTGGTGAGGATCACCTAACCTAGGACCGAGTTCGAAGGAAGGGCTTTAAGAAAGTGATATTTTGGTTTGTTCATTGAACCTCTATCATACCTCAATTTTTGATGGTTACAAATAATCTGTTGATTGTATGGAATATGCATATCTCTGAAATGTTATTACGAAAGTGAATTTGGATTTAAAAATATGATATTTGAAATGTTGATAATTAATTGCATGTGAGTGATTAATTGAATTATAAACGAATTGGTCAATTCTTGACATCTTGAATTGAATCGATATACCGAACGACCAACATGGCGGGATGCACCAAGCGGCATCCGTCATGAAGGCAAACCGAAATTGTTCAATGTCCCACATGGCGGGATGCACCAATCGGCATCCTTCATGATGGTGTATGGCATTTTTAAGTGACCACTTGGCGAGATGCACCAATCGGCATCAGTCATGATGGTGAACCGAAATTGTTAAGTGTGTAATCACATCACCGAACGACAACAAGGATGAGATTCACCAAGCTGAATTCGTCGTGAATGTAAATGGTATAGTTAAAGTGATATAGCAAACTTTGACAAGTGAAACAAAAATGGGACAACACAACTTTAGAGTGTATGTTTGAATCATGAATCGAATTGTTGAATGATTTGTTGCAAGAAAGACATATTTACAAGTGATCGATGAGCGAAGTAAATTGATAGTATGTGAAAATGAATAAGCATGAGTGTTTTATTGATCATGAATGAAGTAAAAGTATGATTTAATATAAAAGCATTTCTTATATTAAATTGAATTCGAGAATAGAGAACAGTATAGAACCACTAAGTATGAAAATGCTTAGTGTGTAGTTTTTAACAAGTATCGAGTGAACAGGAAAGAAGGTCAAGAACAAGAAGTGCAGAGTCATAGAGAAAGTTGCGGCGTATAAGTATATACTCCGTCATATGCATACCATGTAACACCCCAAAACATACCCTAGTAGTTTTCGGACTTGTTTAGGGTATATTATAAGCTAAATATGAATTTTAGGAATAAAAGCAGATGCAGATTTGTACAAGACTTAAGGACAATATTGTCATTTGTAAAGAGCTTAAAGTCATAATTTGAAAGACTATGGTGTGAAGAAATAATAGGAATTGTGTATTCCTAGAAAGATTCGTAATACAATAAAAGAAATGGAAATACAAATAGCCAAGAGTAGGAGGGCAGCAAATAAAGAGAATTGTAGTGGGTTTGGAGGGCCAAACAAGGAGCCTTAGCAAACATGGAGATTTAAAGACCAAGTGGTCTCATTTTGGGGGAAGGAAGAAAAACGTGAAAGGAAGAAAGAAAGAAAGAAAGAAAGGAAAGGAGAGATCAAGGCAAACGAGAATTATGGATTCTATATGATTTTGGTATGAAACAACCTTGAACATGGGTGTATGGATTCTATGACTTTTGTATGGAATTCTAAGGTTTGTATAGTTGGCGACTTGTCTCCAAATCTAGGGTTTTGTTAGAATTCATTCTAACCTTGGATTTCTTGGATTTAGGGTTGGTAAAACCCTATATGGAACAAGATAAGTATGGAATCCTCCCTTTTGGGTTGGATTCATGGTTAATTTGAAAGCAATTGAGTTAGGGTTTAGAACAAGCCTAACTAATCTTATCTTAGTTTGTGTATGGATTATATTATAATAAGATGGTTTGGGAGAACTTCTTGGAAAAGTTTTGAAGATACACATGTAATGAAAGAGAATTCAAGACAGAAAAAGAATTAAGATGCATAAGGAATGCTGATGTGTGTTTGAAGTATAGAGGATTGAATTGGATGGAAAACTATGGAAAAATGGGAGAAAACCGTCTACAGGCATTTCGGTCATGTGTACTAAGTACCTTGAATGTGTGCAGTCCTTCGAACCAGATAATAGGTACACGTTAGGGGTGTCTGGGTACACCACAATTCTGATCCCCTCTGTTGCGACCAGTTTTAAATTATTTAGTCATGGCTTTCTCATTTAACATTGATTTGAGTGATTAGTGGTAATTATTATCTTGAGGAGAACCAAACATCCAGAAATAGGTATCATCAAATTCTGACTCTAAGTGGCCTAGAAATCCACTCCAAGTGAGGCTATGTGCAAGCCAATTCATGTCAGTTTGAATCATAAGTAGTTCGGTGTTTTACGGACGTATCTTAGTTCGGTGCTCGATTTGGGTGATTCAGTTGGAGGAAGACCCTTAGCACGCAGCTTTAAGGAGTATAAAGAACCAGTGTCAAATATGGAGACAAGACACTGGAAAATGAATGTGCAAACTGTCCTCGGTAAATCATTGAAACCGACTAGTTGGCGTAAAATGCCATAACTTGAGTTTGGATGATCCAATTAGAAAATGAATTCCAATTTCTAAGTAAAAATAAATTCATAGAGGAGACGAGAGTGCTTGAATGATATGTGTGGATGAGCATCATACAGTACAAGTATCAAAATGCCATATGAATAGGCATGAAACATGAAAATGGTAAAATGAACATGAACATGAATATGGAAGGTAGTATGTCGTGATCGTGAATGTGATTAAGAAAGGTTATGATTACGAAGGCGTATGATCGTATGGCTACGCAGGACGAAAAATGAATGAGTGGGCGTCTGATGGTGCTTCAGCACTCACGTTGGTGCTCTGGCATGGCGCGTGGTTGTGCGTTTTGATTAATCTTTCGGCTCCTGGCGGTGCTACGGCACTCCTGTGCGTGGCGAGCACGTCGTGGTCTTTCCGGCACTCCCTGGCGGGTGCTGCGGCACTCCTGTTGTTGCATGGGCAGGCACGTCTCACACGTATGGCACTCACAGCTGATCTTGTATTGTACCTTCGGGTGCTTGTTGTGCTAGCGTCCTCCATTCTTATGATTAGTGCAGAGTAGTTGAAGCAGACGTATGATAAAGCATTTGAATAATGAATAGAGTAAAGAATCTAAATCTTATCTCACCGTAGCCGGATTAAGTTCTGTAGTGCACTGCGGGTAATCACGTATCGACAAAGTTACCGTGGTACCTCACGGTACTCCACGTATCGACTAAGTTACGTAGTACCTCTGGTACTCCTGTATCGGTCGGATGCATGGTACCCTCACGGTACTCTGTGTCTGATCATTGTGGTACCTACGGGCCTCCTGCATCGAATCAAGTTCACCACCGTGGTCTACGGTACTCCTGTATCGATTAAGTTACGTGGTACTCTGGGTACTCCTGTATCGATAAGTTACGCGGTACCTACAGTACTCCTATGTCTGAATAAATTTTCACGTAGTCTCTGGGTACTCCACAATCTCTGATTGGATCTTGTAATTACCCTCTGGGTACTCCTATCTGAATAAGTTAAGTCTGTCTGCTGCTTAAGTTACTGCGTAGTACCTACGGTACTCTGTGGCCCGATTAAGGATTCTACAGTAGTACCTACGGGTACTCGTATTTCATCAAGTTAATACCTAGGGGTGCTCTTTGTATACGATTAAACTTCAGTGAGTACCTCACAGGTACTCACATGTTGAATTAGATGCATGCGTATCTAATTAAGTTAAATGGTACCTCTACGGGTACTCACATGTCCCAGTTGAATTCTGTGGTACCCATGGAGTACTCCCTTGTCGATAAAATAAGTATTAGTTTTGTAGTACCCACCGGTACTCGTATCGATAACATAAGTATAAGTTACGTAGTACCAGTTACTCGTAATGGTAAAATAAGTATATGTATACGTATGATGCGTACGATGGACTAATGTCCATACCTGATATGTATCTGCATACGTCAAATCTGACCTTGTATATGATTAGTTCCGACTTATTGTACCTACGGTACCTTTGCGCGAGGATGATCCGTGGAATAAGTATGCTCAGTAAGACCGATTATAAGAGATTCAGTAGGAACCAAGTATAGGTTCTGTAATACATGTATGAGATCTGAAATACATGTATAAGTTCTGTAATACAAGTATAAGTTCCGTAAGACCAAGATTTACTTAGGTAGAACAAGTATAAGATACGAAGTACGGTATAAGTTTTGTGAGTACTTAGTGTACTTAAGGTATAAGTGTAAGTTCCATGATACCGATTATATGTTCAAGTAATATCTAAGAAGTAGTACCTACGTGGTACCTCAGAGTAGTATAAACTCAGTAAGAATAAAATGTATAAGTTCTGTAACTCCTCTGAGTCCTGAATTAACATAAGTCTCACATTAAGTATAGAGTTACGAATAAGGATCGTTGCGCGCTTCCTCTGGGAGTCTGAATAAACATAAATCACATTAAGCATAAGTTACGCATAAGAATAAGATGCATGCTCTATAGGAGATCCGAATAAGCGTAAACTGTTATAAGAAGAAGTACTCGTATAAGTTTCTTAATATAAATGCATAGAAATTTATATTATACATTTTTTGTTTATGCGTTAAATGTGTATATGCATAAGACATGTTTCCCCACTAAAGCGTAAAACGCACGGGTTTTAATAGTGTAGGTAGGAGAAGGCATCCCGAAGACTTAGCTCTGTTGGAGCGACACACTTGTAAGGGTTCACTTGCCCCTTGTAGGTTCGATGCTCACGAGTTGTAAATGTAAAAGTACAGTTTTGTATTTGTAAATGGGACTCGATAAATGTGTATAGATATTGATGGACACCACTTCGGTGGTAGTTATTTTGATTATGTTATAAGATGTGGGCCATACAGGTACGATTCTATTTTAAAAAAAAAAAAATCAGGTAAGAGTCCAGTCCTGAGTCTACTTTTGAACTCGGTTCGGATCCGCCAATCGGTTGGACCAGGAATCGGGGTGACAAAGTGATATCGGGCGCAGGTTTAGGCGTTTGAAGTAGAATCTTAAATTAAGGATGTACCTACATAGTAATGTGTTGGCCTAATGCGGATGTCCTGGTCCTGTACATTGACTAGAATGAATAAGTACCAATCCAGCTTTGAAAGATTAAGGCAGGAGATTTAGTTCTAATGGGCCACATTAGCTCAGTGGAAGTCCTCGACACGTAAAGACATGAAAGAAAGGATCGATACCCCGGTACATGCAATGAAGAGTATAATTTCGGGACGAGGAGTGCTATAGAGGGGAGAATTGTAACACCCCAAACATACCACTAGTAGTTTTGAACACATTTAGGGTATATTATAAGCTAAATATGAATTTTAAAGTAAAGCTTGAGATACCGAATTTGTACAAGACTTAGGACAATATTGTCATTTATAAAAAAGGGGCTTAAAAGTCATAATTTGAAAGACTATGGGCGAAGAAGAAATAATAGGAATTGTGTAATTCCTAGAGATTAGAACAATGCAATAAAGGAAAATGGAAATACAAATGGCCAAGAGTAGGAGGGCCAAGCAAATAAGAGAATTAACTTAAAAATGGGTTTTTTGGAGGGCCAAACAAGGCCTTAGCAAACATGGAATTTAAAGACCAAAATTGGTCTCATTTTGGGAAGGAAGAAAAAGCGTGGAAGAAGAAGAGAAGAAGAGAGGAAGAGGAGATCAAACAAGCCAAGGTATGGATTCTATGATTTTGGTATGGAAACTAACCTTGAACATGGAATTGTATGGATTCTATGACTTTTTTGTGTATGGAATTCTAAGGTTTGTATGGTTAATGACTTGTCTCTCCAAATCTAGGGTTTGTTAGAATTCATTCTAACCTTGTAGTTTCTTGGATTTAGGGTTGGTAAAACCCTATATGGAATTAAGATAAGTATGGAATCCTCCCTTTTGGGTTAGTTAAGCTAGTTATTAAACTCTAATTGAGTTAGGGTTTAGAACAGACCTAACTAATCTTCATCTTGGTTTGTGTATAGGTTATGACCCATATTAGAATGATTTTGTTCATGGAAAAGTTTTGAAGATACACATGTAATGAAGAATTGAATAGAAAAGTGAAGATGCATAAGGAATGGTTTTGATGTGTGTTTGAAGTATGGGGGTTGAATTGGACTTATGGAAAAATGGGAGAAAACACACATTACGGGCATTTGGTCATGTGTACGGTACACCTTGAATGTGTACCGGTACACCCATCGACCCGATGTGTCAGGTGCACATTAGGGGTGTACGGTACACCTGATTGCGATTTTCCTATTTCGACCAGTTTTCGTATTTTAGTCATAACTTTCTCATTTCTTATTCAATTTGAGTGATTCAAGTGGCTAATTAAACTAGACTTCAAGGAGAACCAAACATCCCCAAATAGGCATCATCAAATTCTGACTCTAAGTGGCCTAGAAATCCACTCCAAGTGAGGCTATGTGCAAGCCAATTCCTGTATCAGTTTTGAATCATAGAGTAGTCCGGATTGTTTCGGACATATCTTGAAGTTCGGTGCTCGATTGGTGAGTTGGAGGAGAACCACGCATAGCACCTTAGCTTTAAAGGAGTACAAAGACCAGTGTCAAATGGACACAAGACCTTTGGAAAATGAATATTATAACCATCCCTCTCGGTAAAATCGGTAAAATAGACTAGTTGGCATGAAAGAATGTCATAACTTAATTTGGATGATCCAATTGGAATGATTCAATTTCTAAGTGAAATAAATTCATAGAGGACAAAATACTTGAATGATGTGTGGATAGGCATCATACCTGTACAAGTATCGAAATGCCATATGGAATAGGCATGAAACATGAAAATGGTGAAAATGAACATGAACATGAATATGGGTAGTATGTCATGATCGAGAATGTGATTAAGAAGGTGGGATTACGAAAGACATATGATCGTAATATATTTCTGCAGGGTAGAAAATGAATGAGTGGACGTCTGTTGGTGCTTGGCACTCCTGTTGGGTGCTAGGCACTCTGCTGCGTGGTTAGCCACGTTTGATTGGTGCTCGGCGGCTCTGCTGCGTGTTGTACCGTTTTGATTCAGTGCTCGGCACTCCTGCTGTAGTGCTCTGGCACTCTGTTTAAGTGGCGGGCATGCGATCGGTGCTCGGCGCTCCTAACAGTGCTACGGCACTCTGTTGCACATAGGCGGTACGTCACTGTATGGTGCTACGGCACAGTCGCATGTGTACGCCGGGTACTTATTATCACTGCGTCCTACTCATTTTCACTGCCAAGTTGAGATGCAGGTAGATTAAACGGGCGTATGATAAGCAGCTGAATAATGAATAAGAGTAAAGATGCGAATGTATCTGCGTATCGATTAAGTTACGTGGTACCTACGGGTAATCACAGTATCGACAAAGTTACGTGAACCTCACAGGTACTCACCGTATACGATAAGTTACGTATGCCTCTGAGGTGCTCCTACATGCGAATAAGTTACGTAGTCTCTACGGTACTCTTGTCTCTGATTAGTTACATGGTACCTCCCAGTACTCAATATGCGAATAAGTTCGTCTACGATTAAGTCCACATCTGCAGCAGTTACGCTAGTACCTACAGGTACTCACATGTGGAATTAAGTTCTATAGTACCTCTAGTACTCTCGTATTTCATCAAGTTACACGTAATACCTAGGGTACTCACGTATCGATTAAACTATTAGTACACTACGGGTACTCTGTATTGGATTAGTTCTATTTGCCTTGATTAAGTTACGTGGTACCTACGGGTGCTCACGTATACGATAAGTTACATGGTACCCATGGGTACTCCCTTATCGATGGAAATAAGTATAAATTTTGTAGTACAGGTACTCTCGTATCGATAACATAAGTATAAGTTACGTAGTACCACGGGTACTCATGTGATAAAATAAGTATATGTATCTGTTATGATGCGTACATTTATGGACTAATGTCCATGCTGATAATATCTGCATACGTCAAATACGACCTTATATGATTAGTTCAGACTTATTGTACCCTCTGGTACTGCCATACAAGGACAAGATCAGTAAGATAGATATATACTCAGTAAGACCGGTATAAGTTAAGGTAAGACAAGTATAAGTTCTGTAATACATGTATGAGATCTGAAATACATGTATAAGTTCTGTAATACATGTATAAGTTCCGTAAGACCAAGATTTTATAGTAGAACAGAGTATGAATCACGAGAGTACGGTATAAGTTTTGTAGTATACGGGTACTTCGTATAAAGTGTAAGTTCATAATACCAATATATGTTAAAGTAATATCTCGTAGTACCTCACGGGTACCTCGGTTCAAGTACAAACTTAGGTAAGAATAAATTATAAAGTTACGTAACTCCCCTAGAGTCTGATTAACATAAGTACGGTAAGTATAAGTTGAATAAGGATAGTTCTTGTAACTCCTAGTCTGAATAAACATAAGTGCATTGGCGTAAGTTAACGTAGAATAAGATCTGTAACTCCTACGGAGATCCAGTAAGCGTAAGCTTTGTTATGAAAAGTACTAGTATAGATTCTTAATATAAATGCATGAAATTTATATTATCTTGTTTTTTGTTTTATGCGTTAAATGTGTATGCATAAGACATATGTTTCCCAGCTAAGCATAAAGCTTATACGGGTTTTAATCAGGTGTGAAGTGCGGAGAAGACATCGAAGACTTCAGCATGCAATTTGGGCCAACACATATGGGTTCCACTACATGTAACAGGTTCCGTGCTCACGAGTTGTAAATGTAAAAGTATAGTTTTGTGTTGCTTAAATGGGACTTGGTAAGTGTATTGATTTTGATGGACACCACTCGGTGGTAGTTCTTTTGATTATGTTATAAGATGTAGGCCATACCCACAGTACGGTCAGTTAAAAAAATCAAGGTAAAGTCGATCCACGAGTCACCCACTTTTGAACTTCAGTTCGAGATCGGCCAATCAGGTTGGAATGGGAGGTAAGGGTGTGACATACCATTCTTTGAGCGATGTGATATTTGTGAACAAACAGGCCCCAACTTCGAAGCATTGTGTTTACTCCCCTTTTAAGGGCATAGAATGCCTTTGATGTAAATGTGTTTGTATAATGTAAATGTTTATGGGTCTGCGTTTTAACCCGTTCCATGATATTTAA